>CM077833.1:2723618-3323618 GCA_039720395.1 Liquidambar formosana
TGGACCTTCAAGGGTTCTTCGTCAGATGGGTGCCATGCAAACCCATACCCACTTCCTTAAAAGGCGGACTATCCTGTGGTGCCTGCGGGTCTTTCTGTAGTGACTGGGCGAAGGATCGATGGCCTAGAAAGCTGACACTGACTCAAGTTACGAATATGATGGTCTATATATGATCTATATAAATGATGAGCCCGAGTATAAGGAATGGTTGAAAAGCAATTTAGGTGAGGAGAGACTACTCGAAGAGAAAGAATTTTGGACTTATCAAGAATAACGAACTTGGATCTTGCAGGAGAAGATATTATGGAAGCAGTGACAAAACTTGTGAACACGACTTGAGGAAGAAAGAAGACATGAGGGAGAGAAGAAGAAGCGAAAAGCAAGCTGTCAAAGAAGCTCAAGAGAATGAAAGACTCAATAGGATAGGATATTTATGGCATTTTTATAGTCTTTTCCTAATATCAATAAATTGCTATGTAATCAATTTTAGTTTTGAATAATTGCCAATATAAATCAATTGGGATTTGTTGTTTGATTTAGACGCACCAAGGTAATTTATGGGTTGCCTACTATCTCCATGATTTTTCCTTTTTGCTTGTTTTTTGTTTTTTGTTTTTTGTTTTTGTTTTTTTTTTTTTTTTTTTTTCTTTTTGAATGGAGAATCAGGTCTTACGTAGTTCTCATGCCTGAAACTTTTGCCTAGGCCGCCCTAGGGTTTTCAACCTAGCAGGCTTCAAACATGATATTTCTTCAATTGATCCAAATTAGTTGGACGAGCGAACAATTCCATCTAAATCCATGAGGCGAAACAGCCCCTGCTGGCAATATTTCTTTGAAATGTATGGTCCTCCCCAACTTGGCTTGAATTTTCCCGCGGGATCGAACACTGGAGCTCTGATTTCTTTCAGCACTACATCCCCTTCTTAGACCTTGATCTTTGACATGCTGTTGAATGCTCTGGCAACTCTCCGCTGATACCCTTGAACATGATAAGCGCTTCTTAAACGCCTTTCATCCAACAAAGCTAATCATGCATAGCGGCTCTTAACCCAATCCACTTCTGCTATCTGGTGTCCACAGCAACCCTTAGTGAGGAACCTCCAATTCAACTGGCAACCGACCTCTCCATAAAAGAGAATAAGGGGTAGTCCTTGTGACGACCTTATTGATGTTCTGTAACCCATAGAGCAACGGTAATTTTCATGTCAGTCTGTGTGTGAGTCTGTCTTCTAAGTATCTTCTGATATTCTTGTTAGCTGCTTCCACTGCTCCATTAGTAGAGGACGGTATGGTGACGACAGATGGTGAACTATGCCATACTTTTGCAAGAGCTCATGGGTTCTTTCGAAAGTGTGGCCATTGTCTGAGATAACTTCATGCGGTACCCCATATCGATAGATGATGCTGTGCTGTATGAATTGTGCTACTTCTTGGAATTCAAGGTCTGAAGGACGTTGCTTCCACCCACTTAGTGAAATAATCGATGGCAACCAGTATGTATTCATGCCCATTTGACACCTTTGGCTTGATCTATCCGATGATATCTATCCCCCATACTGCGAACAGCTATGGTGACGCGCTTTTAAAGGCATAGAAGGCAAGTGTTGTCCATAGCGAACAGTGGCATTTATGACACTTCTTGACATGTGCGTGGTAGTCCCTTTCCATAGTAGACCAATAATAGCCAGCCTCATGATTTCTTAGCCAACATATAGCCGTCATGTGCGGAGCCCCTGTCCTTCATGTTTCTTTAATCAGATGCTCGGCTTCCTCCTCGTGACACACAACAGGTGGATCCCATTATATGATCTCCCATATAGTTTCCTCACAAAGTACGTAGTGACTCACCAACGCCTTAGGGTTTTTTCGGTCAATACGAGATGCTCCCTTTGGGTACTCCCCTTCTTCAATGAACTTCTTTATGTCATGGAACCACAGGTGGCCATCATTCACTTCTCCTCCTCGGATTGCAAACAGTACCAGGCTTGTCTCGGCATTCTATCACCAACGGCCTTCACATTTCCTCTTTCAGGTATCTCCACCATGGATGTTAGGGTCGCCAAGGCATCGGCGAACTGGTTCTTGTTTCTTGAAAGGTAGTTGAATTCTATCTCTGAGAATCCTTGGTTAGAGCTTCCAGATAGGCATAGTAGGGCACAGCTTCTCATCTCGAGTTTTCCATTCCCCTTTTTATCTGAAAAATGATTAGTGCCGAGTCCCCGAACACTTACAATTCTTTGATCCCCAATTCAAGTGCCGCCTCCAATGCTAGGATACAGGCCTCATACTCAGCAATGTTGTTGGTAGCTTCGAACCCCAACTTAACCGCCAGTGGTGTAAATGCTTCTTCGGGGTGAGACCAGCAGGACTCCTATCCCATAACCTTTCTTATTGGCTGCCCCATCGAAATAAACTTTCCAAGTCTTTTTACCGATTTCTAGCACGGTCCTCGTCTGGAACTGATCGTTGAATGGAGCGTGATGATGACACAGGACAACTGGCTAGGTAGTCTGCAATGACGCTCCCCTTGATAGACTTCTGATTCACGCACTTGATGTCAATTCGTTGAGGAGAATTGACCATCGAGCGGTTCTGTATGACAATACTGGCCTCTCTATCAGGTACTTCGACGGATCCATGCGACTTATCAAGAACACTTCGAAGGACATCATGTAGTGTCGGAGCTTCTGTGTCGCCCATACTAGTGCCACACAAGCCTTTTCAATGGCATTGTACTTCACTTCATAGTTTGTCATTTTCTTGCTTAGGTAGTAGATGGCATTCTCCTTGTAGACCCTTCGAGATATTGAGCTAACATAGCTCCCGTCGCGGTTTTCGGTGACCGTTAAGTATAACAAGAGCGGTGCACCTTGCCGTGGGGGAACTAAGATTAGAGGATTGCTCAAGTATCTCTTAATGGTTTCAAAGGCCTCTTGGCATTCTTCGTTCCACACTTTTGGCACACCTTTTTTAAGCAATTTGAAGATTGGTTCGCAAACCATGGTCAAGTTGGCAATGAATCGGCTTATGTATTAAACTCTTCCCAAAAAACCCCGAATCTGCTTCTCAGTGCTGGGCGGCTTCCATCTCCACAATGGCTTTTATCTTCCCTGGGTCCACTTCGATGCCTCTCTGAGTGATCATGAACCCCAATAGCTTGCCTGCAGTGACACCAAAAGCGCACTTCTGTGGGTTTTAGACGGAGATTGTACTTCTTTGCTCGCTCTAGGAATTTCTCTAGTGCCTTAAAATGCCCTTCTCTATCCCCGGACTTCACGATCATATCATCGACATAAACCTCAACTTCCTTATGGATCATACATGCAATAAGGTCGTTGCTGCTCTTTGGTAAGTAGCCCCGGCGTTTCTTAAGCCAAAAGGCATTACCTTGTAACAGTACGTTCCCCATTGCGTGATAAAGGCTGTTTTCTCCATGTCTTGAGGCGCCATCTTTATCTGGTTATACCCGGAGAATCCGTCCATGAAGGAAAGGAGTGCATGTCCCACTGTACTATCTACCAACACGTCGATATGGGGTAAAGGAAAATCATCCTTAGGGCTTGCGGCATTGAGATCTCGGAATCGACCACACATCCTCCACTTTCCCATCTTTTTTAGGCACAGGAACTATGTTTGACAACCACTCGGGATACTCCACAACTTGGAGGAACCCCGCGTCTAGTTGTTAGTTACCTCTTCTTTTACTTTTAGAGCCCATTTCTGGTTTTAATCTTCTGAGTTTCTGCTTTTACCGGCTTCTTTAGGAATTAGTGGGAATTAGTGTTGCACAATATCAGGGTCGATGCCAGGCATGTCTTCATAAGACTATGCAAAAGCCATAATGTTGGCTTTCAAGAGAGCGATCATCTTTTCTTTTTCAACGGGGGGGAGAGGGTTTTCCCAATTTTAACTATTCTTGGCAATTCATTCGTCCCTAAGTTGATTGATTCCAATTCATCCATATTAGGTTCGGTAACGCCCCTTTTCCTCTTGCTCAACGAGCTCTGGGGGGACATCGTTTCCTAGGATCTATATCCATGCCATAAATATCCATAAGGAGAGAAAAGAGACACTGCATATATAGAGAAAGAAAGCACACTTTATTGACTAGGAATGACACACAAAAGAAGAAAGGAAAACAAACAAACTGTATCACCACTATGACTCCACAAAGTGGGTTAAGTAGATACATCTTATTGAATTAGGGAAATATACTAAACTAAGACACCTACAAGCTGCTATCAGGTAGTGCCAAAGTCTTCTTCTTTATGGAGCTCTGCAATGACACCCACATTCAAGGGTACCAATTCAGGAGTGGCATGGTAACATGGCTAATAGACGAACCCTGGAGTTCTTCAATGGTCGAGTCTTCCACGGTGAGGATCATGTCTTGGAACATTTCAGTTATAGCCCCCGCATCAAGGTTCCTTCTGCCAGTCCTCCTCTTTCTTTTCCCAGAACTCATCATTGAGGCTTCATCATCCACCATCTCAGCTGTGATTGGATACCATTCGCTGAAGAAGATTTCAAAAACCCGGAACTAGGATCTGGTAGCTTGGTCAAAGGTGGGGTTCTGGAAACCCGCCATATAGAAAATCATCCCCTTCTTTGACGAAGTAACCATTCAAAGTAGGTCGATATGGCGAGATCCTCAGGTCTGGCACCCTTCCCTCGGCTTTGGCTCTTACTTTCTCCTTGTTCCTCTTCAGCATCTCCGCATGATCATTTTCTAGAGGGCTCATATCCTAGCCCGAAAGTGTATGAGGTGACACGGCTTTGAATAGATGTAGGGATCCCTTGTTGGCGACGCCCTAGCCCCATGCCTGGAAAGAAACTCATTCTTCTCATGATTTCACCAACATGCAAGTTGCCATGGGGGCAAAAGTCCAAGGGTATTAATTCACCCTTTTCGAGCTCTTTCTCAATGCATTGGACATAGTCAACCCCAATAGTGGTACGGCTGCTGATTCGGGTTGTATCTCAACATATAGGCACGCCGCGAGTTTCAATTCATAGTCCCCTTGAAGTGTTACTATGGCTCCTTCATAAGGAAACTTCACCTTTTGATGGAGTGAAGATGGCACAGCCCCAGCAGGATGGATCCAAGGTCGGCCCAACAGCAAATTGAAACATGACGGCACATCCAACACTTGGAATTCCACCCTGAATTCAGTGGGTCCCATGATTAGAGGCAAGGTAACCACTCCTATAAACTTCTCGGCGGGGTGTTGTCATAAGCTCTTATAGTCTACCCAGACGGCGTGAAATCGGTGGGTCCCAAAACCCAATACAGTGGCAGTTCGGAGAGGACAAACATTCAGTGCGGACCCATTGTCGATAAGGACGGTAGGGACCCTCTTTCCCATGGTGTCAACGATCACATAGAGAGCTTGAGAATGGCTTGGCCCGCTTTTGGGTAGGTCCACATCGGTGAACACAATAGTTGAGTTCTTGGGAGTTGGATTCACCAAGTGTACCAGCCCCTCGGGAGATGTATCAATGGGCACTTGTACCTGATTTAGCAGTTTCAACACGGTCTGTCTGTGCTTGTGTGAGGCCATGAGTAAGCCCCAATAGTGATGTTGGCATTGGTCTTCTTTAGCTGCCTAAGCACTTTGTGAACCCCAAAAAAGTGGCCCACAAGGATTGAAAGAAAATAGGTTTTGAAAAGAAAAGGAGTCGCCACCTTATTTTTTTAAAGGAAACAAGGAAAACCCTAAAACAGTTTGTTTTAAGAAAACAATTTGAATGACTCTATATTTAAAAAGGAAAGGCAAAAACAGTCTTTGGAAACCAAGAAATCGGGATTCGGAGGCTAAGTTATGACATGGGAAGGTTCTAGGCAAAGCCTATAGGCACCCATGTCACCCTTTCGGTCTCTTAGTTTATTTGGGCTAAATTAAAGTCTTACCATACAAAAATCAGCAAGTATATCATCACAAGAATGCATGCATATATATATTCCATCCATAATAAACAAACAAAACAAAGAAAACAAAACACAACTAGGATACTTAGATCCTAGGGCGGACTTGAACCTTAAAGCGCCTACGTACCATGTAGCGAAATACATGGATCAAAGTCCACGTAGTTCGAAGAGAATTAGGGTTAAATCCTAATATAAACCTATGGTAAAAACCCTAGGTTTCCTTATTTGAAAGATAGAAAATCTGGTATTTAAACCAAGTTTGAAATATAAATAACTTCCACAAGATGGAAACTTTGAGAAAAAGGCAACTTTATTTTAACAAGGAAACCTCTAGTAATTCACCATGGATTCATATTAAGAAGAAACCCTAAAAAGGGAGAAGGGAAAAGTTAAGGAAGAAAGAAGTGAATTGGGGCACTTCCACACCCTACTTACCTCAGGCAATTACTCCAAGCAAATAGCAAGCTTAAGCAATAATAGCCCTATTTATAATGAGGCAATTATCGCACCTGTTTTGCACCCTTACACGTGCTCAAAACAAGACAAAAAGAAGAACAAAGAAATCTGGACAGAATAGTATTAAAGCCTAAATTCATCCACTAATCATGCAAATAACATAAACAGTGAATAAAACTAAACCTTAATGCAATCCTAACACTAAGACATGCAAAAAAAACCCTAAAATCCACTAACATGAATGCAAAAATTGTTGGGAATCGAACAAGATGGGAAAAATAGAATGTGCGGAATATAAAAATTTTTTCCTACGATTCCCAATCCCATGAATCTAACTATGCATAACACAAAATCAAACCCTAACTACAAAGAGGGTTAGAACACTTACAAAATTTTTGTCTTCTCCTTTTTTCTCCAAGCTTCTACTCCGGACAGCGGTGAGTGAGCAGCCCAAGTGTGCTGCCTCCAACGGTATCCACAACCTAGCTAGAGCTTCAAGCCTTTTCTTTCTTCTTCCTTGTTTCTTATTCTATATGCAAGACATACATAATAACCATGAAGAAAAAATCAACAAAGAAGCCTAAGTTAACATGCTATATGAAACTAACCTAAAACAAGGACAATAGGAACCCTAAACTCACAATCATGCTTAAAAACCTATAGACTAGCTGTAAAGCATGCATAACTCATGATGAACAGTATTTAAACCATGTATATTAACTAACTAAAGCTATAACACATGATAAAAAACTCAACTTTAGCATGCAATAGTCCTATTCTACAAGAAACCCTAATTTAAACTTGAATAGAAGGGAGTTTTACCTTAGGAAGAGCTTCCTTGCTGCTGTAGAGATTCTCTTCTTGACTTGTGGATGACTTGAACCAAGCTTCTTCAAGGCTATAGCAGGAACTCTAACTCTCCTTTAGCTCTCTCTCTCTTATTCTCTCTCAAACACTCAGGTTTAATGCATAAAGTGGCCTCCAATTGCCTCCCCTAGTGCTGAAGCATAAGGGGGTATTTATAGAGTTCAATTAGGATAAATCAATGGCTAGGATTAAAACCCTAAAAATTAATCCAAGGGTTATTAGAGACTCCCTTGGTGCTTAAGAAACTCAAAAGTTACCAAAAATTAGAAGGAAAGTCGTCCAAAAGAATCCCAAGCCGTCAAATAGGGAAGGAATCCCGTTTCAGCAAAAATAGGTAAGTGGCCTCGGGTGACCACCAAGCCTTGGGTGGCTAGCCACCAGGGGCTGGGCGGCTAGCCTCCCGGGCTTGGGTGGTCACCCGAGCCCACTTCAGTTTTTTTGACTTTTTTGGACTCTATTGCCTTCTAGGAGTGTTTTAGGATCAAATTAACTCCGATTTTGATGAAACGAAAGCCAAAACGACCGTGTTTCGATGAGGAATACATTTTTGAACATTTTAGGGTGAAAACCACTAACCATGGGGGCATGGTTAGGTTTGACAAAGGTGGTTAACCGCTATGCTCTACCTTTGCAAAGCATAGGTATGCACATAGGATTGAACCAAATGTTTTCCAAACCAAAATTAACTTTCTAAAACACTTTTAGGGATAAATGATGACTAATTAAAGTCAATTTGAAAAGATTTGGTTGGTAATTGTGAGTTAATTTGAGCTAACACGAAAGGGGTCAATTAACCAACTTGAACCATATTGAGCCATTTTAACCCTAAGCCATTGATTCATCAAATTGAACCTAGAAATACCTCATATGCATCAATATGAACTCCAATTGACAACTTGGAGATCATTTCAAGATCAAAGGAAAAGTTTGTGACCTAAAAGACGATTATACCCCTCAAGTCACAAAAGTTCTTATTATCCCTCAAGATCAACTCCGAATTGAACCAAAATTCATATCCAATGTCCTTGTGACTCTAGAAAACTAATGCAAATAACTAGACTCAAAAACAAAACAAAAACCTACATGAAATGGTGAGTTCTAGTAAGGTGGTGCAAAAATGGGGTGTGACAGAAGCCCCTCATTGGTGCAGCAAGTTTTACTTGCGAACCAATGATAAAAGAACATCCCATTTTTGCTTGGGAAAGTAATTGCATCAAATTCAAATGGAGAACTCCATCATCCTATGGAATTCATCACATATCTTAAACAAGTAGAAGTCAATGTCTGGGTAAAGGTCAATACCCAGGACAATTAGAGGTAACTCTAAGTGAAGGTCAACACCTAGGATGAGTACAAGTCAATACTCGAAGAGAATAAAGATCAGTATTGGGAGTGAAGGTTAACACTCAGGATGAGTAACAGTCAATACTCGAAGAGAATCAAGATAAATATGAGTGGAAGTCAACACTCGGAGTGAGTACCAGTCAATACTCGAAAGGAATAGGGATTAGTATTCAGAGTGAAGGTCAACACTCAGGGTGAGTACTAGTCAATACTCGAGACAAATATGCTTTAATGATTAGAATGAGTATAGGTCAATACTCAGGGTGAGTATGGGTCAATACTCAAGATGAATATGTCAATACTTAGGGACGAGTTTGGGTCAATACTCAAGATGAATATGTGACAATACTTAGGGTAAGTATGGGTTAATACTTAAGATGAGTATGTATCAGTACTCAAAATGAGTATAGGTCAATACTCAGGAGAGCCAATAAAGTATCGTATGGGTAAGGGTCATTACTCAAACGAGAACCAATGATGGATAGAAATCAATATCCATACTGAAAATCTAAAAAGAAATCTCATGAATAGAAGTCAATACTTATAGAGAAAAAAACATAAGCACGGGTCAATGCCTGCCATGAGTAAAGATTAATACTCACAAAGAAAAGTTTATGAGCAAGGGTCAATGCTTGAGATAAAATGTATATAAGCAATGGTCAATGCTTGAAATGAGTAGGATTCAATACTCAAAGAGAAAATCACTCGAGCAAGGGTCAATGCTCAAGATAAAATGTATATAAGCAAAGGTAAATGCTTGAAACGAGTAGTGTCACACCCCCATTTTTGCACCACCTTACTAGGGCTCATCATTTCATGCATGTTTTTGTTTTGTTTTTGAGTCTAGTCACTTGCATTAGTTTTCTAGAGTCACAAGGACAATGGATATGAATTTTGGTTCAAATTGGAGTTGATCTTGAGGGATAATAAAGAGCTTTTGTGACTTGAGGGGCATAATCGTCTTTTAAGTCCCAAACTTTCATTTGACCTTGGAATGATCTCCAAATTGTCAATTGGAGTTCATATGGATGTGTCAATTTGGTAAGTCAATGGCTCGGGATTAAAATGGCTCGATGTAGTTCAAGTTGGTTAATTGACCCTTCCTTGGGTTAGCTCTAATTGACTCACAATTACCAACCAAATCTTTTCAAATTGACTTTCATTAGTCATCATTTTACCCTCAAAAGTGTTTCATGAAGTTCAATTTTGATATGGCCTGATGATGAGTTTAGTGTGGTTATTTACGGATTATCCTTGAAGAATTAGTGCGAATCACAGCATGAGATTTTTGGTTAAAATGAAAAGAAAATTATTTTATTAAATTAGCCATTTTTATCATGACACTAACACGTGTACGTATGTGATGAGTGTGTGTACGCACATACGATACATGTGCATGCGTGTGTCACACCCCATTTTTGCCACCTGTCACCTTAGCTAGGGTTTGTCATTGCATGAGTCTTTTTGTTTCCTTTTTGAGTCTAGTCTTTTGCATTGAGTTTCTAGGGTCCTAAGGATGGTGTGTATGAATTTTGGTTCGATTTGGAGTTGATCTTGAGGGTGTAATTAAGAACTTTTGTGACTTGAGGGGCATAATCGTCTTTTTGGTCACAAACTTTCCATTTGACCTGAAATGATCTCCAAGTTGCCAATTGGAGTTCATATGGTTGTATTTGAGGTATTTGTGGGTTCAATTCGATGAATTGAAGGTTCGGGATTAGAATGGCTCATTAAGGCTCAGGTTGGCTAAGAGACCTACTTCGGGTTAGCTCGAATTGGCTCATGATTTTCACTCTATGACTACTCATTTGACCTTGATTGGTCTTGATTTCATCCCCAAATGTGTTTAGGGAGGTTGAATTTCGAATTGGAAAGCATTCGGTGCGACCCTATGTGCATACCTAAGCTAAGCGATGGTGAGGCATAGTGGTTAACCCCTTTGTAGGACTCAACCATGCAGCCATGGCTAGGGTTTCTCACCCTCAAGTGACTCAAATTACATTCCCCTTCGAAACACGGTCGTTTGGGCTTTCGTTTCGTCAAAATCGGAGTTAATTGAACCCTAAAACACATTTGGAAGTCAAAGGGGTCAAAAATGGGCATATGCTGACAGAGCCTCGGGTGACCACCCAGGCCTGGGCGGCTAGCCGCCTGGGCCCAGGCTGCTAGCCGCCCAGCCCCAGGTGGTCACCCGAGCCACTTTCCTTTTTTTGAGCCTTGACGCGGCTCCCACCCTATTTTCTCGGATTTGCTCGCCTTTGGCCGCCATTTAACCCTAATTTCAGCCCTTTTTGACCTACTTGAGCCCCAAGGTAACCTCTAAGAGCCTTTGGATCAATCCCTAGGGTTTTAAATCCCAACCATTGAGGATTTTCCCTCAATCCCTATAAATACCCCCTTATACTTCAGCAATAAGGGGACACTTTGGAGGCACTTTGGTGAGACTTGGAGGCTATGGCAGCCATCCTTAGGGTAGTTTAACCTAAACTTAGAGTGAGAGAGTGTGAGAGAAAGCTTGAAGGAAGGCTGGAGCAGTGCTTGAAGGCTTGAAGGAAGGAATCCCCAGCAGTACACAAGAGAAGGAGGACTCCCTACAGCAGCAAAAGGATACTTCACCATAGGTATTCCTCCCTTCCCTCCTCTTCTCTCTTTTAAAGTTAGGGTGTTGCATAGAGTAGGATGATTGCATATCAAGCTTGTGTTTTTATCATGTCTTGTTGCTCCCATTGGAATGTATGCATGTTAGGATCATATTTGTGGGTTGTTTAGTATGCTAGGATGTATTCCATGTGATTTACTGCATGTTTGGGACTTTAGGGTTTCTTAGGTGCTTAAAATGGTTTTCTTCTGCATGAAATAACTCCTTTGCATATTAAAGCTTGTGTTTTTATTGTGTTTTGCTATTTCTATTAGTATGTATGCATGTTTAGGATCATGTTTGTGGGCTGTCTAGTATGCTAGGATGCTATTCCATGTGATTTACTGCATGTTTAGGATTCTAGGGTTTCACTTAGTGCTGAAATTGAGTTTATGTTTAGAATAGCTATATTTCATGTGCAAGCTTGTATTTTTCTCATGTGTGGATGCTTCTATTGATTAATATGCATGATTAGCATGATGTCTATGATGGGCTTTGCATGATTTAGAGTTATTATTTGTGATTTTGAGTACAATTGTGATTCTAGGGTTTTCATTCATCCTTGTATTAGGAAAGTAGCATATAGCATGATAGCTTAGGGTTTTTCTTTGTGTTTTCTTCATAGTTGACATATATGTGCTGCATATTTGATAGCTATGACATTTTTCTGCATTCATAGTAGTTGATTTTAGGGTTTTTTGCATGTCATTGCATGTAGGGTTGAATTAGGGTTTTAGTTAGCTTATGATTCATGTTGTTGCATGACTTGTGGTTGATTTTAGAGCCTTATTTCAATTCTGTCCAGATCTGTTATTTGTCCTTGTTATGATATTTTGAGCATGTGTTAGCCCATGTTTGGGCATGATAATGGCTTGATTTGGAATCTAGCTTGTTTGGTTGGTATTTTTGGTATGTTTTGCATGGAAATTGCAGGTGCTTTGACAGGTACAACAGGTGCAACTACCCCACCAATGTGGGGTGGTTATTTTGGCTATTGTGAGATGAAATCTTACAAATAAGGTAATTACCCTATGCAATAGGGTGGTTACTTTGACAGGTTGCTTTTGCTTAAGGTAAGTAGGGTGTGAGGGTGCCCCAATTCACCCTTCTTTCCTTTCCTTGAAACTTTCCCTTTCTCCCCCCCTAGGGTTGTTTCCTAATAGAGGGGTATGGTAGATTCTATAGTTTCCTTTCAATAAAGATACCTTTTAAATCAAAGTTTCCATCTTTATCAAAATTCCATATCTTACCAAAATTCTTTTGAGAATCATTTATTTTGGAAACTTACCATGTTTTACTTGAAAGGAAACTTAGGGTTTACCATAGGCCTTGATTAGGTTATAACCCTATTCCCTTTCGAACTACGTGGACTTTGATCCATGTATTTCCATACATGGTACGTAGGCGCTCTTCGTGATGTTCAAGTCCGCCCTAGGATACTAAGTATCCTAGGTTTTCTTCTCCCCCCTCTTTCTTTTTTCTGTTTTTTCTTTGATTTACATGATTATATGGATGAATGAATGAATGATATGCATGCTGTCTTGTGATGATAACTGTTGATTTATGTGTGATTAAGACTTTGATTTAGCCCAATTAATTAAGAGACCGTTTAGGGCGATATGGGTGCCTATAGGCTTTGCCTAGAACCTTCCCATATCGTAACTTAGCCTCCGAATCCCCGAATTCTCTGGTTTCCAAAAGATCATTTGCCTTTCCATTTTTAAATATGGAGTCAATCTTTTGCTTTCCTAAAACAAAACTGTTTTTAGGGTTTTCCTTGTTTCCTTTAAAAAATAAGGTGGCGACTCCTTTCTTTTTCCAAACCCATTCGTGGGCCCCTCTTTTCCTGGGTCCACAGATTGGCGACTTTTAAAACCCTCCTGTGGGCCTTAACCATTTCTGGGGTCCACAGAACTGGCGACTCCGCTGGGGACTTTGTGGGCTAGACTCTATACAATTTGATTGGCTAAGTTAATTCTTTTGTTTAATTAAAATCAATCACATTGCATTCGCTTGATTGTGTGCTTTCATTTATTGCATTGTGTGCGCAAACTCTTGCATGTTAGGATCGATGTCCCTTGCCACTGACGGGCCTAGCCTCAACCTTGGTTTTCCTGATTCCATGAGTTGGGGCGAAAGCTCTCAACCTCTCTTGCCGAGTACCCTTGGGCTTGCCCTTGGGTATATTAAATGAGTTAATCACGTACTGCTGGACCCACGCGGCGTTCCTGATGCCACATGTGGTTAGGTATAAAGATTGCTCAAGCAAGTGAAGGACCCCAGCCTACCCTTATCATTAGTCCATATAGACAGACTTGCAGGACACTATGGTTTCACCCTTATGCACCCACATTGTTTGTAATGATATCATGACCGTGTTTGTGATGTGCTTAATGAAACATTTAATAAGAGAACCTTTGCACCCTATATCCTTAATACGTACCTTTCGCCCATGACCCTTGCAAAGGTGATTGGATTAAAAGGGACTAATTGAGTATATATGATGTGAAGTCATTGAGACAAATATGGAAGCCTAGGACATACCCTTAGGATGAGAGACTGATTGTTCCCTTTCGTAGAGGAGTGAGAGGACGTACTGGCTTGGATCCGCGACCAGCAAGGGCGCTTAGTGAAAATTGATTCTACCAACCAGTCAGATATGGCCGACGAAGCAACTAGTGAAGGGGGTTTTGATGTTGAGACTTGTTTAAAGGCTATCATGACCAAGCTTGATTACACCACTGATGTATCCGAGAGAGCATTGAAAATGGCCCAAGATATCCAACATAAGATGTCGGAACCCGAGCAGAATAATGGCCGTACCCGGGGGATAACACTGAAAATGGGACCCAGTCTGGAGAAGGCACTAAGACCAATGATGGAGGAAGTACTAAGCCCAAGGGGAATGAATCACCTGAAGTTTTTAACCTAGAAGGGGGAAGTAAGGGGAAAGACCTCTGATACAGACTCTGTGTTGGCTAGCAAGGTAGAAGCCTTGGAGAGAACTATAAAGGGAATCCGTAGGACAGATGACATGGTGGATGTACGTACCCTATCTTTGTTTCCTCAAGCTCGTATTCCACTACAATTCAAGATGCCCGAATTAGAAAAGTTTGATGGAACGGGTTGCCCCTAAGACCCATTTGAAAATGTATGTACGAGCTATGCACCCTCGAGGAGCGACAGATGAACTCTTGGCCCAAATGTTCCATGAAACCCTAGCCACTTCTGCCTTAAAGTGGTTCCTAGCCTTGGATGATAATAGAACCCGAACTTGGGAGGACATATGTAATGAGTTTTCAGAGCACTACAAGTACAACACTGAGGTGGATGTCACAAGAAGGGACCTAGAGACCACAAAACAAGGGGCTAATGAGACCTTTTCCGCTTTCATTACAAGGTAGAGGCAAAAGGCCTCGAGAATGGCAGATAGACCGAATGAGGAAGATCAGATTCAGTTGGTGGTTAAGAACCTATTGCCGGTGTATCACAAGCACCTCTTTGCTCACTACTTCCCTAATTTCAAGGCTCTTATCGGGGCAGGTACCCAAGTTGAGGATGCCATAGCTGATGGGTCAATCAAGACAGAAGAAGTCCAAAAGAGCCGCAGGCCGAACTTTGCTGGGAAAAACAATGCCGAGGTCAATGCCATAGCCCAACCCATTCAACCTATCTCCCTAAATGACACCAACCCACCTCGCCAATTCACCGAGCTGCATATGCCACTTGAGAAAGTACTTGAAAAGCTGAAAAGCCGAGGCCTGTTGAAACCTCTCGACCCAAGACCACCACCAAACCCATTGCCTAAGAGCTACAATGAGAATGAATACTGCAAATACCACCAAGCCAAAGGCCACTCAACCAACCGTTGCTATCGCCTTAGGCATGAGATCCAAGACTTACTTGACAAGCAAATCATCTCACCACCAACTCCACCAAATCGCCCAAATGTCACTCAAAATCCACTTCCCTCTCATAATTCATCCAACTCCATAAATGCCATTGAAGCCGACCCATCTCGACCTTGCCTACCCATAAGACAATACACTCCATTACCCATGTCCTTGACCCAAGCCTTTCACCAATGCTGTAACCAAGGCCTTATCATACCTCACCCTCCAAAGCCAAGACCCCAAACACCCCATCAATATTGCCAATACCATGGTATACCCGGCCATGACACTGAAGACTGTGCTATGTTGAGAAAGGTCGTCCAAGACCTCATTGATCAAAAGACCCTGCAATTGCCAAAGAAGTCCATCCAACAGCAGTTGAAAGAAAGATATGAAGCAGGAGACCCTCAAGTGGGGTTATTGGGGGAACCTTCGGGGAAATTCGATTACTATGTGCTTTATCCCGATCCATTGCCAAGTGAGCCCATAATTCCTACGGGCTGGGATGATATACCCGAAGAGGTGCAGATGGAGGACATTGACATGATTGAATGGGATGACCTGATGGGTGACACAAATGAAGTTGATGACATATGGGCTAGTGATGAAGAAGTAGACCACATGACAAGAGGGGGGCGCCATTTCAAGCCTCCACACTTGGAATCTGATAATCCACTGGGTGAGTTAGACAAGCGCCTTGATTTGCAAGAAGAAGAGGATGAAGTCCTCAGACAATTGAAGAAGACCGATGCCAATATCACCATATGGGGCTTGCTTATGGCCTCTCACAAGCACAGACAGACAGTGTTGAAGTTGTTAAATCAGATACAGGTTCCGGTTGATTTGTCCCCTGAGGGATTGGTGAATCTAGTAAACCCTGCTCCAAAGAATTCCACTATAGTGTTCACAGAGGCAGACTTACCTAAGAGTGGGCCAAGCCACTCCCAAGCCTTGCATATAACTGTTGATACCATGGGGAAGAGAGTTCCTACGGTCTTGATTGATAATGGTTCCGCATTGAATGTATGTCCCTTGAGAACTACAACTGTTTTGGGCTTGGGGCCCACTGATTTCACTCCATCTGGGCAGACAGTGAGGGCGTATGATAATACCCGTAGAGAAGTAATTGGGGTGATCACTCTACCTTTAATCATGGGACCCACGGAGTTTAGAGTGGAGTTTCAAGTCTTGGATGTGCCGTCATGCTTTAATCTGTTATTGGGAAGGCCTTGGATTCATCCTGCTGGGGCTGTACCATCGTCATTGCATCAAAAGGTAAAGTTCCCTCATGAGGGAGCCATTGTTACACTTCAAGGGGACTATGATTTGAAAATGGCGGGTGTACCCATATGTGAAATAAAACCAGAATCAGTTGAGATACCCTTGTCGGGGTTTGAGTATGTGCAATGCATTGAAAAGGAGTTGGAAAAGGAAGAACTGATCCCCCTTGACTATTGTCCCCATGGTAATTTACATGTTGGTGAGATAATGCGGAAAATGAATTTCTTCCCGGGTATGGGCCTAGGGCGTCGCCAACAAGGAATTCCCCATTCTGTTCAAAGCCGGGTTGTTTCCTACACTTTTGGGTTAGGATATGAGCCCACTAAGAATGACTATGCAGAAATGACAAGGAGGAATAAGGAGAAGGGAAAAGCTAGAGCAGAAGGAAGGGTGCCAGACTTTAAGATTTCACCATACAGGCCGACTCTGAATGGCCATTTCATCAAGGAAGGGGATGACTTCCTGTACTGTGGGTTCCCAGAGCCTATGTTCAATCCAACAACCAAGATCAGAATCCCGGGATTTGAGATTTTCTTCACCGAGTGGTATCCAATCTCCGTTGAAATGGTGGATGATGAAGCCATCAATGACAGTTATTGGGAGAAGAAAGAAGAAGATTGGGTGGAGCACATGGATTCTGAAGCCATGGTCACTTTGTTTCAAGACATGGTCCTTACTATGGGGTTCGAAGGCAAACAAGAGTTCGGAGAAGAAGAGCCGTCACACTATTGCACTTTTTACCCAAGTTCTGATCCAGCACTGACAGACAAAGACTTTTGTGACAAGTACTTTACAGATGGGCCGAATCCTCAGAGCTTGACAAGTTGGTACAATTCTGTGGGAAAGAAGAAAGAAGACTGGGTGGAGCACATGGATTCTAAAACCATGGTCACCATGTTCCAAGATATGGTTCTTACTTTGGGGGAGTCAGCAACAGAAGATTGCCAAGATTCGTCAATTCACCATGCAACCATGCCGCTTCATAATTGGTACCTAGAAGATGGAGCCATTGCAGAGATCCTTGAAGAGGAAGATCATAACCTGCCTGATAGTAGCTTGTAGGTTCCTTAGTTAGAGTCTTTCCTGCTTTCAATAAAGTGTGTCCGCCTATCCCACTTTGTGGAGTTAGGAGTCGTTTCATAGTTGTGGCACCAAATTTTGTTTCCTTTTCAAGTTTGTGTCTTTTTGTTGGTTCCTTTAATGAAGTGTGTTTCTTTTATACATTGTTTGCTTGCAGTGTTTCTTTTCTCTCTTCTATGGATATTTATGGCATGGATATAGATCCTAGGAATGACGTCCCCCCGGAGCTCGCCGAGCGAAGGAAAAGGGGTGTCACCGAACCTAACATGGATGAATTGGAATCAATCAATTTAGGGACAAATGAATTGCCAAAGATAATTAAAATTGGGATAACCCTCTCACCACTTGAGAAAGAAAAGCTGATAGCCCTCCTAAAGGCCAACATAACGGCCTTTGCATGGTCTTATGAAGACATGCCCGGCATAGATCCAGACATTGTGCAGCACTTCATCCCCACCAATCCCCTTAAAAAGCCGGTAAAGCAAAAATTGAGAAGATTGAAACCCGAGTGGGCATTGAAGGTAAAGGAGGAAGTAACCAAGCAACTCGATGCGGGGTTCCTACAGGTTGTGGAGTATCCCGAGTGGTTATCCAATATAGTTCCCGTGCCTAAAAAGGATGGAAAAGTGAGGATGTGTGTGGATTTTCGAGATCTTAATGCAGCAAGCCCTAAGGATGATTTTCCTTTACCCCACATCGATGTGTTGGTAGATAGTACTGTAGGACATGCGCTCCTCTCTTTTATGGATGGGTTTTCCGGATACAATCAGATAAAGATGGCGCCGCAAGATATGGAGAAAACAGCCTTTATTACACAGTGGGGAACATATTGCTACAAAGTGATGCCGTTCGGTTTGAGAAATGCCGGGGCTACCTATCAGAGAGCTGCTACAACATTGCTGCATGACATGATCCATAAGGAGGTGGAAGTGTATGTGGACGACATGATCGTGAAGTCCGTGGATCGAGAAGGACACTTCATGGCACTAGAAAGGTTCCTGGAGCGAGCGAAGAAGTACAACTTGCGTTTGAATCCACAGAAATGCGCCTTTGGTGTCACTGCGGGCAAGTTATTAGGATTTATGATCACTCAGAGAGGAATCGAGGTCGATCCGGGAAAAATCAAGGCCATTGTAGAGATGGAGCCGCCTAGCACAGAGAAGCAGATTCGAGGGTTCTTGGGAAGAATTCAGTACATAAGCAGGTTCATTGCTAATTTGACTATGGTATGCGAGCCGATTTTCAAGTTACTTAAGAAGGGGGTGCCGAAGGTATGGAACGAAGAATGTCAAGAAGCTTTTGAGATCATCAAAAGGTATTTGAGTAATCCACCAATTCTAGTTCCTCCGCGACAAGGTGAGCCGTTATTGTTATACTTGACGGTCACTGAAACCGCGACGGGAGCTATGCTAGCTCAGTACCTTGAGGGGTCGAAAAAGGAGAATGCCATTTACTATCTAAGCAAGAAGATGACAGACTATGAGGTGAAGTACAATGCCATAGAGAAGGCTTGTGTGGCTTTGGTATGGGCAACTCAGAAACTCCGTCACTACATGATGTCGTATGAGGTTTTCTTGATAAGCCGAATGGACCCACTGAAGTACCTGATAGAAAGGCCGGTCTTGTCCTACAGAACTGCCCGATGGTCAATTCTTCTCAATGAATTCGACATAAAGTATGTAACACAGAAGTCAGTAAAAGGAAGTGTCATTGCAGATTACTTGGCTAGCTGCCCTGTGGCGTCATCAGAACAATTTAATGATCAATTCCCCGATGAGGATGTCCTGGAGATTGGAAAGAAGAGTTGGAAAGTATACTTTGATGGAGCTGCAAATAAGAGAGGGTATGGGATAGGAGTTCTACTAGTCTCACCTGAAGAAGCATTCACACCATTGGCGGTTAAGTTAGGGTTTGAAGCCACCAACAACATTGCCGAGTATGAAGCCTGCATCCTTGCATTGGAAGCTGCACTAGAACTGGGGATCAAAGAGTTAGAAGTTTTCGGAGATTCAGCACTGATTATCTGCCAGATAAAGGGAGAGTGGAAGACTCGTGATGAGAAGCTGTTGCCGTATCATGCTTACTTAGAAGCCTTGACTAAGGAATTTGTGGAAATAGAGTTCAACTATTTGTCAAGAAATAAGAATCAGTTCGCTGATGCTTTGGCAACTCTAGCTTCTATGGTGGAAATCCCGGATGGTGGGAATGTAAAACCATTGGTGAAAGAATGTAGAGAAAAACCTGTGTATTGCTGTTCTATTCGAGAAGGAGAGTTGAAAGATGGCCATCCTTGGTACTATGACATCATGAAATTCATTGAGGAAAAGGAGTATCCTGAAGGAGCAACCCGCGTTGATAGGAGAACACTGAGGAGACTAGCAAGTCACTATGTTTTGTGTGGAGGAAAGCTATACCGAAGGTCATACGATGGGGTCCATCTGTTGTGTGTCACTGAGGAAGAAGCCGAGCGTCTTGTTAGTGAAATCCATGAAGGAGTTGGAGCACCGCACATGAATGGTTATATGCTAGCCAAGAAAATCATAAGGTTGGGCTACTATTGGTCTACAATGGAGAGAGATTGCCATGCACATGTTAAGAAGTGTCACAAATGTCAAGTCTTTGCTAATGGACAACACTTGCCCTCCATGCCTTTGACAAGTATGTCGTCACCTTGGCCCTTTGCCGTATGGGGAATAGATATAATTGGGCAGATTAAGCCGAAAGCCTCCAATGGGCATGAGTACATCTTGGTAGCTATTGATTACTTCACTAAGTGGGTAGAAGCAGCTTCCTTCAAGACCCTGAATGCCAAGAAGGTAGCACAGTTCATACAGCTCAACATCGTCTACAGATATGGGGTACCCCATGAGATCATTTCAGACAATGGTCAGCACTTTCAGAAAGAAACCAAGGAGCTTTTACAGAAATACAACATAGTGCACCATCTATCCTCCCCTTATCGCCCGCAGACTAATGGAGCAGTGGAGGCCGCCAACAAGAATGTTAAGAAGATACTACAGAAAACAGCTGACACCTACACTGATTGGCATGAGAAGTTGCCATTAGCCGTGTGGGGCTATAGAACATCTGTGAGATCATCAACAGGGGCTACCCCTTATTCCTTGGTGTATGGGATGGAGGCTGTTTTGCCTATTGAGTTGGAGGTACCGTCATTACGGGTTGCTATGGAGAGTCAGATAGCAGAAGCAGATTGGGTTAAGAACCGTTATGATGAGCTGGCATTGCTCGATGAAAGGCGATTGAGGGCCTTGTATCATGTGCAGGGATATCAGCGAAGGGTTGCAAGAGCATTCAACAAGCATGTCAAAGACCGAGGTTTGAAGACAGGGGATTTGGTGTTGAAAGAAATCAGAGCTCCTATTTTTGATCCACGAGGGAAAGTTCAAGCCAAGTTGGGGTGGTCCGTATGTTATCAAAGAGATATTACCAGCAGGGGCTGTTCGCCTCATGGATTTTGATGGAATTGAGTTCGCTCGTCCTACCAATTTGGATCAATTGAAGAAGTATTATGTGTAAGGCCTGCTAGGTTGAAAACCCATAAGGGCGGCCTAGGCAAAAGTTAAGGCATTTGAACTACGAGGGCCTGATTCCCCATTCCTAAAAAAAAAAAAAAAAAAAAAAAAAAAAAAAAAAAAAAAAAAAAGAAGAAGAAGAAAAAAGAAAAAAAATGAAAAGAAAAGAAAAAATGAAAAAAGGATGGGGATACGTAGGCAACCCATAAAGTTACCTTGGGTGCGGTCCAAACAACACCACAACAACAAATCTCAAAATTGAATTATTATTGGCAATTCATTTAGAACTAATTGATTGACATAGCAATTTATTGGTGTTAGATAAAGAACTATTGACATGCCATAGATATCCTATTTCTAAAAGTCTTCAAGTCCTTTTGATTTTCTTCAGAGTCTCTTGGTTTGCTTTCTACTCCTTTCTTTCAAGTCTTCGCTTCTTTCGCAAGTCATGAGCATGTGCTGCTTCCACTGCTTCCAGAATGTCTTCCCTGCAAAATCCAAGTCCTGTGTCCTTGATAAGGTCATAAATCCTTTTCCTGCGAATGGTTTCTCTTTCACCCAAGCTAGTCTTCAACCATGTCTTGTATTCAGGGCTCATGACATAAGGCCCATCAGTGTTCTCAACTCGAGTCAGTTTCAGTTGGTCAGTCCATCTAGTCTTGGCCCACTTAACCATTGTGGGGCCCACAGGTTCGACAGAATGATCAAATACCACAGAAGTAGGTATGGTTTGCATGGCACCCATTTGACGAAGGATTCTTGAAGTCCAATAGAATGAAGTTGACCTCAACCCTACGAGCTTGACCATAGCACACCCAGAAGTTCGAAGAAGAATTTGTTCCTTGCATCCCCATGTGGAGACAAACCACCTGATGTTTCGCCATGAGAGAGTTTGGAAGTAGCCTAACCATTCCCTCAAAGAAAATTGACCAGGGAGTTCAACTCGACGGCAGCAGTAATGTTGAGGTTTGTATGGATTGATGGTGGTAAGAGATAAGAAATTAAGCCTTTCAAGAAGCCACATCTGCAGTAGAACGGGGCTCCCTCCTAATGGGGCTTGTGGGTTATCATGAACTTTGTCTAAACTGTTGAGAGTTTCAGCTAGCACTATGGGAATCAGGTTGTTGTATTCAAGAAGAAAAGGAATCAGTTCGCATATTTGAATAGGGACATAGAGAGTCCCCGTGGAGATAAGGAAGCGACCAATCAAGCAGAAAGCAAGAGCATGTTGAGTGGGAAGGTTGAAATTCAAGGTACCTTTGCTGTCATGAGCCAAGAAGGAAGTTGCTATTTCCATGAGATTCACCTTATGATCCTTCACAAATATGGAGGCCTCTTGTTGAGAAATCCCAAGGAAGTTGGAGAAGGAAATCAAGTAACTTGAGCGTGGAGTAGGGAGGATGAAAGGTCCTACAGGTGAAACTCCATACAAAGCGCAGAACTCTTCCATTGTTGGGCATAGTTCTTCATAGTTGAAGCGGAATACATGAAGTTGGGGATCCCAAAAATAAGTAGCAGCAGTAAGAAGAGTGGTTTCAAGCTTCACATGCATCAAAGAGAACAACGGATCCAAGCAGTAGCGCTTGAACTCCTTCCTAGCCTCCGCACTCATAACCTTCAGAAAATCACTCAAGAGTTTGTCTAGGGCTTCCATAACTTGCTCTCAATGAATGTTAGTAGGGTTTGAGACCCCTTGGATGTGCTTTTATAGGAAAAAATTCGGAAATCCGTGTTTTGGAAGGTGGAATCCCGTCAAAATAGGAAGTTTCCTAAAATCAGGCGAAACACCGCTTCGGGCTCGGGTGACCACCCAGGCCTGGGCGGCTAGCCGCCTGGGCCCAGGCGGCTAGCCGCCCAGCCCCAGGTGGTCACCCGAGGCCGCCGCTTTGTTTTGCCCATTTTTGCCTTGTTATGCCTTCGTTTGGCCCTTTTGTGATGTTTTGACTCTTTTGTGCTTGATTTAAGCCCGCTTTTCACACAATACAAGATCATATCATTGCAATAAAGTTCAAACATAGATTCATCAAGTATCCATAATAGGAGTTCAAGGTTGGGAATTGAAATTCCTAATTAATACATAACAAGATAGATAGAAAGGTTCCAACATTCCTAACAAGAGGTGAGTGAAACTCAATGATTTCCCGTGGGCCTTCTCTTTCGACTTGGCCCCGCTCCATCATGCCCTGCACGAGGCGCTCTAGGAGGGGGCATATCCTGTGGTGGATTAGATGATGATGCCTGTTGCAAATAAAGATAATGAGTTAGGAGGGCAATGATGTCAATCCTAGTTGAAAGTTAATAAGATGATCACTTACTTGGGGATTTAAGCGTGCTTCCAGAACTGAGTTCTCTAAACTCATTCGCACAAGATCCCTCCTCAATCCTTCATTGAGTTCAATGCATTCCTGGGCATACTCCCGTGGAACCTAGGAAAGTATAAACATGGTTAACAATAATGAAAGAATCCAATTTCAAAAAGATAAGAGTTTAGAACTCACATTCTCATAATATGGATCGATCTTGGGATATTCATCGAATGGTGGATGGGTAATATCAGTCTTCACAAATTTTGTCCCACTGCACAAGTTCACATACCAATTTAGTTGTGGGAGGGGTGGAGGTTGATTTCCTTCAAGGTCCTCATCCTCGTCATTGTAAGTCATCCCAGTGGCAGATCCAACTGTGGAGCTGTGTCCCCTTGCCCGTCGGCCCTGAAATTCAAATATTTGTCAAATGGAGTCTTTCATGTAATCTTAAAAAAGAGTTTAAGAGTGTGGGGAGCTCACCCCTTGAGGTGGGAGACCAGTGACCCTAGGATTCATTAGATATTGTCGGCAAAAGGCAGTGTATTCTATGCGAGGGGAGGTGAATCCCTCAGCATCCCAACCCCTCAGAGCTTCTTCTAGTTCATCACCCGCTAGGTGGCTAGTGTGCCTCATGTTCTCTGGTGGCATGGAAGGTGTCACAGCTGCATTCATGTTTCCATGGACTTGTCTCAGGACTCGTTCCCCAAGATACCAGCTTCTACCTGTGGGGCCTTCAAAAAGGACCCTTTTGCTTGTCAACTCCAAACAAGAGGAGTACTTCTCAGGTAGCCTATGCTCCCACAACCTCCATGGATCCCATTCCACCTGTTGAGTTTGAAATGAGAAATGAAAGAAAAAAGATAAAAAAGAGAAAGAGAAAGAAAGATTTTACCATATCAGCAGTCAAGCTGGCAAGATATGCCCTTGCATGGGCATAATCGTGTCGATTGGAGGCTCTTGTAGCCAAGCAAGATGGAGCATAATTCTGAAGGATGGGCCATGACATGGCATCACTAGCAAGAGTCGGGCGACACATGTTCAGGTACTCGTAGTACCATATCTGTGGAAAACCAAAGAAAAAGAAGAAATCATGTGTGTGTTAAGTTTCGGGAAATAATAGAGAATTGAATGTTCTTTGTTACCTCCCAAACGAAAGGAAGCCCCCCAAAGTTCTTTGCAACTCCTCGGGACATGTCAGTCATGGAGCGATACATGTTTGCGAAAGCAGCTCCACCCCAATTGTATCTCCCAATTTTGTTCACATCTTCCATGCTAGCTAGCAACTCAAGTCGAGCCATGTCATTGGTGCCCGCAAAGAAGGTGCATGAAATCATGTAGAGCAAGAAAGCTCTCACAATGTATTGGGGATCCGTCCCCTCACTCTCTTCTTCAGTGGCAAAGGTGTTGTAGAGCCAAGTACGGCGCACACCTTTTGGGCTTAATTCCGCTTCAACCCCAAGTAGAGCTACTATGTAGTTTTGATCCATGTTGGCATGTTCATAGTAGTCCAAGCGCTTGCCTTTCAAGCTCAACCCAGTTATCATGGTGAAATCCTTAGGGGTCATGGTCATCTCCCCGAAGCTAAAATGGAAAGTGTTGGTGGTGTCCCACCATAGCTCTGTCAAGGCAAATAATGCTTGCCTATCCCATTGCTCGTTCCATAGAGCATCTAGGAAGGGCTCAAAACCCGCCTTCTTTATTATCTTGCGAGCACGTGGTTGGGCATGATTCATATGTCTCCACCAAGAGATGAGTCCCTTTATTGATGTCCTTGTACGGAGACTTTGGAAGTCGGGCTATGTCAAAAGATTGTGTATTGAGTTAGCATAGAAAACATAGAGATATTGGGCATACATTGGTAATTGATTTCAAGTGGTTTTCCAAAAGTTTTAAAATTTGGGTTTTGATTCATGAAATGAATTAGGAATGAATGTCCATGACTTTGTGTATTCAAATTCATTGGTTTTGTAAGGATTGAACATGTTTTTGCCTTTCGGGCATTTTATCGAACACTTGGTGTGTGACTTGTTTTCAAGCATTGAAATGAAAGATTTTTGTATACCAAATCCTTGCCAAGACCATTTGACTTTACACTACAATGAAAACCAATTGATTTTTCAAGAATTGAACATGTTTTTGTCTCTTTGGCATTTTATCAAACACTTGGTGGGCATCTTTTCTCAAGCATTGGGAAACAAGCTTTTTGCACATTCAATCCTTGCCAAATCAATGAACTTGGCTTAACAATGATAGAAACAATCAAAAGAAGATCATGGGAATGCATTTTATCCAATAGAAATCAAAATTTCATGATAAACATGTTAAGTTGGGAAGAACTAACCTCATGTTGGGAATGGAGGTAGGAGAGATGCTTCTTAGGTTCAAGCAACACCTTGTCTTGGGATGCATCATAGATTGGTGCCTTGTATGTATTCTTGATCACATAATATGGATACTTGATGTTGGAATCATTGCTAGAAGCCATTGTTGGTGGTTGAGCTTGTATGTGAGAAAAATGGGTTTGATAAGAAAGATGATGAATTTGATCTTGCAACTTGATGATTGATGCTGGTTTTTGTTGTTGAATGACTTGTTCTTGATGCTATTTCATGCACACAACTTGAATTGAAAGTGAAACTTTGATTGAGAATGTGTTTGTGAGTGTTTGGAGAAGATGGAATGAGTTTCTAGAGAGAGAAACTCTCAATTTTCGAAATTGGGTGAGTGTGAGCACAAATGGGGGGTCAAGGGTTTAAAAACCCAGAATTTTGAGGACCCTAGCCTCAGGTAACCACCCAGCATGGGGCGGCAAGCCGCCTGGGCTTGGGCGGCAAGCCACCAGCAGCCAGGTGGTCACCCCCCCTTGCTCGCTCCGTTGCGCTCGTTTGGCCTTTGCTCGCCTATTCGCGCTTTTGAACCCTCTTTGAGATGAAATCTCAAGCTTGTTTTGAGTTGAAAAATGAGTGAATATCTTGACATTGTTTGACATGAAATGTTTTTGAAAAGGATTGCATTGATGGCCCTTGTGTGGGCATGGCCTGCTAGTAGGGTTGAACAACCCTTTCTATGCATATGATTTTTGATCATTAGGGATGAATTCCTTCCTATGTCACTATGATTCTTTGTTATTTGGGATAAAGATACCTTCCCTATATGCATGTGAATGATTGCTTTCATGAGGAGAATGTGTCTCCTATATGAGTTGATGTTTGAGTTGAGGCATGAATAGCCTCCATGTGAGATGACTTGGTGAATTTGTTGAGTGTTGGTAAGTAGAAGCTTACCTTTGTCTTGATGACTTAGTGAGAGAAAGATGCAATCTTTCTCATGATTACATGCTTACCTTGATGATTTGAAAGATGCAATCTTTCCCCATGACTTGTGTTTACCTTGATGGTTTGATTATGAGAAGGACGCGATCTTTCTCATGCTATGTGTTCACCTTGAGAGTTTGATATGAGAAGGATGCAATCTTTCTCACGTCCTATGTTTACCTTGATGGCTTGAAAGATGCGATCTTTCCCAATGGTATGTGTTTACCCTGATTGAAGGTTGTGACCTTCCTCGTGCTATGTGACTACCTTAACAATTGAATGATAACCTTGATGGTTTGAATATGAGAAGGATGTATCTTTCTCATGCTTTGAGATAGCCTTGATGGCTTCCTGTGGTATGTGTTTACCTTGATTGATTTGAGCAAGAGAAGGACGTGATCTTTCTCGTGTTATGTGATTTACCTGGATATTTGAATGATAACCTTGATGGTTTGAATATGAGAAGGATGTATCTTTCTCATATTTTGGGATAGCCTTGATGGCATGGTGTTACCTCGTACTATTCGCCAGTTGTCACTGGCAAAGTATGGGAAGACCTTTCATCGAACGAAGTTCGATGTAAGCTATGGATACCTTGTACTATTCACCAGTTGTCACTGGTACAGTATGGGAAGACCTTTCATCGAACGAAGTTCGATGTAAGTTATGGATACCTCGTACTATTCACCAGTTGTCACTGGTACAGTATGGGAAGACCTTTCATCGAACGAAGTTCGATGTAAGCTATGGATACCTCGTATTATTCACCAGTTGTCACTGGTGTAGTATGGGATGTGATTACCTTGATAATTGAGTAATAACCTTGACGGTTTGAATGTGAGAAGGATGTATCTTTCTGATATTTTGGGATGGCCTTGATGGCATAATGTTACCTCGTACCATTCGCCAGTTGTCACTGTCATAGAATTGGAAGACCTTTCGTCGAACGAAGTTCGATGCAAGCTATGGATACCTCATTTTGTCCCCCAGTGAAACTGGTATACAGTATGAGAAGAGTTCTATAGAACTTATGAAGAGTACCTTTCTGCTTGTGTATGATGAATTCGAAGAATTCGATGATATGTTCACCCTCTTTTCCCCAGTGGGTCTTGATGAAATCAATTCCCCGGGCAAAAATGGGTTGTTCTTTTGGTCATTGGTTCGCAAGTGAAACTTGCTCGCCAATGAGGGGCTTCTGTCACACCCCATTTTTGCCACCTGTCACCTTAGCTAGGGTTTGTCATTGCATGAGTCTTTTTGTTTCCTTTTTGAGTCTAGTCTTTTGCATTGAGTTTCTAGGGTCCTAAGGATGGTGTGTATGAATTTTGGTTCGATTTGGAGTTGATCTCGAGGGTTAATTAGAACTTTTGTGACTTGAGGGGCATAATCGTCTTTTTGATCACAAACTTTCCATTTGACCTTGAAATGATCTCCAAGTTGCCAATTGGAGTTCATATGGTTGTATTTGAGGTATTTATGGGTTCAATTCGATGAATTGAAGGTTCGGGATTAGAATGGCTCATTAAGGCTCAGGTTGGCTAAAAGACCTACTTCGGGTTAGCTCGAATTGGTTCATGATTTTCACTCTATGACTACTCATTTGACCTTGATTGGTCTTAATTTCATCCCCAAATGTGTTTAGGGAGGTTGAATTTCGAATTGGAAAGCATTCGGTGCGACCCTATGTGCATACCTAAGCTAAGCGATGGTGAGGCATAGCGGTTAACCACCTTTGTAGGACTCAACCATGCAGCCATGGCTAGGGTTTCTCACCCTCAAGTGACTCAAATTACATTCCCCTTCGAAACACGGTCGTTTTGGCTTTCGTTTCGTCAAAATCGGAGTTAATTTGAACCCTAAAACACATTTGGAAGTCAAAGGGGTCAAAAATGGGCATATGCTGACAGAGCCTCGGGTGAACACCCAGGCCTGGGCGGCTAGCCGCCTGGGCCCAGGCTGCTAGCCGCCCAGCCCCAGGTGGTCACCCGAGCCACTTTCCTTTTTTGAGCCTTGACGCGGCTCCCACCCTATTTTCTCGAATTTGCTCGCCTTTGGCCGCCATTTAACCCTAATTTCAGCCCTTTTTGACCTACTTGAGCCCCAAGGTAACCTCTAAGAGCCCTTGGATCAATCCCTAGGGTTTTAATCCCAGCCATTGAGGATTTTCCCTCAATCCCTATAAATACCCCCTTATACTTCAGCAATAAGGGGACACTTGGGAGGCACTTTGGTGAGACTTGGAGGCTATGGCAGCCATCCTTAGGGTAGTTTAACCTAAACTTAGAGTGAGAGAGTGTGAGAGAAAGCTTGAAGGAAGGCTGGAGCATTGCTTGAAGGCTTGAAGGAGGTTGTTTCCAGCAGCACACAAGAGGAGGAGGACTCTCTACAGCAGCCACAAAAGGTATACCCCTCCCCCTTTCTCTCTTTCATTCAAACTAGGGTTTTTTTTGCATAGCTTTGCATTACTTCATGTTAAAAGCTTATTGTTTTATCATGTGTTGATGCTTCTAATGCTTAGAATACATGATTAGGATATTGTCTATGGCTGGTTTTGCATGATATAATGTCATTCTATGTGGTTTTATGAGTCTTTGTGTTTTTAGGGTTTTTTTTAGAGTCTTTTCTAGGGTTTTACATGGAATAGTCATTATTTCATGTTAAAGTTTGTGTTTTTATTGTGTTTTGCTGTTAGTATGCATGATTAGGATCATATTTGTGGGCTGTTTAGTATGCTAGGATGTTATTCCATGTGATTTACTGCATGTTTGGGACTTTAGGGTTTCCTTAGTGCTGAAACGGTTTTCTGCATGAAATAACTCTTTTGCATATTAAAGTTTGTGTTTTTGTTGTGTTTTGCTATTTCTATTAGTTAGTATGCATGATTAGTATAATATTTGTGGGCTGTTTAGTATGCTAGGATGATGTCCCATGTGATTTACTGCATGTTTGGGATTCTAGGGTTTCCTTAGTGCTGAAATTGAGTTTATGTTTAGAATAGCTATACTTCATGTGCAAGCTTGTATTTTTCTCATGTGTGGATGCTTCTATTGATTAATATGCATGATTAACATGATGTCTATGATGGGCTTTGCATGATTTAGAGTTATTTTTTGTGATTTTGAGCACAATTGTGATTCTAGGGTTTCATTCATCCTTGTATTAGGAAAGTAGCATATAGCATGATAGCTTAGGGTTTTTCTTTGTGTTTTCTTCATAGTTGACATATATGTGCTGCATATTTGATAGCTATGACATTTTTCTGCATTCATAGTAGTTGATTTTAGGGTTTTTTGCATGTCATTGCATGTAGGGTTGAATTAGGGTTTTAGTTAGCTTATGATTCATGTTGTTGCATGACTTGTGGTTGATTTTGAGCCTTATTTCAATTCTGTCCAGATCTGTTATTTGTCCTTGTTATGATATTTTGAGCATGTGTTAGCCCATGTTTGGGCATGATAATGGCTTGATTTGGAATCTAGCTTTGTTTGGTTGGTATTTTTGGTATGTTTTGCATGGAAATTGCAGGTGCTTTGACAGGTACAACAGGTGCAACTACCCCACCAATGTGGGGTGGTTATTTTGGCTATTGTGAGATGAAATCTTACAAATAAGGTAATTACCCTATGCAATAGGGTGGTTACTTTGACAGGTTGCTTTTGCTTAAGGTAAGAAGGGTGTGAGGGTGCCCCAATTCACCCTTCTTTCCTTTCCTTGAAACTTTCCCTTTCTCCCCCCCTAGGGTTGTTTCCTAATAGAGGGGTATGGTAGATTCTATAGTTTCCTTTCAATAAAGATACCTTTTAAATCAAAGTTTCCATCTTTATCAAAATTCCATATCTTACCAAAATTCTTTTGAGAATCATTTATTTTGGAAACTTACCATGTTTTACTTGAAAGGAAACTTAGGGTTTACCATAGGCCTTGATTAGGTTATAACCCTATTCCCTTTCGAACTACGTGGACTTTGATCCATGTATTTCCATACATGGTACGTAGGCGCTCTTCGTGATGTTCAAGTCCGCCCTAGGATACTAAGTATCCTAGGTTTTCTTCTCCCCCCTCTTTCTTTTTTCTGTTTTTTCTTTGATTTACATGATTATATGGATGAATGAATGAATGATATGCATGCTGTCTTGTGATGATAACTGTTGATTTATGTGTGATTAAGACTTTGATTTAGCCCAATTAAATTAAGAGACCGTTTAGGGCGATATGGGTGCCTATAGGCTTTGCCTAGAACCTTCCCATATCGTAACTTAGCCTCCGAATCCCCGAATTCTCTGGTTTCCAAAAGATCATTTGCCTTTCCATTTTTAAATATGGAGTCAATCTTTTGTTTTCCTAAAACAAAACTGTTTTTAGGGTTTTCCTTGTTTCCTTTAAAAAATAAGGTGGCGACTCCTTTCTTTTTCCAAACCCATTCGTGGGCCCTCTTTTCCTGGGTCCACAGATTGGCGACTTTTAAACCCTCCTGTGGGCCTTAACCATTTCTGGGGTCCACAACAGGACTAAGGAGGAATGTGACCTTAAGAAAAGGTCTGAGGAGGAGCTTGAAGGGTAGCTCAGTTGGCAAGGGATCTCGCCTCAGGAAGCGGAGGTCATGAGTTTGACTCTTGCTAAACTCTTTGTGCCACCCACACAAGGTTCCGTGGTTCTTATGGGCCTTGGACTTACCTAGTCCATATAGGTTGTGAGATCTTATATGGGCTTGGGGTTTGCCTAAAAGGCTTCCTCATTATAAAAAAAAAGAAGAGGTTTGAGGAGGTGGCATTTAAGAAAGAGGTTCATTGGTGTCAAAAGGCTAAAATTAACTAAAGTAAGGGGTTAACATCACTAGATTGTTTCATAGAGTGGTGAAATGGAAAAAAAAATGAATTTAATTAAGAAGTTGGAGGTTATTTCTTGGGATATCATAGATGGGATCTAGAGGATATTGCTCAAGAGCTGGTTGAGTTTTTCCCTCTACTCTATTCTTCTAGGGAGAGTTTTCCATTTCTTTCATTGCTTCCTTCACCTCAATTATCCTAATTATTCGTCCTTAACAAAGTTGTTAAATTCTCTCAAGCTTAATTTCTTTGTATAGTATTGATTAAATAATTTGTTAAAATAACTCCTCGACCTATATTTGAGAAACGTACTAATTGCTAAAGAATGTTTAAATCCAAGTTGTTGTTGTTGTTGTTGTTGTTTTTTTTTTTTTTTTTTTTTTTTTTTTTTTTTAAGTGTTTAAATGCAAGTTTTAGAAGTGGGATTTTGGGTTTGATTTTGCAAAATGCTTATGGCCATGTGAATTGGGACTTCCTTTTTTACCTGTTAAAAGGAATGGGTTTGGAGAAAAATGGAGAAAATGGGTTGAGACTTGTATTTCTATGGCCCTTTTTTCTATTTTGGGAGATGGGAATCCTCAAGTTATTTGTAGGAGCTTGAGGGGTCCTAGGCAAGATCATTTCTCCTTTCCTACGTATCATTGTCATAGATGCCCAAAGTAGAATGTTGGGAAAGGTTTTAGAAGCAAATTGGATTGAAGGTTTTATTGTGGAAGGAGATGGTGGTGATAAGGCCATTTCACATCTTTATGCGAATGAAACTATCATTTTTTACGGTTTGAGTTGGGAAAAACCTCAACGGTTGAGAAGCATTCCTTTTTGTTTTAAAGTGGTACATGGTTTGAAGGTGAATCTGTGAAGAGTGAGCTGCTTCTTGTTAGAAAAGGGGTGCATGATTTAGCTTTGAACTGTGGTGTGGGGTAGGGAATCTTCCTACTTTTTATTTGGGTCTTCTTCTGAGGCCTCATATAAGGCTAAGGCAGTAGAGGACATGGTGGTTAAAGGATTTGAGAAAAGGTTTAGTGGACAAAAGAGGGAGTATCTTTCAAAAGAAGATAAGCTAACTTCGATTTGTAGTTTAAGATCGTGAGAATAGACAAGAAGAGCCAAACAAATGGTGTCCGCCTTCTAATCCAAAGTTTAAGATGAACATTGATGGGGCATGGAACCCGAAAAACAGAAATGAAGGGATTGGAATAGTTGTAAGAGATGTAAAAGGGGCCTTCCTGGCAGGTATGGCAAAGCGATGGCCTAATATGACATCAGCTCAAATTGTAGAAGTAGCAGCAGTTAGAGGAGGGATTCAATTTTGCAGTGACATCGGGTCAGAAGGTTGGTGATCGAGGGGGATGCAAAAATAGTCTTTGATTGCCTCAATACAAAAAGTGCAATACCTTGCGAGATTGAGGTGTTTTGTTTCAATAGCCTGAGATTAGCTCCAGTTGGGAGTGGATGAATTCTGTAGGGGGCCTAAAGAGTGTAACAGAGCTACTGATAGCTTAGCTAAGTATGCTCTTTGAATTGATAGCCAAGAAGTCTGGCTTGAGATGCCACTGGATTGGCTACTCCCAATTTTGAAGGATGATTGTAACCCAGTCATGTCTTAATTTTTTTAATGAAATCCTTTTATCAATTGACAAAAAAAAAAAAAAAAAAAAAAAAAAAACTTTGATTTGTAGTATTCTAGCAAGTTTGCTGACCTACTACAATTTTTATAGGAAAAATTAAAATAAAAGTAGAGGATAAAATTGGAAAATTAAAGTTAAATGAGTGACATGGCAATGCAATTAATGTCCTTTCTTAATGGTGTTTTTAGTCAAAGGTGATCAAACAAAGTGGAATGGAGGGAGCAGTAGAAATTAGTGAACACAATGGAGATTTAAAATTCTCTAAAAAACCACATTCCAGTTGATTACTGATCAGTGGTTTGTGGTAGCCATGTAGACATGTAGTTCAACATTATTTGAATTAACACATAAATTTGGACATGCACGTATGCATGCATCCTTGTGTATGTAAATTCATGAAAATTTCGTTCATTGCATACATTTATTGTTGAAACTGTAATTGATATTTTTCAATGTATACTTTCTCAGGCTTTAAAGAAGTCCAAGAACTTTTCTCTGATGCAGGCTATACAAGAACAGGTTTGTTTATATCACAACCATATTTTCTTTTCTTTTCTTTTCCTTTTTCCCCCAATTGCAGAGCCAAATTTTTCTTGTGCTTTGTGATTTTGCAAGACTTGGTTTGGAAGCTTGTTTCAAGTTCTCTGTATTGGCGAGGGAGAATAAATCGTTAAGTGGATGAAGCGAAGTACTATATATATATATATATATATATATATAGAATGGAGGGACTTGAACCTTAGTCTCATTGATAAATGAAGTTCGTGATTTGATGCCCTTGTAGAATTGTAAAGTTATAATTTTAACTTATGACTCTATGAGGTCTTCTAGGCCCAAATTCAATCTGACTAATTGTTCTTAAGATCTATTATGCTATTTTTTTTTCCTGCCTCATTTGTTAAGATTCTTTACTTCTGTGCTGAAGAATTGGATAAACTCGATGGTTTCAATAACTAAATCAGATTTATTTACAGTCCATTTGGTATTTTTCAAGGTTTTCCTTTTCATAATAAAGCTTTGGGTTTTGACCTGTCTCAACCATGCAATGCAAGTACTTGTTACCCATGATGTATGGGTTATTGAGATTGACACTTAACAGGTGAACTTTGCCAAATCCTTTGAGAAAGATGTTATAAGGTCCTAAAACTAGGCTGAGTGATGAGGGAGTGTTGGATAAGTCACTCGAGGCCAAACTGTTTGAATGGCAAGGGAAAGGTAGCTTTTAAATTCAAGCTGTTTCGAGTAAATGCTTTCATATTTGGCCAGTACTTTCAAAGTTAAAAACATAATCTTATCAGCGGAATAGTTGGATGAATCAAGAAGGCAATTAGAGAGAGAGAAATCACAAGTGTAAAGAGGCTACTAAAGAATTAAATAATACGAAGTTAGAGGAGGAATCAAGGAGGCTTGATCCAGGCAAGAGAAGGTTGAAGCTATGGTATTAGAGGTATTGTTTATGTGCTTTGATTTGTATACTAGACTACGTTGTTGTTTTTTTTTTTTTTTTTTTGTTTTTCTTGCTAAGCTGGACAGGCTCATTTTAATTGGCAGTAGTTTGATATGTAGTTTTCATTTCTCCTTCAATTGTGTAGATGGATAGATTCTAGGTTCAGTAAAATAAAGAGGAGTACGGGGTGAGGTTGGCACGTGAGGATACCCACTGGAGACACGTGGGAGACGAACTATCTTTGAGGTGAATGGTGGATAAATGCAGGCATATCATATGGGGTAAGGATGACTGAGAATCTATAAGACTTTAGCAGGGCTTTCTATTTGAGGCACTCTCTTCTGATTTGTGGTTTTCCTTCTATTTTCTTTCTTAGTTGCTCTTTCTCTTTACTCTCAGTAATCCTCTCTTGTTGTTATCTCTACCTTCCTCTCAGAACCTGGACCTCATTTTATAGTAAGCCCAAGATGTGACCATTCAATGAATAGGGGTGACATGACAGTTTAAGGGATACTCGTGTGTGACCCTTCAAGAGCATTCAATGCTCCAAGGAGGCAAGTAGGATTATCAGACCTACAGGGCTCCCCGAGTCTACAAACCTATGTCTTATCATGTCACCCATACCTAGGGTCGGACCTTGAGATTCCCCAGGTAAGGTTGCCTTTGGCACTGTCAGCGTGCTCTATGAATTCTTTCACGAACTTATGCCAGTCATTTAATGCCTGCTAATTTGTCTTATATAAGGTCGAGGTACTATAGATGAAGTGGCCTCTTAAGTCTTCCTCGACCTTCCCTTTCTATAATCCTCAACCTTCTCAATCCTCGGCATCCCATACCTCATTGTCCTTTCCATTCCCCTTCATCATTCATGTCCTCAGAATATACTCCTCCCTCGAGTGTGCATGTCCTCTACATGATCCCCAAACCTCGTGGCCAAGACCTCGCGCTGGTCACGTATTGTTTATGTTATGAAATCCATGTATCCCTATGGGGTCCTTTCTTGTTACCGTAGATGACTTTCTACTCTTGACATGTGTCATCAAATCTCATGTGTCTACAGTTGCCCCTTGTCACACGCGTGTCACCATGTCTCTGCCTATACGGGTAGTGCACGCGAGTGACAACTTGTTTTTTGTCATTTTCCTTATAACTGCGCCATGATGACTCCTGGCAACGGACACGACTCTTCTCCTTCTGTGCGCAGTTGACATAAGTTCAATAATAAATTCATATCGCCTGTTAGGAGATTGTGGCCCACGTATCACCTTGTGGTTGGTTCTCACCGAAACATTATAGCCTCGATTCCTACTTTTATGGTTGGAATCGTTGCGTGAGTTACCTCATCTTCCCTCAAAATTGATGGTAACTCTTCCTCTCCTCTTTCACCTAGTATAAATACAGCACTTAGCATTTTTTTTTCCAGTTTTTTACGTTTCCTATCTCTTCCTTTCTTCACTTCTTTCTTTCTCTGTTGAGTGCTTCTGTAGACTGTCTTCTTCTTCTTTTCTTCTCAAATCTTTCTCTTTGAAGCATTTTGCTTTCTTTTATCTTCATTACCATGGCTTCTACAAGAGCAGTATATGCCTATAAGGACAGGGTCATCCCAGAAGTCCCTGCTCCTGCACTATGAAAGAAAACCCATTTACTAGAAGACGGTTTTTGGAAGATAGCGAATAAAGGAGAAGTGAGACCCACCGCGAAGCCAGGTCATCAGATGCTCCTCCCTTTTAAGGAAGCTAAGGGTAGTGATGGTATCTTCCCGTTCGTGGGCTCTCTTCCCCGTTTTTGTATTGAGAGGGGAGACTTCCCTACGAGCACTTTTCAATTTGGGTCTCACTCTTAACCAGGCACTGGGTGGAAGGCATGGTGTGATGAGATATGCGAGGTGCCAGGATCGAGCAATAAGCTTCAAGATGCAGGGATCTTGAAGGCTATGAAGCTGTCCGCAATACTGGATGTGAAGAGAGATAAACAGAGTTTAGAGTTTTTACTCTCTCGTTGGTCCGCTAAAACCTACACATTTGTGGCAGCATGGGGGGAGTTTTCCCCTACTCTTGAGGACGTGGTGGCCTGGCTCCCTCCCTTTGGCGAGGAGCCTTGGTCTGGGATAGCTCTATTTGCGAAGGAGTAGAAAGTGGACAAGGCCCTGCACAATGCTGTTATCAAGATTAGGGGGTCGTAGAAGAAATGCATTCTATCTAGATGGGTGAATATTTTTTTAAGGATCTTGGGAGCAAAGGCAAGAATGCCAAGCCCGGTGCCGGCTGCGAGAGTGATTATGAACTTGAAGCATTCGTGGCTTATTGGCTTTGTCATCATGTCCTCAAGGGAGGACCCGAGGATGGCATTAACAGTCGTGTATTTCCCCTGGCCATAAGACTCGAGGGAGGGAAGCGGTTGGCTCTGGCTCCACTCTTCCTCGGGAATCTTTACTATTGTCTCGATATGGTAAAGGGAGACATGGAGTGATCCAAGGGGCGCTATTTGGTTAACACCTATGTCCCTACTTCATTCCTGCGGCTCTTCTTATATGAACACTTCAAGGGGTACGCCCCAACTCCTACCAAGATGCCTGCTATAGAAAAGGTGAAGGTCATAGAGAACAGTGCACAAGTGACAAAGGAGGTCCTTTGCACTGCTCCGCGGGCCACGCGGTGGGTGGATCTGACCAAGAAGAGGTTGAGGGATTATATTGACGTGGCCCAAAACTTCGTGCCACGGCCATATGTGACCACGATCCTAAGGGTCAAGTGGATTAGCTTCTGTCCTGAGGCAAACCTCACAGTTGAGTTCACCACTCTTTAAAGGGAAGTGCTAGTGGCATACAACTAATACTTGGCAAACCTCCTGCCAGGGGATCTCCCCTTAGCTGTTGAGAGTAAGGCCGCCGTGGTTTTCTATCTTGCTAACAAGATCACGAAGCAGCTGGGTTTTAACCAAGGGGTGCCTCACATCTTCAAACTCGGCGGTCATCATAGTGCCGCAGATGCGCGGTTTACATATTCGCAGACCCATCTTCTCTAAAAAACGGCAAAAAAGATAATGTTTTTGGGAAAGTCTCGCGTAGGGATCTGCTCAGATGAATTTGCCAAGTTTTGGGTGAGAGTGATCTAGTCCTACAAGGACTTTGTAGATTCTTCCCACAGGTGGTCCTTACTACGACTATTCACCACGGTGATTACTCTCTGCAGTTGCCCTCGCGGAAGGAGGTGAAGGGGAAAGGCAAGAAGCTTGAGGAGGAGAAGGTGGTGACCGCGAAGCCTTCAAGGCACCAGACCATCGAGGCAATGCCTTCTTCCTTCGTTCCTCACACTGAGGCTGGCTCTAGCAAGCCTAAGCTGCCACAGGTCTCTCCTTTTTCCCTTCTTTCTATTTTATTTTATTTTATTTTTATTTTTAATGTTGTCTTGACCGCTTTGTTCTTATATACTTATCTTCATCTCTTTTTTTTTTTTTCTTTAGACTAAAATTGTGCCCAAGCAACCAATCTCCCCTCCTGTCTCTCTGTCTCGAGGTACCTTAGAGGAGCTCAAGTCAGTTGGCATTGATCTGGACCAACTGGTCTTACAGGCTGTGGAAGCTGCTGGCTTGTCACCTGACCCAATCTCCCCCGCGGACAGGGATATTATGGAGGAAGGGGAGCTTCTTGCCACTTTGAGGGCTGAAGGGGTAGATAGAAACGAGGAGGCTAAGTTCTTAGTGCAGACTGAAGAGAGCATCGGCCCAATCTCTATTCATGCTCTTGTCCCAGTGGGCCCGAAGGATGGGATCGATAAAGCTGGCTCCGAGGATTCTCAACCTCCTCTCGTTACCAGAAAAAGGAGGTTGGTTAGGCTTTCAGAGGGACAAGACATCCTCAAGGTTGTGCCCCCAGCCTCCAAAAAGGCCAAAACCTCAAGTTCTGGGGTTAGCTCACCGTGGATGGACGAGAACGTCCCTACGAATATCAAAGATGACTTGGATATTATTGGGCCCGTGATCAAGGGGAACGGGCCTGCTGATTGCTGCGACTTTAATAATGCTCCCAAGTGCAGGATGTCGCGAAGTAATAAATTCTCGGTGAGTCCGAGGTCGAACCACAGGGAAGGGGAATAATTAGCAGAAAAGATTGAGAAAAGATTTTAGAAATTTGGTTGCTTGGTTGCAGAGAATTAGTTTGATTAAAAACAATAATTTAAAAGCACTAAGGTTCAGAGGTCCACTCACAACAAGTATTAGTTATTTGCTAACGACTCAATTTTATAACTCAACTGAGATTCATACGAAGGATGATCCCAGTCGGATGATTTAACAATTAATTTTATTCAAAACAATTCTAAAAATATGGATTCATAAGGTTGATTGATTTATTGCATGAGAAAACTAGTAATTTAATTCGCAGGGAATTCTAAGCATTCACCGTACCTGGAGTTAACGATAAATAAAAGAATTATACAGAATAAATACTTTGCAAAATAATCAAAATCAATCAAAACTATAGAACCTTACATTAAATCCATGAAAGAGTCATTAAACAAATACCAAATAATTGTTGTGGCTTCACTCCTAGCCTTAGCAAAAAGTTTAGCTACTCATGATAATTGAAAACTAAAAAACTAAAGAGAGGTAGAAGAAGAAGAACAAAAGAGGTGTGTTTGTAGAAGAGAAGAGGAGAAGTAATATATAGAGGTGCAGCCACCTTTTCCTTTCCATGTGCTCTTAGGGTTTCCAAGAGAAAGAGGAGAAAAATTAGGAAACAAATTAGGAATCCCGGTTTTTTCCAGCAGGGCTAACTTGTAACCCGTTTTTGACCTACTAAATGTTGAAATTATGAAAAATTCGTGAAATACAATATTGTAGGGCTTCAAATCAGCTTTCCAGGGACACCAATTTCGCATCAATTGGACTTCGGAGCCAAAAGTTATGACCAAAATACGGTAACTACTCCAAACTTCCTTTTTAATCTTCTTTCCAACTTTGGGGTTGCCAATTTCTTTGCTAAAATCTTCTAAAATTCATGCACTTCAACCTTGAAAAGCTTCCATATAATTCCAAATAAATTTAGAATGCTTGACCATAGGAAATTGGCTTCCTACAAAAATAAAACACACATTAATACACCACTTTAAGCATAAGAGCATGTATCAAGAGAATTCATGTATAATGTGTAAAATGCGGAATTAAGTGCCAAATAAATGTGATAATGCCTACTAAAAGTATAACATTAATGCAATTTTAAGCTATTATCACACCCCCCAACTAGCATATTGCTAGTCCCTAGCAATCAAAGCGATTGAAATAGTTTTCTTCAAAAGAAAAATTCGAACACATGGCTACCAATTTTATCACCTTAGCAAAAGAATTAGTTAAAAGTTCAGGACACTCGCAACTATTAAAAATATTCCAATGAATTCAAAAACTCATTGTGTGTGAAGAATTTAGCCAACACAAATATAAACCCAATTTCAAGGTAAAGCACAACCCAAATCTCTATCTGAAATATGCTTCAACTCAAATCTCACAGGGATTACACTCAACAAAATAATACACTCTGAATAGGGTAAAACTCTCGAGTATATGTGAGTAGAATAATGTAGAGCAAGAACAAGAATCTCACATATAAAATATTTCAAAAAATGCTATCACAAGAAAGAATCATATAGTCTCATGAAAGGAATGCCAAATACTAAGAATGTACACCACACATTGCATTATAGCTCAGTCATGTCAATATCCAAACCATACTATCCTCGAAATCAAATAGGACTTTTAACAGGATGTAATGTTGGGATAAAAGAAGGAATCAAAACAAAAAGGTTATGGTGATAATAAAAAGTGTATCCGAGAATGGTAGAAAGAACAAACTCACTTGAAACAATTTTGTATTCAACTTATTCTTCCAAACTTTGGCAATGAAACAACTTTTTTTCTTTTTTCTTTTTTTTCTTCACTTCTCAATACTTCACCAACAAAGCTTTCTCTTTCTTCTTCATATCTTTTTTTCTTTTCTTTTCTTCTTTTTTTTTTTTTTCATTTTTTTTTCACCTTTTTTTTTAATTTTCCCACCCATTCACCTTACTAAACATTGATAATATCCATTCTCAAAACACTTTGGGAAAAAGGTTATGAAAGAAAGGCTAATCAAAAGGCTCAACGGGCTAACTAGTGGTAATGTATCAAAAGAAAAGAAATTAAAGGCTCAAAGAAATCAAAGATGGCCTAAAATCATCTCTCAAAGAGTGGTATAATTTTTCAATATCCATGACTTCAAAAGAAACAAGTGTGGTATAAAAAATATATTCTCAGCATTCAACCAAAAAGAAGAAATAATGAGACTAAACAATGAAATTTGAGCGCTTCCAAAAATCAATGTAAGATTAAATATAATAACCCTCTAAAAAAAAAAAATTAATGGCTCAAATACTCGCAAGGGCTAAAAGTCTCCACATTTTTATTCATCAAGATCTCCAAAATCATCTTTACCTTTCAATCAAGAATCATATTCATGCGGCTAAAGTGCAAGTGCAATGTAATCCGAGTATGAAATTCAATGGAAAATTTTAAACAGGAGTAGCATAATGAACTTCAAACTAGATAATCATGCTAAGGCAACAAAATTTTTAAGCCAAAAATGTGTAAATCACTAAACCATTTTTTTTTTTTTAAAAAAAATAAGATAAACTAACTAAGACCAAAATAAACTAACATAACACCAAAATTCCCTCCCCCCAACCTAAAAGATACATTGTCCTCAATGTAAACAAAGAAAAACAAAGTAGTAGAGATCATGGAGAGTACCTTGAGGTGCGAACCAAAAAGAAAACAAACAAACTCTAATACCTGCAAAATGGGTTAGACACGAAAAACACAAAAAACAAAAGGAAAAAAAAAATTAAAAAAAAAAATAACTAACTACGACACGAACGCTAATACGAATGAATTAATTAAGGGTTTGGTAAATCCTGGTAGACAGGATCCTCCAAATCAATGCACTCATCCTCAGGTGAAAAATTCTCAAGAAATAGTTTAAGACATTGTCCATTAACTTTAAAAACATTACCATTCTTAGGATTTTCAATCTCAACAGCTCCATGAGGAAAAATAGTTTTAACCACAAATGGTCCTGCCCAACAGGACCTTAGCTTACCTGGAAACAAATACAATTTAGAATTATACATAAGAACTTTTTGAGATGGTTCAAAAGATTTCCTTAAAATATTTTTGTCATGAAAAACTTTTATTCGTTCTTTGTAAATTCTAAAATTGTCATAAGCATCCCGCCGAATCTCTTCCAAAGAAATTATATGAGTGCACACCAAACGGCTAATTCCTTTAATGGCAGAAACATTCAATCCTATTGCACCCTTGTGCTTTTTCAAAATTTTCAGCAACTTACCTTCTTGCAAGGGATCAAGTTTAGTAGATATTACCATAGGAAAAATCTCCTTAGGTCTAAAGAATGCATACTTGAGCTCCACTGGCAAAGGCTTTAATTCCAGCTTAGGTACTTTCTCATTTGATGGCAAAATTTTAAGCTCACGGGGTAGTAGCTCTTTAAATTTAGGCCTCCGCGCATTCAAGTCCAATTCCTGTGTAGAATCCAATAAACAATAAAGATATGCAATTTCAGGATTCTCATTAAACTCTAAATCATAAGAATTAACCAAGCAAGCCTCTAAAGGATCAGAAAAACATGACACATTAAATTGTTTTTGAACAAGTGTATCAATTAAGTTAACTTCATGAAAGTCATCATCATCCTTAGGTTCTTTGCAAGTATTAAAAATATTCAATTCTTGGGTCATATTTCCAAAAGACAATTTAAGTACACCACTCCTACAATTTATAAAAGCATTGGAAGTTGCAAGGAATGGGCGACCCAGAATCACAGGAATTTGAGAACTAGCATTCAAAACAGGGTGTGTGTCCAAAACAATAAAATCAACAGGAAAGTAAAATTTATCAATTTGGACTAACACATCCTCTACTATTCCCCTAGGTATTTTTACAGAACGGTCCGCAAGCTGAAGAGTTATTTTTGTAGGTTTTAACTCACCTAGACCCAACTGTTCATATACCGAATAAGGTAAAAGATTCACGCTAGCCCCAAGATCAAGTAAAGCTTGCTCTACTTTAAAATTACCAATAACACATGAAATTGTGGGACTACCTGGATCTTTATACTTAGGAGGAATATTATTTTGAATAATAGCACTCACCTGCTCAGTTAAAAATGCCTTCTTTTGTACGTTAAGCTTACGCTTAACCGTACATAAATCTTTCAAAAATTTAGCATAAGAAGGAATTTGTTTTATTGCATCCAACAAAGGAATGTTGACTTTCACTTGTTTAAAGATTTCAAGAATGTCTGCATTCTGATTCACTTTTTGAGGTGGTTGGAATCTTTGAGGAAAAGGAATGGGAATGGGGCATCTCTCAACTACACTTGACTCGGGCTTATTAAGTTCATTACTACTCTTTGTTTTTGAAAATTCTTCTTTTTCTTTGTCCTTAGGTGGTGGAATAGTTTTATCAATAACTTTTCCACTACGAAGAGTAGTAACGGACTTAGCATGCTCAAGTTGTGTATCAGATAAATTAGAATCACTAATACTAAATTGACCTTGGGGGTTAGGTTGTGGTTGAGATGGAAATTTACCTTTTTCTTGAATGCTTAATGAAGTGGTCAACTTAGTAAGAGTGTTTCTAATGTCACCTACGGCTTGAGAAGTCTGATTATTTATGGTGGCTTGACTCTGCATAAACTGTTGCAATGTTTCCTCTAAACCCTTCTTAGGAGGAGGATTATAAGGAACAAAATTAGAATGGCCTTGAGGGGGTAGTGCAACATTATCATTCCTCCAACTAAAATTTGGATGATTCCTCCACCCTGGATTATAAGTTTCAGAATAGGGTGAAGAAAAAGGCTTTTTATTTATATTTATAGCATTTGCTTGATCGTGCAACACCTCTTTAAAAGCAGGAATAGTTGGGCAATCATTTGTAGAGTGTCCCACAGTCTCACAAATACTACAAACATCATTCAATTTAGGCACAGACATAACTTCATTAACTTTCCTTAATTCCATGGCTTCTAATTTCCTAGCCAAAGTAGCTACCCTAGCACTTAAGTCATCATCCTCTCTAAGATGGTACTTACCGCCCCCAGATGGGTTGGTAGAAGGCTTGGACCTATCTAAAGTATCAGTTGTATCCCAAGATTGGGCATTCTCAGCTAACAGATCAAAATAGTCAAAAGCCTCATCAGGGTCCTTATTCATAAATTCACCATTGCACATCATCTCTACAAATTGGCGCATTTTAGGAGTTAAACTTTGATAGAAAAAACTAATGATACGCCAAGTTTCATAGCCATGATGTGGGCAAGAATTTAATAAATCTTTAAAACGTTCCCAACATTGGTAAAAAGTCTCATTATCTTTTTGTGAAAAATTCATTATTTGCCTTTTAAGAGCATTAGTCCTATGAAGTGGGAAGTGCTTTTTCAAAAATTCAGTTTGCATCTCTTGCCATGTGCCAATGGATCTAGGTCTTAAAGCATTAAGCCAATTTTTCGCCTTATCCTTGAGAGAAAAGGGAAATAATTTCAATTTAATAGTCTCTTCACTACAAGTTTGGTCATGGAAGGTTACACAAACCTCATCAAATTCCTTAAGGTGCAAATATGGGTTTTCAGATTCTAAACCATGGAATTTAGGTAGCAATGGAATCATGCCAGCCTTAAATTTGAAATTATTAGCATTCAGAGGAAAAATAATACAAGATGGTGCACTACTCCTAGTAGGCTGCAAATAATCTCTAAGAGTCCTTTTATCATCTCTATCAATATTCTCAATTTGTTCCTCATTATCAGACATGGTGTCAAGTGTGTGATTGTGTCCAAGAGAATCAATTAAATTGCCACACAAATTTTCAGACTCAACTCTAACCAAACGATGAGTATGATCACGATACCAAATTTGCATACAAAAAAGAATAAATAAAAAAATAAAAAGTTGTGGAAAGAGTTTACCGGATTTGCGAAGAGATTCACAAAATACAACAAACCTCCACCAAAAACAATGAACTGCTATTTATCCACGCCAGTCCCCGGCAATGGCGCCAAAAACTTGCTGCGACTTTAATAATGCTCCCAAGTGCAGGATGTCGCGAAGTAATAAATTCTCGGTGAGTCCGAGGTCGAACCACAGGGAAGGGGAATAATTAGCAGAAAAGATTGAGAAAAGATTTTAGAAATTTGGTTGCTTGGTTGCAGAGAATTAGTTTGATTAAAAACAATAATTTAAAAGCACTAAGGTTCAGAGGTCCACTCACAACAAGTATTAATTATTTGCTAACGACTCAATTTTATAACTCAACTAAGATTCATACGAAGGATGATCCCAGTCGGATGATTTAACAATTAATTTTATTCAAAACAATTCTAAAAATATGGATTCATAAGGTTGATTGATTTATTGCATGAGAAAACTAGTAATTTAATTCGCAGGGAATTCTAAGCATTCACCGTACCCGGAGTTAACGATAAATAAAAGAATTATACAGAATAAATACTTTGCAAAATAATCAAAATCAATCAAAACTATAGAACCTTACATTAAATCCATGAAAGAGTCATTAAACAAATACCAAATAATTGTTGTGGCTTCACTCCTAGCCTTAGCAAAAAGTTTAGCTACTCATGATAATTGAAAACTAAAAAACTAAAGAGAGGTAGAAGAAGAAGAACAAAAGAGGCGTGTTTGTAGAAGAGAAGAGGAGAAGTAATATATAGAGGTGCAGCCACCTTTTCCTTTCCATGTGCTCTTAGGGTTTCCAAGAGAAAGAGGAGAAAAATTAGGAAACAAATTAGGAATCCCGGTTTTTTCCAGCAGGGCTAACTTGTAACCCGTTTTTGACCTACTAAATGTTGAAATCATGAAAAATTCGTGAAATACAATATTGTAGGGCTTCAAATCAGCTTTCCAGGGACACCAATTTCGCATCAATTGGACTTCGGAGCCAAAAGTTATGACCAAAATACGGTAACTGCTCCAAACTTCCTTTTTAATCTTCTTTCCAACTTTGGGGTTGCCAATTTCTTTGCTAAAATCTTCTAAAATTCATGCACTTCAACCTTGAAAAGCTTCCATATAATTCCAAATAAATTTAGAATGCTTGACCATAGGAAATTGGCTTCCTACAAAAATAAAACACACATTAATACACCACTTTAAGCATAAGAGCATGTATCAAGAGAATTCATGTATAATGTGTAAAATGCGGAATTAAGTGCCAAATAAATGTGATAATGCCTACTAAAAGTATAACATTAATGCAATTTTAAGCTATTATCACTGATCACCTCGGGGACCCTGAGGAGGCCGTGGTGAATGCCCAGCACAAGGAACCAGCGGAGGCAAAAGTTGCTAGACCTCAGGCCCAAAAAGCCAAAGCAGAAGAGGAGGAGGCCAAGGCAAAAGCAGCTGAGGCAAAGGCTACACGAGCTGCCAAAGAGAAGGCTAAGGCAGAGGCTGCCAAGGCAGAAGAACAAACCAAGGTAGAGGCTGTCAAGGTTGCTGATGAAAAGGCCAAGGCAAAAGCTATTAGGGCAAAGGAGCAAGCCAAGGCCGAGGCCGCTAAAACCGTTGAGGAGAAGGCTACAGCAGAGAGAGCCAAGGCTGAGGCTGAGGCTGAGACCAAAGCAGCAGCAGAGAGGGCCAAGGCTGAAACAGACAAGGCCAGGGCTGAAGTTGAAGCTAAAGCTAAAGCAGATAAGGCTAAGGCTGAGGCTGAGGACAAAACCACAGAGGATTAGGCAAGGGCCGAGGCTGAGACCAAGGCCGCGGAAGCGAAGTTGAGGGTGAAGGCTAAGGCTAAATCTGCAGAGGAAAGTGTGAACACCAAAAAGTGGGCCCACAAGGATTTAAAAGAAAATAGGTTTGATTTTGAAAAAGAAAAGGAGTCGCCACCTTATTTTTTAAAGGAAACAAAGAAAACCCTAAAACAGTTTGTTTTAAGAAAACAATTTGAATGACTCTATATTTAAAAAGGAAAGGCAAAAACAGTCTTTTGGAAACCAAAGAAATCAGGATTCGGAGGCTAAGTTATGACATGGGAAGGTTCTAGGCAAAGCCTATAGGCACCCATATCACCCTTTTAGTCTCTTAGTTTATTTGGGCTAAATTAAGGTCTTACCATACAAAAATCAGCAAGTATATCATCACAAGAATTGCATGCATATCATATATTCCATCCATAATAAACAAACAAAAACAAAGAAAACAAAACAAAACTAGGATACTTAGATCCTAGGGCAAACTTGAACCTCAAAGTGCCTACGTACCATGTTGCGAAATACATGGATCAAAGTCCACGTAGTTCGAAGAGAATTAAGGTTAAATCGTAATATAAACCTATAGTAAAAACCCTAGGTTTCCTTATTTGAAAGATAGAAAATCTGGTATTTAAACCAAGTTTGAAATAGAAATAACTTCCACAAGATGGAAACTTTGAGAAAAAGGCAACTTTATTTTAACAAGAAAACCTCTAGTAATTCACCATGGATTCATATTAAGAAGTAACCCTAAAAAGGGAGAAGGGAAAAGTTAAGGAAGAAAGAAGTGAATTGCGGCACTTCCACACCCTACTTACCTTAGGCAATTACTCCAAGCAAATAGCAAGCTTAAGCAATAATAGCCCTATTTGCAATAAGGCAATTATCGCACCTGTTTGCACCCTTACACGTGCTCAAAACCATGCAAAAAGAAGAAAATAGCAATCTGGACAGAATAGTATTAAGGCCTAAATTCAAACACTAATCATGCCAAGAACATACATAGTGAATAAACATAAGTCCTAATACAACCCTACATGCAATAACCTAACTAACATGCATAAAAACCTAGAAATCCACTAACATGAATGCAATAATTATCATGATTATTCCATATGCAAGACATACATAACAACCATGAAAAGAAACAACTTGAAAATCCTAACCTAGCATGCTATATGCAACTTATATGAAATAAGGACAATGGAAACCCTAGGATCACAACTATGCATTAAAACCCATGAACTAACTCTAAAACATGCAAAACTCATCATGGATATCATTATTATCACATATATTAACTAATAGAAACATCAATCCATGGTAGAAATCATAACAGTTGCATGCAATAAAGCTAACCTAAAAGAGAACCCTAATTTCAGCCTTAAGAGTCTAGAACATACCTTGGGAAAGCCTCCTTTGCTGCTGTAGGGACTCTCTCTTGCTCTTGTGGATGACTTGAATCAAGCTTTTTCAAGACTACAGCAGGAACTCCAACTCTCCTTTAGAACTCTCTCTCTAATTCTCTCTTAAGAACTTAGGTTTAATACATAAAATGGCCTCCAATTGCCTCCCTTTGTGCTGAAGTATAGGGGGTATTTATAGAGTTTAATTAGGATAAATCAATGGTTAGGATTAAAACCCTAAAAATTAATCCAAGGGTTATTAGAGACTCCCTTGGTGCTTAAGAAACTTAAAAGTTACCAAAAATTAAAAGGAAAGTCGTCCAAAAGAGTCCTATTACGTCAAAATTGGAAAAAAAATCCCATTTTAGCACAAAAATAGGGAAGTGGTCTCGGGTGACCACTAGCCCTTGGGTGGCTAGCGACCAGGGGCTGGGCGGCAAGCCACCCGGGCTTGGGTGGTCACCCGAGCCCGCTTCAGGTTTTTGCCCTTTTTTTACATCTTTTGCTTCTAGGAGTGTTTTAGGGGTCAAATCAACTCCGATTTTGATGAAACGAAAGCCAAAACAACCGTGTTTTGATGAGGAATACATTTTTGAACATTTTAGGGTGAAAACCACTAACCATGGGGGCATGGTTAGGTTTGACAAAGGTGGTTAACTGCTATGCTCTACCTTTGCAAAGCATAGGTATGCATATAGGATTGAACCAAATGTTTTCTAAACCAAAATTAAACTTTATAAAACACTTTTAGGGATAAAATGATGACTAATTAAAGTCAAATTGAAAAGATTTGGTTAGTAATTGTGAGTCAATTTAAGCTAACCCAAAGAAAGGTCAATTAACCAACTTGAACTACATCGAGCCATTTTAATCCTGAGCCATTGATTCATCAAATTGAACCTAGAAATACCTCATATGCATCCATATGAACTCCAATTAACAATTTGGAGATCATTTCAAGGTCAAATGAAAAGTTTGGGACTTAAAAGACGATTATGCCCCTCAAGTCACAAAAGCTCTTATTATCCCTCAAGATCAACTCCAAATTGAACCAAAATTCATATCCATTGTCCTTGTGACTCTAGAAAACTAATGCAACTAACTAGACTCAAAAACAAAACAAAAACCTACATGAAATGGTGAGCCCTAGTAAGGTGGTTCAAAAATGGGGTGTGACAAAAAGGGTGAGGGCTAAGGCTGATGCTGCAGATGCATAGGTTAAGGCAGAGGCTGGGGCTATGACCCAAAAACGTGCTCAAACTACCATGCCGGGCATCGCCAGTCTTGGACTATCCTCAGACAATCCTGATCTCCAAGGTTTGTGTTGTTCTTATTTAGGTTTATCTTCTGTACGCGCATATCTATATGTTTTAACACTTGCTATCTTTTTTTGTAGCCCTGACGTCTCATCCTCCTGGCCCTTCTTCTCAAGCCACAACGCGAAGCTTAAATTTTAGTGGCTCTTCTCCCCCCTCTTACTCCAGATCTACCTTGGACGGGGCAACCACTTGGCCCCTAGGAGTGCATTAGGAGCTAATCTGGGTTGGTGTTCACGGTTTCAGGGTGTTGTCCTCGTTAACCCCGATTTTGGAAAAGGTTTTTGAGAAGCATGGCGACATTACCCATGACTGCCATTTTTCTACTCATTTTAGGGTGATCTTGCTCGAGTCACTTGCTAGGGTAGTCCAACTTCTTATGCAGGAGTCTCCTCGATCTCTTGACTTCTCGAGGGTGAAGTTCATTTCTGATGTCGTAAAAGACCTCGAGCAAGCTAAGATTGATGTGAGTTGGCTCCAAGCAGATGTGGACAAAGTAGTTTCCTTTGTTAATTTTGTCGGGGCCAATGACACCGTGGAGGGCCTTTCTCGCGACCTAAAAGATGCAGAGCTTCTTGTGCCTCGTTGAAGACTAGGATGGCGAAGGCATAGAGGGAGTTGGAGAAAGCCCGTAGGGAACTACCTTCGGATTTCGACCCCAAGGCTACCTTTTCTCCTAATCTTGTATAGTATAGGTCTTCTGTTCTTTTTTAGTTTGTAATCGAGGCTGGTCTTCTCTTTTGTAACTATTTACAATCTTATGAAATGAAATACACATGTTTTTTATTTTATTTTATATATCTCTGTACTCTTAATTATTTTCTGTAATCTGTACCCTAAAGACAATCTTTTGTATAAGAACTTGTAGTACTTGCTTACATTGCCCCCCCCCCTTTTTTACAAAGGATTAGACTTATGCTTGAAAAAAATGTATGGATGATGGGAATAAACCCTTCTGAGGGTGACTTCTTATAAAAAGCACTTGTAGGTTTTAATACTCTGCCCATTGCTTTTGTAAGAGTCATTTCGCGGTTATCCCGTGGCTTTGAAAAAAAATAAAATTTTATGTCTTTTTTTTTATTTTTTTATTTTTTTATTTTTATCTTTGCTTCAAGATCATATCTTTTTTCTATGCCATCTTCCCATCAAGATTATTTATGTTTCCTGCCCCGAGGGCAATTTTATGGAAAGTAATCTTGTCACGACCCAAAATAATTAAGCCGTGATCAATAATAATAAAAGAGGCTTTTCTTTAATAAATCATTTGGTAAAATGTGGATGGTAAAATGTGGATGACACGTATTAAAATCTCAACCATTTTAAAATCTTTTTCCCTTTTCGGACATGACCCATCCATAAATAGGACATACCATCATAAAACCTGTTATAAAAAATCTATTCACAAAAACTTCCTGTCATCCATGAAAGTGGTATCATCCCATGCATTGCATTCCACGTATACAGCATTAAATAATTACAATTACAACCCTGATTAAATTACATTAGCCATCGGCCCCAATAAAAATTAATGAAATACATATTCTCCTCATTAAAATACATCATTAATAACATAAGCAAACTCCAATTAGGCTTGCTTCCGTCTATGATAGCATAAACCAATCCCTAGATTATCTGAAGAACATTTAAAATAATAGGCGTGAGTCCGACGACTCAATAGATACAATTTAACATAGTAAACTAAAGCAATGATATAAATAAAACCAATTATATCATTTAAAAAAAAAATACTAAGTAAGTATATTTCAAATCCAGAATAAGTTATAACCCATAACTTAAAACAAATAATGCATAATGCCCAATGCATGTGACTCATGTCTAATTTACATTAATTCCATTAATTACCGACCACTCCCGTAGGAGTCTTCGCGTGGAAACTGAGGATTTAAACCCAACCTCTAAGAGGATAACACAAGGGTTCCTACCTGGAACCGAAAAGTACCCCAGGACCAAAGGAATGGAAAACACCACAAAGTCCCATTGACTGCAAGTAGTCCAATTCCAATGACCCCTTTTTTATGCAATACTTTACCCAGTATTCATTAGGTCCATTTAATGCATAATTATGCCCAACATGTAGTGCGATAAACCATAAAATGATTTCTAACCAAAATCATCTCCAAAATATGCTATATAACCCATAATCAAATAACCTCATAATTATACCAAAATTATGATAAACAACATAAATTCCCATTATGATTATAGCATTAAAATCATAATCAAAAAGCATCAATTAAACATGGAAATTAACTATAAAATCCATACATCTATATTCCATAGAATGTATAAAATAAACCGAAAATTCGTAAAGAACATGATTCCCAAATTAGATTATCAATTATCCATAATTTCATCCCAAGATTTATTCCATAAATCATTTACATACATATTCTAGGCCCAAGAATACCAAATATTCTGATAATATATACCGTATTATCATGTCAATAATTTAAACCTATGTAAATTGCACCTACCTTAACCAAATGTGTGGACAATGCATCCTTGTGTGTCATGGGTATGAAATCCCAGCCCTAGTATGCACATGCAAGCTCCAAAACTAAGCCCTAGCTCCCAAATGCCTTGGTTGATGAAGATAATAGAGGTTCCAACTCCAAATCACCATCAAAACTCCTCTAAAATGCAAAAGAATTGGTGAGGATGAACATCCATGCCCAATCCCACGAAATCCAAGCTCAACCCACCAAGAGCAAGCTCTAAGAATACATGTATAAGCCCAAACAAGAAACCCAAACTCCAAATGCCATGAATGATGCTCCCCCATGCCATCCAAGAGTGAACCTTAGCTGGAAATGGAGAGAAAGTACCCAAAAATGCATAAAACCCATGTAAATTGAGGAAAGAAACACTTTCCCTCTCATCCAAACACCCATCCTCTCTCCCCCACGTTCTCTCTCTCTCTCTCTAGCTCTCTCCCAAGCCAAAAACCAGAAAAACAAACCCACAAGATCGGGTTTGAGGGTATATATAAAGGGGTGGGGGCATATGCGTCATTTCACCACTTAAAAACATGGATTTTGGCCAAACCCGAGTTATATAGTCGACTACATGCAATGTATAGTCGACTAAACATTCCAGAAGGCTAAAATGACCCATGTAGTCGACTATATGAAAGATGTAGTTGACTACATCATGACTTGTAGTCGACTACATGTCACTTGTAGTCAACTAAATCCACCTATGCACATATCATGCCTTATTTTCATTTAAAACATTTAAGTAAATCAAAATATTTACTTTAAGTTATTTAATGAAAATAAGCAAACGACCCCCCATTTGAATCCAAATAAAATATCAAAAAAATCAAATACCCAATATATTAAAATCTCATTTTCTAGTTTTAGTACAAAATCCGTCTCCCGACAGATTTTCCTAAAACAAACATGTGTGGAACCCAATCCAAACATGCTAATAAATTCCCATAAAATACCAATGTCTTATAATCTTATAAACTTCCATTACCGCTAAAAATTATCTTTCAAAACAAAGTTTTACGAAAATTCATTTTTCCCCAGCACTTAGCCAAAATTCAGCAGCTTAAACCTTTAAGTTGCAAATAAGGCTAAATGCACCCGAATGGTACTCGATGCACAAAAACAAGCATCAAACACACACATCATCATCACATACATTATCCAATAATGAAGTCATCTAACAAATCATGGGATTAACTATGTTAACCATAGATTAAACCCTTAATACCCTATTTAAAAATTACGGGTATTATAAATCTTTCCTCGCGACCTCGCATTTCTTTTATGAAATTGCACTATTAGCATGTCTATCTTTTTTGCTATGCTATGAGTATGAAGCATATTCTATATTACTAACTGAAAATCATCAGGATCATAATATTTAAATTCTGTTAAAAGTACAACTTTGCAGTTTTCCCATTAATATTGTCTATTATAGGTAAAACTATTTGATCCACATCACGTTGATTGGTGGAGATAAGATATCTGAATCTACCTTAGTAATTCTATAGTATCCTGTTTTGTGGGCTTCCTTAATCATATAAGGCCCTTCCCATCTTAGTGCAAATTTGTTAGGAGCCGAGATTGCTTTTTTTACATGCGAGGCTGCTCTCAGGACAAGATCACCTTATTCGAACGTTCCTGCCTTTACAGTTGGTCATAGGCCTTGGACATTCTTTATTGATAGACGAGGTTCTAGTTTTTCGCCCAATCTCTCCTCTTATCCAAAACCTTGAGGTCAGCATTTCGTACCTTGGGGTCAACTTCGCTTCTTAGTGCTAATCTCGTGAATGGTATAGGTATCTCTATTGGTAATACTGCCTCAGCTCCGTAGACCAAGGAGAACAGAGAGGCTTGGGTTGCCCCTCTTCTCGAGGTTCAGTAGGCCCACAAGGCTAGAGGTAGCATCTCGTGCCATGCCCCTGGATACTCGTGCAACATCCTACTGAGTATTTTCAGTAGGGTCTTGTTGGTAGCTTTGGCCTGCCCATTCCCCTTTGGATAGTACGTGGTTGACTTGTGATGAGTGATCTCATATCGAGCGAGGAGACTTCGAACATGTTTGTTTATAAATGGTGTTCCATTGTCAGAGAAGATTTTTTTCGAGATTCCGAATCGGCAAACAATATTCTCAATGACAAAATTCATCATTACTGCCCCAGTTGCCTTTTTGAGAGGTATTACTTCTACACACTTGGTGTAATACTTTGTAGCTGCGAGGATATAGATATTTCCTCCTCTCGATGCTGAAATGGGTCTGATGAGGTCCATGGCCCATGTATGGAAGGGCCACGAGGTGGAGAGGCTGTGGAGTTCGACTGTGGGAGCATGGATAAGTTTGCCATATTCTTGGCAAGCGAGGCATCTCTTGGTGAAGGCTAAACATTTGGCCTCCATGGCGGGCCAGTAGTATCCTATGTCGAGGATCTGTTAAAATAGCCTTACGCCTCCTTGGTGCTCTAGGGGACTTCCTCTTATCACGACTAATTGCACGACTAAGCCGAAAAGAGATATCCGATTGGAGAGTAAATGGGTTTGTCATGCGAACAACAACGATGGAGTCACAAACGAAATGGGTCTAAGAACAAAAATGACAACAACTCGTTCTAATACCCTATTAAGTTTCCAATCTAATAGCATAAAAAGGTATATAAATCCATAACAAACTCAATATTTAGATGATATGGGATATAGGACTTCCCAACAACATTTTACATGAAACATGTTGATTAGATTAAGTTCTTCCACAAATTTTGCAACATTTGGCTATTCCTCTATAGAAATTGTTCTTTTCTGTCATTATATTCATTACTTTATCTATCAAGGTCACATAATCTAGAAGCTTCCCTTCATCTGGTGTAGATTGGGGCTTTTTTATGGTTTCTGTGGACGAGAAATTTATCTGGAAAATGTGTTGATGTTAAATCTTTAAATAAAATCACAAAGACCCTAAAAAATGGCGGAGTGCCTTGGGTGACCACCAAACCTTAGGTGGCTAGCCTCTTGGGGCTGGGCAACTAGCTTCCGAGGCTTGGGCGGTCACCTGAGGGCTTTGTCAGCAAATGCCATTTTTGCACTCCTTCGCCTTCCAAAATTGTTTCGGGGGTCAAATGGAGTTTGATTTTGACGAAACGAAAGCCAAAACGATTGTGTTTTGAAAAGGAACACAGTTTTAAACATTTTAGGATAAAAATCCTTAACCATGGGTACATAGTTAGGTTTTACAAAGATGGCTAACTGCTATGCACCACCATCACAAAGTTTAGGTATGCACACAGGGTTACACCGAATGCTTTCTAATTCGAAATTCAACCTTCTAAAACATATTTTGGAATGAAATTAAGACTAATTAAAGTCTAATGAGGGATAATTAAGTGAAAATTATGAGCCAATTTGAGCGAACCAAGATAGGGTCTTTTAGCCAACTTGAACCATTATGAGCCAAATTAATCCTAAACCATCAATTCATTAAATTGAACCTATAAATACCTCCTATGTATCAATATGAACTTCAATTGACAACTTAGAGATCATTTTAAGGTCAAACAGAAAAGATACGACTTAAAAAACAATAATGCCTTTAAAGTCACAAAATCTCTAATTGACTATCGAGATCAATTCCAAATTGAACCAAAATTCATACACATCATCCTTAGGACCCTCAAAACTCACTGCAAAAGACTAGACTTGAAAATGAAACAAAAAGCTACATGAAATGACGATCTCGAACTAGGGTGACAAAAATGGGGTGTGACAGTTGTAGACAGGGAAAGTTCAATGCACGTGCACATGCACATCAAAGTGCACGTTCAATGCACGAATGCAATGCCTAATGCACGTATGTGCATGCCTCGTATTTGAGATTTTAAGCCTCCTACTTGCAATTTTGGGATCAAATTGACATCGGTATATCCTAAAAAATATTAGGTGTAGTAAGTAAAATATAAATGGTGTTAAATGTAATGGAAATATTGTTGAAATTATTCATACGACAATACATCCCAACATTATAGTACAACACCAAAGGTATTTACTATAGACACAAGCTAATGCTACATAGAGTCAATCAACTAACAAACATTTTGCATGAAGAAGAAGAAATCATAATATTCAACTATATACATAACCTGACGAAGAAAAATCGATGCTGGTATTGTATGATAGTCCAGAGTGGATAATAAAACAGCAACAAGAATAATAAAGCATGGGGATCATGTTCAATATTGGGACATAGTAGATTTGGCCATCACTCATTAATATTAATTAGCAATCCTTCTGCTTCCACCTGTGAAGAAATGTGGGAGACTACTTCATTTGGTGGTATTGCTTGGCCACCTTTGCCCTTGATTAAAACAATCAATCCAACTATTATAAGAGTTGTCCCTATCACGCTGAAACGTTAATGGTTACACAAATATTTGATAAATAAGGATTTATAAATAATAAATAAAAAATAAAAAAAAAATTAATCTTATACCTACATAAATGCAAATTTTCTATGAGGAAAATGGAACCTACAGTCATTACAAGTACTAATAATAAGAGGTTGAAGGTTGTTACCAAAATAGGGCCCCTACTCCTCATCAAGGTAGTCTGAATGTACATTGCTAGACTAGAAACCATGAGACCCTGAACTTATTAGTTATAATCAGACCGTAAAGTAGTATTGTATTCTCTCAAAAGCATTGTCATGCAAACAAATATAAAAGAACATTAGGGTGAATATTAGAACTTCTTTTTAAAATGCATGATTGGGCCCATCCTCCTCATCAAGGTATAACAGTCATGCAAATTTAATTTGAATATTTTTGTAACCATTGACATTTCAGTGTGATCGAAAGGGATTATTAGTACTTGTAATAACAGTAGGATCCATTACCCTCAAGGAAAATCTGCATTTGTGGCGGTATCATCTTTTTTGTTAACACTATAGGGGACTTGGGGGGGTGGAAAAACAATTTACAGGAAAAAAATGTTTTCAGCTCAAAGTTGAGAGCATCAAAATGTCATTTTCATTTAATATTAAGGGTGTTACTAGACGATCGCATACAATTTTCTTTTCAACAACGCCAAAGGTGATAACTGCTGGCGAATGTCTTGTATTTCAATTTTGTCTGTGTTAATGACTACCTACAAGGGCTTAAGGTTTTCACATTTCAAAGGCAGTTCTAACTACAAGCAAATTGTATTTTTATATATTTTTTATCTTTTGCTTTTATGTGTTGATGCTGAGCCTTTATAATCTACTCTTAAGATTCGAGGTCAATTTCCATTAAAATTTAAAAGCAATGGAGTTTTACAAAGTCATTTCACTATATACCAGCATAGTTCCATCCAAAACAAGGGAAAATATCAAAGAAAAAAAAAAGAACTAGCACAATTTTCTAAAAGAATGCTCTAACAAATGACAATATAGGTAAAGTTTAAACACAGAACGAAGAATCAAAGAGCAAGGAGAAATTACTCACATCAAGGTTCTTATTATTTAATGAATAAGAAAGTTAAATTTTCAAGCATAATTTCTAGATACAAACACAAAATATCACACAAGAGCTCTAAAATCAAGTTTTAATGAACAATACACATATAATATTTGCATGGGATTTGCAACAATCAACATAGAGGCGGTGACCTAGTGGTGCCAAACAATCTTCGAACAACGGAAACACAAAATGAAAATAAAAGAAAAATGAGACCAAAAAAAAAAAAAAAAGTCTGTGATTGCAAAATACAAATACATAAATGAAATCAAAATGATTTTGAATAAGCTAGCTAGCATGTTCACTAATAATCTGATTTTTACTTATGATTGACCCCAACGACGGACGCACAAAAATCAACAAAAAATGAGAATAGAAGAATACTAATAAATCTAAACAATTAATCTCAACAATAAAAGAAAAGGGAGACCCAAAAAAAAGGCAATCATAATACAAAAATTGAAAATAGAGTATAAATGAATATAAACTGGTAATATATATATATAGATAGCATAAAAACTTATAAGCAATTGATATTGATCGATAAGGTACACCAAATTCAAGAGCTAGGTACATCTAAGAGAAAGCCTAGGAAAGTTAATGAAGGGACAAACGTACCAGCATAAGCAATACATCCCAAGAGAAAAACTAAGGCCAAAAATGGATCCATTTTGGTCTGTCTAAGCACACAGCAGCAAAGAACAACTCCGTAGAGAAAGAGAGAGTTAGAGCTCTTTTCATACAGGCATATATATAGGTAGTTTTTTCTTTTATATTTATGATAAGCAAAAATACTATAAGGGAAAAGAAATCAAAACGTACAGGAGTAGATGTAGACTGGGAATGTTCGATGCACGTGCACGTGCACATCAAAGTGCATGTGCAATGCACGTATGCAACGCCTAATGCACGTACGTGCATGCCCCGTATTTGAGATTTTAAGCCTTCTACTTGCAATCTTGGTATTAAATTAACATTGGTATATCCTAAAAAATATTAGGTATAGTAAGTAAAATATAAATGGTGTTAAATGCAATGGAAATATTGTTGAAATTATTCATATGGCAATACATCCCAACACTGTAGTACAGCACCAAAGGTATTTACTATAGTCATAGGCTCATGCTACATAGAGTCAATCAACCGACAAATATTTTGAATGAAGAAGAAGAAATCATAATATTCAACTATATACATAACCTGACGAAGAAAAATCGATGTTGGTATTGTATGATAGTCTAGAGTGAATAATAAAATAGCATCAAGAATAATAAAACGTGGGGATCATGTTTAATATTGGGACATAGTAGATTTGGCCATCACTCATTAATATTAATTAGCAATCCTTCTGCTTCCACTTGTGAAATTGGGGAGACTACTTCATTTGGTGGTATTGCTTGGCCACCTTTGCCCCTAATTAAAACAATCAATCCAACTATTATAAGAGCTGTCCCTATCACGCTGAAATGTCAATGGTTACACAAATATTTGATAAATAAGGATTTGTAAATAAAAAATAAAAAATAAAAATATTTAATCTTATACTTGCATAAATGCAGATTTTCCATGAGGAAAATGGATCCTGCAGTCATTACAAGTACTAATAATAAGAGGTTGAAGGTTGTTACCAAAATAGGGCCCCTCTTCCTCACCACGCTAGTCTGAATGTACATTGCTAGACTAGAAACCATGAGACCCTGCACTTATTAGTTATGATTAGACCGTAAAGTAGTATTGGATTCTCTCAAAAGCATTGTCGTGCAAACAAATATAAAAGCACATTAGGGTGAATATTAGAACTTCTTTTTAAAATGCATGATTGGGCCCATCCTCCTCATCAAGGTATAACAGTCACGCAAATTAAATTTGAATATTTTTGTAACCATTGACATTTCAGTGTGATCGAGAGCGATTATTAGTACTTGTGATCGAGAGCGATTATTAGTACTTGTCATTCACCTATAATGAATGACAATATAGGTGAAGTTTAAACACAGAAACGAAGAATCAAAGAGCAAGGAGAAATTACTCACATCAAGGTTCTTATTATTTAATGAATAAGTTAAATTTTCAAGCATAATTTCTAGATACAAACACAAAATATCACACAAGAGCTGTAAAATAAAGTTTTAATGAACAATACACAAATAATCTTTGCGTGGGATTTGCAACAATCAACATAGAGGCAGTGACTTGGTGGTGCCAAACAATCTTCCAAATACATGAACATAGAATGAAAAGAAAAGAAAAATGAGACAAAAAAAAAAAAGTCTATGAGTGCAAAATACAAATACAGAAATGAAATCAAAATGATTTTGAGTAAGCTAAATAGCATGTTCACTAATAATTTGGTTTTTACTTATGATTGACCCCTACGAGGGACGCACAAAAATCAACAAAAAATGAGAATAAAAGAATACTAATAAATCTAAACAATTAATCTCAACAATAAAAGAAAAGTGAGACCAAAAAAAAAAAGAAGGCAATCATAATACAAAAATTGAAAATAGAGTATTAATGAATATAAACCGGTAATATATATATAGCATAAAAACTTATAAGCAATTGATACTAATTGATAGGGTGCACCAAATTCCAGAGCTACATACATCTAAGAGAAAGCTTAGGAAAGTTAATAAAGGAACCAACGTACCAGCATAAGCAACACATCCCAAGAGGAAAACTAAGGCCAAAAATGGATCCATTTTGGTCTATCTAAGTGCAAAGCAACAAATAACAAACTCCACCGAGAGAGAAAGAGAGAGAAAGAGCTCTTTTCATGCCGGCATATATATAGGCAGTTGTTTCTTTTATATTTATGATAAGCAAATATACCATAAGGGAAAAGAAATCAAAACGTACAGGAGTTGACGTAGACTGGGAACGGCACATGCACGTGCACATCAAAGTGCACGTTCAATGCACGTATGCAACGCCTAATGCACGTACATGCATGCCCCATATTTGAGATTTTAAGCCTACTATTTGCACTCTTGGGATCAAATTAACATTGGTATATCCTAAAAAATATTAGGTGTAGTAAGTAAAATATAAATGGTGTTAAATGTAGTGAAAATATTGTTGAAATTATTCATATGGCAATACATCCCAACACTGTAGTACAGCACCAAAGGTATTTACTGTAGACACAAGCTCATGCTACATAGTGACAATAAACCAACAAACATTTTGAATGAAGAAGAAGAAATCATAATATTCAACTATATACATAACCTGACAAAGAAAAATCGATGTTGGTATTGTATGATAGTCCAGAATGGATAATAAAATAGCATCAAGAAATATAAAACATGGAGATCTTGTTCAATATTGGGACATAGTAGATTTAGCCATCACTAATTAATATTAATTACCAATCCTTCTGCTTCCACCTGTGAAAAAGTGTGGAAGCCTACTTCATCTGGTGGTATTGCTTGGCCACCTTTGCCCCTGATTAAAACAATCAATCCAACTATTATAAGAGCTGTCCCTACCACGCTAAAATGTCAATGGTTACACAAATATTTGATAAGTAAGGATTTATAAATAAAAAATATTTAATTTTATACTAGCATAAATGCAGATTTTCCTTGAGGGTAATGGATCTTGCAATCATTACAAGTAATAATAATAAGGGGTTGAAGGTTGTTACCAAAACAAGGCCCTCCTCCTCATCAAGGTAGTCTGAATATACATTGCTAGACCAAAAACCATGAGACCCTTCACTTATTAGTTATGATCAGTCCGTAAAGTAGTATTGTATTCTCTCAAAAGCAGTATCGTGCAAACAATTATAAGATCACATTAGGGTGAATATTAGAACTTCTTTTTAATATGCATCGTTGGGCCATCCTCCTCATCAAGGTATAACAGTCATGCATGTTAAATTTGATCATTTTTGTAACCATTGAAATTTAAGTGTGATCGAGAGGATTATTAGTACTTGTAATTATAGTAGGATGCATTACCGTCAAGGAAAATCTGCATTTATGGAGGTATAAAATTAAAATCTGCCTTAATGGCGGTATCATCTTTTTTGTTAACAGTGTAGGGGACTAGGGGGTAGTAACATTTCCCAAACTTCAAAGGTGAAAAGAGTTTGGAAAAACAATTTACACGGAAAAAATGTTTTCAGGTCAAAGTTGAGAGCATCAAAGTGTAATTTCCACTTAATATTAAGGGTGTTTCTAGCCGTCTGCATACAGTTCTTTTTCAATAGCACCAAAGGTGATAACCGTTGGCGAATGTCTTTTATTTCAATTTTGTCAGCGTTAATAACAGCCTGCAAGGGCTTAAGGTTTTCACTTTTCAGAGGCAGTTCTAACTGCAAGCAAACTGTATTTTTATATATTTTTTATCTTTTGCTTTAATGTGTTGAGGCTGAGCCTGTATAATCTACTCTTATGACGCTTCCGAGATCAATTTCCATTAAAAATTTAAAAGCAATGGAGTTTTACAAAGTCATTTCACTTTGTACCAGCATAGTTCCATCCAAAACAAGGGAAAATATCAAAGAAAAAAAAGGAACTAGCACAATTTTCTAAAAGAATGCTTTGACGAATGACAATACAGGTGAAGTTTAAACACAGAAACGAAGAATCAAAGAGCAAGGAGAAATTACTCACATCAAGGCCGGGTTCTTATTATTTAATGAATAAGAAAGTTAAATTTTCAAGCATAATTTCTAGATACAAACACAAAATATCACATAAGAGCAGTAAAATCAAGTTTTAATGCACAATACACAAATAATCTTTGCGTGGGATTTGCAACAATCAACATAGAGGTGGGGACCTGGTGGTGCCAAACAATCTTCCAACAATAGAAACACAGAATGAAAATAAAAGAAAAATGAGACAAAAAAAAAAAAAAAAAAAAGTCCTTGTGTGCAAAATACAAATACATAAATGAAATCAAGATGATTTTGAGTAAGGTAGCTAGCATGTTCACTAATAATCAAGTTTTTGTTATGATTGACCCCTACGAGGGACGCACAAAAATCAATAAAAAATGAGAATAGAAGAATACTAATAAATCTAAACAATTAATCTCAACAATAAAAGAAAAGGGAGACAAGAAAAAAAAAAAAGGCAATCATAATACAAAAATTGAAAATAGAGTATATATGAATATAAACTGGTAATATATCTATATATATATATATAGCATAAAAACTTCTAAGCTATTGATACTGATCGATAGGGTACACCAAATTCCAGAGTTAGGTACATTTAAGAGAAAGCCAAGGAAAGTTAATGAAGGAACAAACGTACCAACATAAGCAACACATCCCAAGAGAAAAACTGAGGCCAAAAATGGATCCATTTTGGTCTATCTAAGCGTACAGCAACAAAGAACAACTCCGCAGAGAAAGAGAGAAAGAGGGAGCTCTTTTCATGCAGGCATATATATAGGCAGTTTTTTCTTTTCTATTTATGATAAGCAAATGTACTATACGGGAAAAATAATCAAAACATACAAGAGTTGATGTAGACTGGGAACGTTCAATGCATGTGCACGTGCAATGCACGTATGCAACGCCTAATGCACGTATGTGCATGCCCCGTATTTGAGAGTTTGAACCTTCTACTTTCAATCTTGGTATCAAATTAACATTGGTATATCGTAAAAAATATTAGGTGTAGTGAGTAAAATATAAATAGTGTTAAATGTAATGGAAATATTGTTGAAATTATTCATCTGGCAATACATCCCAACACTGTAGTACAACACCAAGGTATTTACTGTAGACACAAGCTCATGCTACATAGAGTCAATCAACCAACAAACATTTTGAATGAAGAAGAAATCATAATATTCAACTATATACATAACCTGGTGAAGAAAAATCGATGTTCGTATTGTTTGATAGTCCAGAGTGGATAATAAAACAACATCAAGAACAATAAAATGTGGGGATCTTGTTCAATATTGAGACATAGTAGATTTAGCCATCACTCATTAATATTAATTACCAATCCTTCTACTTCCACCTGTGAAGAAATGCGGAAGACTACTTCATCTGGTGGTATTGCCTGGCCACCTTTGCCCCTGATTAAAACAATCAATCCAACTATTACAAGAGCTGTCCCCACCACGCTGAAATGTCAATGGTTACACAAATATTTGATAAATAAGGATTTATAAATGAAAGATAAAAATAAAAATATTTAATTTTATACCTACATAAATGCAGATTTTCCTTGAGGGTAATGGATCCTACAGTCATTACAAGTACTAATAATAAGAGGTTGAAGGTTGTTACCAAAACAGGCCCTCCTCCTCATCAAGGTAGTCTAAATGTACATTGCGAGACTAGAAACCATGAGACCCTGCACTTATTAGTTATGATCAGACCGTAAAGTAGTATTGTATTTTCTCAAAAGCATTCTTATGCAAACAAATTTAAAAGCACATTAAGGTGAATATTAGAACTTCTTTTTGAAATGCATGATTGGGCCCATCCACCTCATCAAGGTATACTGTAATGGCGGTATCATCTTTTTTGTTAACACTATAGGGGACAAGGGGGGTGGAAAAACAATTTATGGGCAAAAAATGTTTTCAAGTCAAACTTGAGAGCATCAAAGTGTAATTTCCACTTAATACTAATGGTGTTTCTTGCCAACCGCATACAGTTTTTTTTCAACAGCACCAAGGGTGATAACCGCTACCGAATGTCTTTTATTTCAATTTTGTCAGTGTTAACGACTACCTGCAAGGGCTTAAGGTTTTCACTTTTCAGAGGCAGTTCTAACTGCAAGCAAATTGTATTTTTATGTATTTTTTATCTTTTGCTTTTATGTGTTGATGCTGAGCTTGTATAATCAACTTTGAGGATGCTTTCAAGGTCAATTTCCATTAAAAATTTTAAAGCAATGGAGTTTTACAAAGTCATTTCACTATGTACCACAATAGTTCCATCAAAAACAAGGGAAAATATCAAACAAACAAAAAAAAAAAAAAAAAAAAAGGAACTAGCACAATTTTCTAAAAGAATGCTCTAATGAAAGACAACATAGGTGAAGTTTAAACACATAAACATAGAATCAAAGAGCGAGGAGAAATTACTCACATCAAGGTTCTTATTATTTAAAGAATAGGAAATTTAAATTTTCGAGCATAATTTCTAGGTACAAACACAAAATATCACATAAAAGCTGTAAAATCAAGTTTTAATGCACAATACACCAAAAATCTTTGCGTGGGATTTGCAACAATCAACCAAGAAGTGGTGACCTGGTGGTGCCAAACAATCTTCCAACAACAGAAACATAGAATGAAAATAAATTAAAAATGAGACCCCAAAAAAAAAATGTCTGTGAATTAATGCAAAATACAAATACAGAAATGAAACCAAGATGATTTTGACTAAGCTAGCTAGCATGTTCACTAATAATTAGGTTTTTAGTTATGATTGACCGCTACGAGGGACGCACAAAAATCAACAAAAAATAAGAATAGAAGAATATAATAAATCTAAAAAAAAGGCAATCATAATACAAAAATTGAAAATAGAGTATAAATAAAAATAAACTGGTAATATATGCATATATATATCATAAAAAATAAAAAATAAAAAACATATAAGCAATTGATACTGATCGTTAGGGTGCAGCAAATTCCAAAGCTACTAACATCTTAGAGAAAGCCTAGGAAAGTTAATGAAGGAACAAACATACCAACATAAGCAACACATCCCAAGAGAAAAACTAAGGCAAAAAATGGATCCATTTTGGTTTGTCTAAGCGCATAGCAGCAAAGAACAACTCCGCAGAGAAAGACAGAGATAGAGCACTTTTCATGCAAGCATATATATAGGCAGTTTTTTTTTTTTTTTTTTAAATTTATGATAACCAAATATACTATCAGGGTAAAGAAATCAAAATGTATAGGAGTTGATGTAGACTGGGAACGTTCAATGCACGTGCATGAGCACATCAAAGTGCACGTTCAATTAATGCACGTGCAATGCACGTATGCAACACCTAATGCACGTTCGTGCATGCTCGGTATTTGAGATTTTAAGCCTTCTACTTGTAGTCTTGGGATCAAATTAACATTGGAATATCCTAAAAATATTAGGTGTAGTAAATAAAATATAAATGGTGTTAAATGTAATGGAAATATTGTTGAAATTATTCATATGGCAATACATCCCAACACTATAGTACAGCACAAAAGGTATTTACTATAGACACAGGCTCATGCTACATAGAGTCAATCAACCAACAAACATTTTGAATGAAGAAGAAGAAATCATAATATTCAACTATGTACATAACCTGATGAAGAAAAATCAATGTTGGTATTGTATGATAGTCCAAAGTGGATAATAAAACAACATCAAGAATAATAAAACATGGGGATCTAGTTCAATATTGGGACATAGTAGGTTTAGCCATCACTCTTTAATATTAATTACCAATCCTTCTGCTTCCACCTGTGAAGAAATGTGGGAGACTACTTCATCTAGTGGTATTTCTTGGCCACCTTTGCCCCTGATTAAAACAATCAATCCAACTATTACAAGAGCTATCCGTATCACACTGAAATGTCAATGGTTACACAAATATTCAATAAGTAAGGATTTATAAATAAAAAAATAAAAAATAAAAATATTTAATATTATACCTACATAAATGCAGATTTTCCTTTAGGGTAATGGATCCTGTAGTCATTACAAGTACTAGTAATAAGAGGTGGAAGGTTGTTACCCAAATAGCCCTTCCACCTCATCAAGGTAGTCTGAATGTACATTGCTAGACTAGAAACCATGAGACCCTGCACTTATTCGTTATGATCATATCGTAAAGTAGTATTGTATTCTCTCAAACGCATTGTCATGCAAACAAATATATAAGCACATTAAAGTGAATATTAGAACTTCTTTTTAAAATGCATGATTGGGCCCATCCTCCACATCAAGGTATAACAGTCACACAAATTAAATTTGAATATTTTTGTAACCATTGACATTTCAGCGTGATCAAGAGGGATTATTAGTACTTGTATTGACAGTAGGATCCATTAGCTTCAAGGAAAATATGCATTTATGGAGGTATAAAATTAATATTTGCATTTGTGGTGGTATCATCTTTTTTGTTAACACTGTAGGGTACTAGGGGGGGTGGAAAAACAATTTATAGGCAAAAAATGTTTTCAGGTCAAAGTTGAGAGCATCAAAGTGTAATTTCCACTTAATATTAAGGGTGTTTCTAGCCAACCACATACATTTTTTTTTTCAACAGCGCCAAAAGTGATAACTACTAGCGAATGTCTTTTACTTCAATTTTTTCAGTGTTAATGACTGCCTACAAGGGCTTAAGGTTTTCACTTTTTAGTGGCAGTTCTAACTGCAAGCAAATTGTATTTTTATATATTTTTTATCTTTTGCTTTTATGTGTTGATGCTGAGCCTGGATAATCTACCCTTAGGATGCTTTTGAGGTCAATTTCCATTAAAAATTTAAAAGCAATTTAGTTTTCAAAGTCATTTCACTATGCACCAGCATAGTTCCATCAAAAACAAGGGAAAATATCAAAGGAAAAAAAGGAACTAGCACAATTTTCTAAAAGAATGCTCTAACAAAAGACAATATAGGTGAAGTTTAAACACAGAAACGAAGAATCAAAGAGCGAGGAGAAATTACACACATCAAGGTTCTTATTATTTAAAGAATAAGAAAGTTAAATTTTCAAGCTTAATTTCTAGATACAAACACAAAATATCACATAAGAGCTGTAAAATCAAGTTTTAATGCACAATACACAAATAATCTTTTCGTGGGATTTGCAACAATCAACCAAGAGGCGGTGACCTGGTGGTGCCAAACAATCTTCCAACAACAAAAACACAGAATGAAAACAAAAGAAAAATGAGACCAAAAAAAAAAAAAAAAAAGTCTGTGAGTGCAAAATACAAATACAGAAATGAAATCAAGATGATTTTGAGTAAGCTAGCTAGCATATTCACTAATAATCAAGTTTTTAGTTATGATTGACCCCTACGGGGGACGCACAAAAATCAACAAAAAGTGATAATAGAAGAATATTATAAATCTAAACAATTAATCTCAACAATAAAAGAAAAGGGAGGCCAAAAAAAACAAAAAAACAAAAAAACAAAAAAAAAAAAAAAAAAAAGGCAATCATAATACACAAAAATTGAAAATCGAGTATAAATGAATATAAACTGGCAATTGATACTGATCGATAGGGTGCACCAAATTCTAGAGCTACGTACATCTAAGAGAAAGCCTAGGAAAGTTAATGAAGGAATAAACGTAACAGCATAAGCAACACATCCCAAGAGAAAAACTAAGTCCAAAAATGGATCCATTTTGGTACACAGCAGTAAAGAACAACCTCGCAGAAAGAGAGAACTCTTTTCGTGCAAGCATATATATATACAGTTTTTTCTTTGATATTTATGATAAGCTAATATACTATAAGGAAAAAGAAATCAAAACGTACAGGAGTTGATGTAGACTGGGAACGTTCAATGCACGTGCACATGCATGCACATCAAAGTGCACGTGAAATGCACGTATGCAACGCCAAATGCACGTACGTGCATGCCCCGTATTTGAGATTTTATGCCTTCCACTTGCAATCTTAGGATCATATTAACATTGGTATATCCTAAAAAATATTAGGTTTAGTAAGTAAAATTTAAATGGTGTTAAATGTAATGAAAATATTGTTGAAATTATTCGTATGGTAGTACATCCCAACACTGTAGTACAGTACCAGAGGTATTTACTGTAGACACAAGTTCATGCTACATAGAGTCAATCAACCAACAAACATTTTGAATGTAGAAGAAGAAATCATAATATTAAACTATATACATAACCTGACGAAGAAAAATCGATGTCGGTATTGTATGATAGTCCAGAGTGGATAATAAAACAGCATCAAGAATAACAAAACGTGGGGATCTTTTTCAATAGTGGGAGATAGTAGATTTAGCCATCACTCATTAATATTAATTAGCAATCCTTCTACTTCCACCTATGAAGAAGTGTGGGTGACTACTTCATCTGGTGTTATTGCTTGGCCACCTTTGCCCCAGATTAAAACAATCAATCCAACTATTATAAGAGCTGTCCCTATCATGCTGAAATGTCAATGGTTACACAAATAGTCGATAAATAAGGATTTCTAAGTAAAAAATTAAAAAAAAATTTAATTTTATACCTGCATAAAAAAAAAATTCAAATTTTTGTTGAGGGTAATGGATCCTGCAGTCACTAAGAGTACTAATAATAAGGGGTTGAAGGTTGTTACCAAAACAGGCCCCTCCTCCTCATCAAGGTAGTCTGAATGTACATTGCTAGACCAGAAACCATGAGACCCTGCACTTATTAGTTATGATTAGACCATAAAGTAGTATTGTATTCACTCAAAAGCAATGTCGTGCAAACAAATATAAAGCACATTAGGGTGAATATTAGAACTTCTTTTCAATATGCATGATTAGGCCCATCTTTCCATCAAGGTACAGCAGTCATGCATATTAAATTTGAATATTTTTGTAACCATTGACATTTCATTGTGATCGAGAGGGATTATTAGTACTTGTTATGATAATTGGATCCATTACCCTCAAGGAAAATCTGCATTTATGCAGGTATAAAATTAAAATTTGCATTTATGGCGATATCATCTTTTTGGTTAACACTATGGGGGACTAGGGGAGTAGTAACATTTCCCAAACTTCAGAGGTGAAAAGTGTTTGGAAAAACAATTTACAGGGAAAAAATGTTTTCAGGACAAAGTTGAGAGCATCAAAGTGTAATTTCCACTTAATATTAGCGGTGTTTCTAGCCGACCGCATACAGTTTTCCTTCAACAGTGCCAAAGGTGGTAACCGCTAGCGAATGTCTTTTATTTCAATTTTGTCAGTGTTATTGACTGCATGCACGGGCTTAAGGTTTTCACTTTTCAAAGGCAGTTCTAACTGCAAGCAAATTGTATTTTTATATATTTTTTATCTTTTGCTTTAATGTGTTGATGCCGAGCCTATATAATCCACTTTTAGGATGCTTCCGAAGTCAATTTCCATTAAAAATTTAAAAGCAATGGAGTTTTACAAAGTCATTTCACTATGTACCAGCATAGTTCCATCCAAAACAAGGGAAAATAACAAAGAAAAAAAAAAGGAACCAGCACAATTTTCTTAAAGAATGCTCGAACGAATGACAATATAGGTGAAGTTTAAACACAGAAGCGAAGAATCAAAGAGCAAGAAGAAATTACTCACATCAAGGCTCTTATTATTTAAAGAATAAGAAAGTTAAATTTTCAAGCATAATTTCTAGATACAAACACAAAATATCACGTAAGAGCTGTAAAATGAAGTTTTAATGCACAATACAAAAGTAATCTTTGCTTGGGATTTGCAACAATCAACCAAGAAGCGATGGTGACCTGGTGGTGCCAAACAATCTTCCAACAACAAAAACACAGAATGAAAATAAAAGAAAAGTAAGACAATAACAAAAAAAACAAAAAATAAGTCTGTGAGTGCAAAATAAAAATACAGAAATGTAATCAAGATAATTTTGAGTAAGCTAGCTAGCATGTTCACTAATTAATCAGGTTTTTAGTTATGATTGACCCCTACGAGGGACACACAAAAATCAACAAAAAATGAGAATAAAAGAATACTAATAAATCTAAACAATCAATCTCAACAATAAAAGAAAAGGGAGACCCAAAAAAAAGGCCAATCATAATACAAAAATTTAAAATATAGTATAAATTAATATAAACTAGTTATATATATATATATATATATAGAACATAAAAACTTATAAGCAATTGATACTTATCGATAGGGTGCACCAAATTCCAGAGCTACGTACATCTAAGAGAAAGCCTAGCAAAGTTAATGAAGGAACAAACGTACCAGCATAAGCAACACAACCCAAGAGAAAAACTAACGCCAAAAATGGATCCATTTTGGTCTGTCTAAGTGCACTGCAGCAAAGAACAACTTCACAGAGAGAGAAAGAGAGAGCTCTTTTCGTGCAGGCACATATATAGGTATTTTTTTTTTTTTTAATATTTATGTTAAGCAAATATACTATAGGGGAAAAGAAATCAAAACGTATAGGAGTTGATGTAGACCGAGAATGTGCAATGCACGTGCACATGCATGTGCACATCAAAGTGCACGTTCAACGCACGTGCAATGCACATATGCAACTCCTAGTGCACGTACGTGCATGGCCCATATTTTAGATTTTAAGCCTTCTACTTGCAATCTTGGGATCAAATTATCAGCCCATGCATGATTTTTTTATAATTTAATTTTTTTGATAATTTATTTTTATTTTATTTTTTATGATGCGGAGGAACCCGCCTGATTTATCGTCGGGATAAACTGTTAGCTAGCTTGGTCGACCTGTAAACCTCCACAAACATATGCACCTCATGCTTAACACATGTGTCGACCATGTAAGTTATATGGCTTACATTGCCCTAAACATCTAGTCCGTGAGGCAAACTCCAAACTCCAAAATTAGATATGCTCTAGAGAGAGAGACAGAGATAGAAGAAAGGTGTAGCTACAGCCTACAAATAAAATCCAACTTATATAACTATGTAAAGGGAAACAAGGGATAGATGTATTAATCTTAATAAATATTAACAGAAGACATACGTAGGAAAGAGTTAAAAATAAAAGAGCAATCCACCAGTATTTATTGATTGGAATAGAGTATGGTAACTGGTTAAGTAACGTCACTGACTCTTTATGATGGTACATGTAACATGCTCCTAGATGGCTTTATTTAAATTTAAGCGTTTTTTACCTTCTCTTTTCCTTGGTGGGTACTGTCACACCCCTTTTTTGTCACCTTAACTAGGGTATATCATTTCATGTAACTTTTTGAGTTCTTTTTTAGTCTAGTCTTTTGCATTGAGTTTCTATGGCATTGAATATCATGTGTATGAATTTTGAAGTGATTTGGAGTTCATTTCAATAGTCAATAAGAACTTTTGCGACTTTAAGGGCATAATCGTCTTTTAAGTCGTATATTTTCCATTTGACTTTGAAATGAGTCCCGAGTCGTTCCCTCAAGTTCATATGAGTATATAGAGTCTATATATAGGTTCAATTTGATGAACTAATGGATTAAGATCAATTCGGTTTATAACGGTTCGGGTTGGCTAAGAGACCCTTTCTTGATTTGTTCAAATTAACTCACAAGACCCACTCTATTTTCTCTCATTTAACTCTAATTACGCTTTATTTACATCTTAGGCATGTTTAAGAAGGTTGAATTTTGATTTGGAAAGCATTTGGCTTAACCTTGTGTGCAAACCCAAGCTTAGTGACGGTGGTGCACCATGGTTAACCGCCTTTGTAAAACCTAACCATGCACCTATGGTTAAGGAATTTTGTCCTAAAATGCCTAAAAATGTGTTCCCCTTCGAAACACGTTTGTTTTGGCTTTTATTTCGTTAAAATCGGACTTAATTTGATCCCTGTAGGACTTCTAAAGCGATTAAGAGTCAAAACCAGAGCGGATTAGAGCAAGGCCTTGGGTAACCGTCCAGGGCTGGACGGTCAGCCAACTAGGCCCAAACGGCTAACCGTCCAGGCCTAGTTGGTCACCCGAGGACTCCGTCTTCAAATAGGTTTCTAACTCCCTCTTCCCTCCTGTGACGGATTCCTCCGCCTTTGCAAGTTGTTTCCTCTTAGGATTGTGTAAATTTGAGTTCTTTGAGCACCACGAGAGTCTCTAATAGCCCTAGGATCATTATTTAATGAATTAATCTTAGCCATTGGTTTAGGAGGTCAATCCTCTATATAAAGAACATGATATTCAGCACATAAGGGGACGACAATTGCACTTTATACTTAAAGAGAGAAGGAGTTACAAGTTGGGAGAGCTAAAGAACATCAAAGGGAGGCTCTTCAACCTTAGGCAAGCAAGAGAACAAGGACTTTAAAGGCAAGAAAGGTGCTACAAGAGGTAAACACCCCTTTCGATTGCTGAATATAGGTCTTCTTCTTCTTCTTCCCCTTCTTCTTCTATGATAACTCTAGTGCATGTTGTAGCTCCACATGTTAGGATAATTCAATGTTTTTATGATGTTATATGTATGATTCTAAGATGATTCATGGTTTTATATGCTTAATAATCCTTAGTTTACTAAGGATTTGAAAGCATTTCTCTTTTCTTTTTTCTTAAATCATGCATAGTTCATATGTCTTACTTGCTGTGATAATTGTCATGAATTGGTGTTTCTATTAGTTAATATATATAATATGAATGATATTCATGATAATTTGAGCATGTGTTAGAGTCGTTTCATAGGTTTTAATGCATAATTGTGAAATTAGGGTTTCGGTAACCCTAAATTCACGTAATTTTCATACAGCATGTTTAGGATAATTTTGTAAGTTGTTTCTCATCATAGCCATTTTATATATGCTAGATATAGTTAAATCATGCTAGGTTTGCATTCATATAGTAGATTTTATAGGGTTTTTGGAGAGATTATCCTTTTCTAAGGATAATTATCCTTTTTGTTAAGTAGGGTTTTGCATGAGAGCTTTTTTTGATGTGTTTAAGCATTAAACCACTTCTATTGTGTTCTAGTATATATGTTTTACGTAAGATATGATGATTGCACCTCCCCATAACGACTTTTTTACATGAAAGTATCTTAAGATAGTTTTGCTTAATAAAGCTCATCGTAGGAAGGCCTGTTTTCATATTTTACATAAAATGTCACTTTTTTGGAATAGGCTTTGTCATCATGTTTATTGATATTATTGGAGTCTCTCATGATTGTTAGTATGTTTTTTATAGGTTTTTATGCATGTTAGTTAAGTCATTGCATGTAGAGTTGTGTTAGGGTTCGTAATTATTCATTATTCTTGTTGTTTGCATGATTAATGGATAATTTTAGGCCTTAATGTGATTCTGTCTAGATTAGTGCTTTGTTCTCTTTGCATGGTTTTGTGTACTTGTAAGGGTACAAACAAGTGCAATAATTGCCTTATTGCAAATAAGGTTGTTATCGCTTAAGCTTGCTATTGTTTGGAGTAAATTGCACAAGGTAAGTAGGGTATGAAGTGCCCTAATTCACTTTTCTTAACTTTTCTTCTCTCTTCTCCCTCCTAGGGTTATTCTTTAATAGAGGGATATGGTAAATTTTAGGGTTTCTTTCCACCCTTTTTTCAAAAGTTTATGTCTTTCATTGAAATCTTATTGAGAATCATTTGTCTTTGAAAATCTCTATGGAAGGAAACCTAAGGTTTACCATAAGTCTCTATTAGGATTTAACCCTATTCCATTCGAACTACGTGGACTTTGATCCATGTATTCCGTTGCATGGTACGTAGGCGCTCGTTTTGAGGCTCAAGTCCGCCCTAGGATCTAAGTATCCTAGTTTTGTTTTGTTTTTTGGTTTTGTCCTTTTATCCATCACATATGATTGCTAGAAGAGTAGGATGGATTTGTAATTGATATGCATGCTGTATTTCATTGTTTGATATTGATTTGCATGTGATTAAGTTATTAAGTTAGCCCAATCAAATTAAGAGACCAACTCAGGCGATGTAGGTGCCTATAGGCTTTGCCCAGAACCTTCCCACATCGTAAGTTAGCCCCCGAATCCAATTTTCTGGTTTAAAGACTTTGCCTTTCCTTTTAAAATGGAGTCATGAGGTTTTGGAAAAAAAAACATTTTTATGGTTTTCCTCTTTTCCTTAAAAAATGAGGTGGCGACTCCTTTCCATTTGTTGTCTTTCGTATATTTTGCCAAATCCCATGGGCCGCTTTCTGGGGTTCACAGGTACGCTATTTATTGGCACACATTTTTCAAAAAATTGAAATTGAACCCCTAACCTATCCTACTCTTACCCTTTTTCGGCCCCACCCTCCCTCACCAATAGGCTAGAAATGAATGCCATCTCTTTGGTGTTGCAGTGTTTTCACCTTCACCTTTTTTGTTTTTGGAAAGCCGTGTCTTCTTTCTCTTCACTATTTTTGGTAAGTAAAAACAACATAGTGTTTGGAGATATGTTATAAGAGATAAGAGTATCGTGAGGTGTCTTATATTTATTTATTATTTGATTTCAACACGCAAAGTTAAGGGGACTGTCGCCCGTGAACCCATCATCGGTAGGCCTGTAGATATACTCTATTTTTGTGTAGATTTTTGTAATATTTTTGCTGCAGAGCTTCATTTGAGAAAAAAAACGATATTGGGAGTTCTACATTGAATCTGCATTTTTATTGTTAATAGTAGATTTGATCTCTCTCCCAATGTGGGTGTAAGCAAAATTACAAACGAACCAATCCAAGCCAAGTTGTGGAGTGATTGGGCTTGGTTAGTTAAAAAGCTTGCTTTGTTTACATTTGAACCAAGCTTTTAACAAAGCTAGAATATAATGATCAAGCTTGTTTCTTAAGAAGCTTATTTATTTTCATCCGAAACGAGCTTTTAATGTGGTTAGAATATTGTGATCAAAGCTTAGGTTGATAGAAATTAATAAAATTTGGGCTTGGTTCGGCTTAGTTTGATTAACCTTAATATGTTAAGAGGGCTTGTATTGGTGTCATACCCCAAGACTTGATTTTCATCCCCCACAAATTTTATATTTCAAGATTTTATGAAAAATGTAATAAGTTCTCATAAAAACCGGTCACGTTACCCACAAGAAAACACTATTTTGAAATACTTTGGGGAAGAAAATATTGCCAAAATCATTCGTTTAAATGGAGTTTTTGGCCATTTATAGTAACTATTTCATAAATGGCTAAAAAGTCATTTTAAACAATATATTTTGGAAAACCTTTTTTCACGAAGTTGTTCAAAATTATGTTTCCAAGTGGATTGCAAAGTCAGTTTTAATGAAAACATTTTATATTGTGCATAAAACCTTAAAATGTAAAAATAAGTGGAGTATAAGAAATAAGTCTTAATTGGGGTGCCAATAGAGGGCTCCATAAGTTAAACATGAGCTCAAGCCCAACTTGAGCTTGTGAATTTGGATCTGCATCTACAAACTATAACCTTTTTAAGTCTCACTAAAAAATATTTACAATGAACAATGACCTTTTTTTATCGACAAAGACAAATATATTAAAGTTGAGTTCAAATTAAAACACCATCCACTAATAAAAAACTAGGTTACAAAAACCTCTACCAACAAACCCAATTCATAAGTGCAATATCAAAAACTTAAGCTAAAAACTTTAGACGAGATAAGCCTAAAAAAATTTAGGCTGGGCGGTTATTGCAACCCTTAATTTTATTTGTCCACCCTACTTCGGGGGAATTAAAGTGATCATACTACAGGTAAATAATGACAGTTACTAGTCATTCTTTGTTAAGTTAATAGTCCTTTACTATGAAGTTAGTAGTCATTTGTTTTTTAAATCTAACATTTAAGTGGATTTTTTAGTCTTTTGTCATCTTTGTTTCATTTTTTACTAAACTAGAGATTTTGAAAAAACTTTCTTCTGCAGGAAGTTGTTCAAAATGATGTTTCTAGTGGATAATACAACCAATTTTCAATAAATTTTTTTATATTTTCCCAAAGTCTTGAGAAATTAAAATTAATAGGGTGCGCAAACAATTTTGTTTTTAAACTCTTAAAAAGCTTATTCACAAGTTAAATCAAGTCAAGTTTTGATCTGCTTGAACTTAACATGTTTACTAAACAAATCTAAATTTAAGTTTAAACTTGACTTATTTAATAATCGATCGAATTGTAGCTGGTCCTTATCTAGCTTGTTCGTGAGCTCTTAATGAGACGATTGGTTCGTTGGCTGCCCAAGATGTAAAAATCTTGTCAGAGCGCACAAATCTTGTATGTTTATTCTATATTTTTCTTTTATGTGGTCATACTTGCCACGAGAGAGAGAGAGAGAGAGAGAGAGAGAGAGAAGTATAGGGTGCATGTAGCCAGAATGGTATTTACTTTGCAGAAAAAATATTTCCCACTTGCCCATGTCCTTTCAAATTGATGAGGGCTGTTAATAAGGGACAATAAGTACTGCCTGAGTTAACTAGAATTTATCGGATTTCTCCATGGGTTCATGGAACTTTTTATAATACATGGTACTTTTTTTTAAGTTTAAAACAAAAAGGACACTAAAAATGCTATTGATCTTCTTAATTTCTTTTCATAACGCTGAGTTATTAATATGTGAAGCATTTAAAAACACAAAAAAATATACTTGTTGATGTGATTGTTGTCATATCATTAAAAAAATAAATCAAAATATAAATAAAATAAAATAATCGATAACACTGCCCAAAGGACACAAAATTTATTTTTTTTATAATATGTCTCTGACTTGTTAGGTGATGAAAGAAATGAGCGAAAATTATCCGATTAATTTGGCATTTTTTGCTACGTCAGCCAATAAATGGAATAAATGAGGTTGTTCAACTTTTTTTTTTTTAAAGCTTTTTTCAAAATTGAAAGAGAGGAGAAAAAAGTACGGGTGAGGAAAAAAAAAAAACCAAAAGAGAGGTAAGTATCTAAAATATCCTTAAAAAAGGAATTATATCCAAAAAAATTAATGAACTAATTTTTCTATCATCCAAACTCACATAAAGTACAGTATGGTCAAAAGACAAAAATCCTAACTTTCCTCATAATGGGAACTTGTTGGTAGTCAAATGCCATTTTACCTATTTTTTTATTTGTTTGTTTAATTTCATTTTTCTTATGAAAAATGATAAAAAGTTCACTTCTTAGAAAGACAAGATGCATGGTAAAACAGCTTTTGGATAATTTTTTTAGGATAAATATCTTTAAAAAAAAAAAAAAAGTTATTATAAACAATTGACAAGTGCTTTTGCAAAAGTTGAAAAATTCCTTATTATAAACAATTTTAAGGACACGGCATTTTTATCTTAAAAAAGAATGATTTTGTGTCATGAGATGCATGCTTCTTATGATGATGGGGTGTAATATTTTATTTTTTAAATTTAAAAATTACATAAATAATTATAAATATATTTATTTATTTATTTATTGCCATATCCCTACTATGTCGTGTCTTGATATTTTTAAAAATTGCCATGTCAAAGTGCTCGTATCGTGTCGTAACCGTGTCACGTGTCTGTGCTTCATAACTCAACTTCCATCCAACTCCATTAAAATTATACAACTTTTGGACTGAAATACCTTTTTTATAATTGTTTGTTTATTAAGCTTTTGGAAATTAAGTTATAAGGTTTTTTTGGATATAGTTAAATCCTATTTGGGTTTTCTTTATAGGAATATTATTTTATTGGTTTTTGAATATAATTCTTTTCATGAGAGATATTTTTGATATTCATCCTTTTTTTTTCTTTTTTTTTTTAAATACAGAAAAAAAGGTTTTTTTTTTTTTTTTTTAGATTATAACAACGATACGATAGCAAAAAAAATCTATTATTAAGATGGAGTTTGATGGAAGTAACTAAGTAGGGTTTTTTAGATACACTTTAATCTTACTAGTTTTTCTTTTTCTTTTTCTTTTTCTTTTTTTAAGTAGAAGCATCAAAGAGAATCCTAGCATCCCAACTAGATTGGCACCTTAGGATCTCAAAATCATGTGCTTACTACTTGATATATATTAAAAGAAATAAAAAAAAAATACAAGAGAGGAAAAGAGAAACAAAACAAAATAAGAAAAAGTCTGGTATTGGCGACTCATAACCTGTCATAATCCAGCTCACAGCCAGAGCAAAAACTGCAAAATTAAAGCCTAAACCAATAAGAAGGCAAGTTGAACATATCATAGCAGATAAATTTGAAAATCTCTAAGAGAGCATTCCACCACCAATTAAAACCCTGAAAACCCAAGCCAAGATTGGCAATGCCATTTGCAGCTGCATTCCTTAAAAATATGACCACTGAAAATCCATGCTCTTTAAGTAAAATTTGCAATTAGACCACCTAGCCCGAAGGACCCAAGGAGGTTCAAAAGTATGAGATAACAAACTCTGCACCACTAAAGAGGAATCACATTCCATCCATAATATTCTCCAACCCAAAGACCAAGCCTTCTCAATACCAACAACAGCAGCGTAAAGCTCTGCAAAAAGGCTGAATGAATACCCAAATTGATAGAAAAAGCACCCTTACTGTGAAGCTGTTACGACAGAGAGACACTCCAGTCCTTCACCATCTGCAATTGTAGTAACAACAAAGTATCTTGGCACCACCACCAATTGACCAGCCTGCGCTTTCGTATCCAAGACAAACAACATACATTACTTGGAACTGCTGAATCTGCAGTGTACATTAGTGAGCACAACACATTAGCATCCAGCTTTACAAGGTTGGCACTCAGTCCAATTTCTTCAAGCAAAGGAATTTGGGATGCTGTCAAAGTAGTGACTAGTCCATCTTTCACATTGATATCAGGCGGTGCATCATCAATGTTGAAAATCAATTCATTAACAGCTTCCTCGCATGGCTGTGGCATGCTTTTTCCTTGTTAGAGCTTAGTGATCACAACACCGGTTTGGCTTTTCACGAGCTTATTTGCTTCCTGGTGGTCCGTATCATAAGCCCTGCTAATAATTTCAGTTGAGAAACCTGCCAAGATATCTCGGCCACCGGTGAATTAGAAAAATGTGAATTCGCCTGGAACAAGGGCCTTCGAAGTTTCACCCAAGAGAAGCACAACCAATTTCGAATCTCCATTATTGTACCAGCATGATACCACTCCATTCGGTACAGGTATGGCATCCCCTTTCTTTAAGTCCAATACTTTCTCTTCAGATGAGTTGGGAAATATCATTCCAACTATTCCACCACTACCTACACAGAATTAAAAGACTACAGAAAATGTATATGAAGATCCTTTTGAAGTTTGAATGAATAGGTAAATAAGAAGCCGACAAAGATTCACTAGGCTGAGTTCAGGTTTCGTGGATTTGGGTCCTTTTTATTTGGTTTATAATCATTTTGCATGTGCAAAGTTGGGTCTGGTTTGACTTGGACATATTCCTGAACTAGTAAATGATCCCTGACGCTAATAGCATAGTAGCTTATAAGTTAGGGCGATTTGTCTTACTTGTTTAGTGAATGAACTCAGGATCAAGCTCATGGAAGAGTATTGATAACTAGTCGTTGATGTAAGTGGGGTTTAGGAGGGAAGATTCTTTCCATTTATTGGATGATCCAGTGAAATATGGACCATTTATAAAACATGGGATAGGACTCACCAAAACATGTAGGGCCCACATGATCTGAACAGTCCATTGCAATTGAGAGGATCCTTGGTTTAGGATTTTAGGGATATATAAACGTAGATCCTATCAATCAATTGAAAGAGTAAATATTCGTAAATAATAAAAATAAAAATAACTAAATTAAATAAATTATGTGACGCTTGACAACCTTACCCACAGATAAGTAGCTTGACTGCTTGAGTTTAATTTTGGTTTGGTACTTTGGTTAAGGGCTTAGCTAGGTGCGTAGGTTATGCAGTTTTAGTTGAGTTGGTTCCATCGCAGATTTCTACCCCTAGTAAAAATCACTTATTAGATCCTCTTTCTCAAACCTCAGATTTCGAGCTGTGACATGTGTTCCTATTCACTCCGGTCCTTTGATCAAGCCCTTTTATTTTATTTTTTAATAACATGACAGAAGAAAAGAAATCGATTGAGAAATATAGAAGTTAATTGGCCAAGTATGTACACTTACCTTGAAGAACGTAACAATGTACATTGCTAGACCAGAAACCACGAGAGCCTGCACTTATTAGTTATGATCAGACCATAAAGTAGTATTGTATTCTCTTTGCAAACAAATATAAAAGCACATTAGGGTGAATATTAGGACTTCTTTTTAATATGCATGACTCACCCCGTAGAAGTATGCAAGCATTTGTATATTGAAATCCACAAACCACGAAATTCCCCTTCCTCTCTCCAATACCAATGCCACTCCAAAGTTTATAATTGCACCAACTGTGCATACAAATGCTGTGATGGCAAGGGGACTTGGGTATCCTTCAATTGTTTTACCCTGTTAAAGTAAAAAGAAGCCACGAAAATTAAAGATGGTATTTTAAGACATTGCATTTAATAGTACATTATGACCATGCAATCATGTGCAATAGCAAATATGTCCTCGAAGAATCTTTAAAACAAACGATCTGAAGTCTACCATTCATATATCAATGCATTCAATTTTCACTTTTGTCAAATGAAAACTTAATCTTTGAACATCAACTATTAAGTGTTTCAAGTTAATCAAGATATCAAGCAAGAATGGTAAAATATGGGAATTGTGTACCTCACTACCTCTCAATAAGAACCATCCCTGTATCAATGGCCTTTGGGATCTAATGTGAAACAATTAATCACATTGTGAGATCATTGAGCTCTAGCAAAAAGTAGTAACTAAACAATTATTACATGAAAGCTTGAGTGCTTGCAAACAATTGTATAATTTACTTTAACATTAACACATAGAAAGAAAAAAGAAAAAGGAAAAAAGAAGGTAATGGTGGCATGCTCATCTTGTGTGACAACACTACAGAGCAAGTGGATCTTCTAGGATGATAGCCATCTGACAACACTCCAAAGAAAGTGGCGCTTCTGTTTTACGTGTTCAACACTTCTTTCAAGGATAAGACTGAATTTCGATGGAACTATTCTGGTTATTTGCGAGTGTGAAGCTGTCTCAGTTCTTGAATTCCAAAAGAATTCATTATTATTTTAACCTAGTACAAATTATGGTATAGACGTGTCAACCATGGACACTTTTAGCACTGCAGGCAGCAGCAGCAGCAATGGTGACTGCTATCTCAATATGTCATCAATGGCGTCATCAATGGCAGAAGCGCATAAGCAAGAGAGAATTTTAATTGAATGGGTTTTGGGTATTTCTCTTGACTGGATCCATATTTGTTACCCAAATAAAAGATCCACAAGACAAGGGGCAGTTGGATTCAAAGAAAATCAACGACCATAAAAAGTTGTAAGAGTTGACATCAGGTGTAAGTGGATCGCTCCCCATATTCAAAATACTAAATTGTAAGTTTGCTTTTAGCTAAATGAAATTAAAACCGAGATGATTATATGAGAAACTAGGACTAAATCGGTCAGGTTATTACTTTCACTTCTTATTGTTTGGCCTTCGTTCAATTGAAATCAAGAAAAACAAATACCAATTTGTAAAAGGTCTAGATGATAAAGTAAATATATTTTCTCAAAGAAAGCATTCAAAATTTCTGTCCTAGAAGGATGAATAAAATATATCAGAAGGAAAAAGGAAAAACTATCTCAGAATCTCTATCAGCACACAAGCGTGGACACACACATCTCTATGCAGACAAAATATGGGAAAGTAAGAGTTTGAACCATTTCAGGCCCGGAAATATTTTGCCTAAAAATAAAGATGGACACTTTTGACATTGGAGTCTTTTTTCTGATTGAATTTGGACCTGAGATACTGTTTTGTAAGAATAGATATTTCTAGTAAAAGTGAGTAGTGAGAGACTGTTCATTGTAAGAGAGATCCAACATTGAAAAAGATAAACTCTTTTAATAAAAATTCATTTTATTGGAAATATAACTACATCTCCCGATTCTATATCTTGTATCTTATTGATTGAATCCATCGAAGTGAAAATGTGAAATTTTTATGCACATATAAGTTGATACGATGAAAACATAAAACAAGGCCAAATATATGACCAATGGGGCATACATAGTCTTTGAGTAAGTACTCATAAAAAACATTTTCTCCCAGAATAAAAATCGATATTACTCGAAACATTTTTACTTTTCAAAAGAAGGAAAATTCTGGAATGACAGTGAAAATGCTATTTTGATGGTGAAAAACAACCTCCAAAGTGCCAGAGCAAGCTATCTTTTTCGCTTACCTTGGCAATCTAAGCACAGGCTTTATTTTATTTTATTTTTCTATCATTACACATTGAAGCTGTTAAAGTTATTACTTATTAGTATGTATATTTGTCTTTTTAGTCTTTATTATTATATAGAAGGGGCTGCCTGATCTTTGTAGGGTTAAGCCACCTAATTTCATCATCTCTTCTTCTGTCATATTTCTTCTTCACTAGTTTACATGGTATCAGAGCATCCTACCACCACGTACGTGACCAGCCCTAGCATCTATCAATTAACATCCTTCAGCCTTCAGCAACACAGTCGAACATCACCTGCCATGTAATAGCCCCAATAGTACCATGAAGAACCCTATTCTAACCTAGTCAATCAGTACCAGCCCTATTTTGGACCCAGCCGACCCATCAAACTCCACTCTAGCCTCTGTTGCACCATGAAGAAACCTCTTCCTGCGTAGTCGATCACTACCAGTTCTGATTTGGACCCAGCTGATTCACCCAAACTCCACTGCAGCCTTTGTCGATCAACACAAGATATCTCCCAAAGTCAGTCAAGCAGCATACAGGGTTCCTACACATTAGTCAAGTCCTGTAGACGTCTCATTGACCTTCTTGCAACACAGTAGCAGCTTCGTATCCCTTGGTCAATTCTCTCCACCGCTGTTTCATCTTTGTAGAATGTACTACTACAGTTTTTTTTTTTTAACATCAAGAGCTTTCTAAACAGTATCAAGTACTTCCCAGTAATATTTAGGGGAAGTCAGGCTGAGGTCCAAATCCCAAATCTGTTAAAGTATTAAGTCTCAAATCATTTGTTTTAAAGCCACAAGTCCACTTTGTGGCCAAACGTTGCCGTTTAAGCAACTTTACCAACTGTATAAGAAAACAATTTTCCATCCGTGCCCTTTTGCCTTCAAAACGTATTCTGAAATGCTGGACGTTTATCTAAGGGAAGCCTTTGGATGCGTTATTCCCCACGTTTCCAACAGCAATCATGGGGATTACCTCGATTATCACCTTCAACAAAAATGGCGAAGTATCAAATTTGATTTGTGGTCTCTTTGGAGATGTTTCAAATTTGAAATCTAGTGTAGGGCTGCCTAAATTGCATTCGGCTGAGTCGTTGGTGCTGTGTTCTTCAAATCACATATTCAAATTAGTACAAGGTTAGTTTTTGCCAATTTCTTTCAAAACATTCATTGTTGTTTGAATCACTTTGAATAATTTTGAGCAGTTTTTAACAGCTGATGTGTTTTCAGCAATTTCTTGACCCTTTTTTTTTTTTTTAATTTTTAATTCGGGGATTTTATGCGAGGTAAGTTGTATATGTTTGTGGGAGATTCAATAGATTTTTGTGGGGGATACAAGCAACCGGTTTGTTCAAAGCATGTTGTATATAAACACCCAGTTTTACTGCTTGTAACAAATAAACAAGTGATATTGATTTTGCATGTAACTGTTTTGCTAACAAGCAATTAGTGTAACTGTTCGAATTATGTAACTATTATATTGTTTATGCTGCGGATTCTGTAACTGTTCTAATTATGTAACTATTATATTGTTTATGTTGCGTATTCTGTAACGTTAGTATTTATGTAACTGTTCTAATTATGTAACTATTATATTGTTTATGCAATTATGCTGCATATTCTGTAATTTTTTGTGTAACTGTATGTTTACACAACATATTTGGATACTGGACAGTATGGTTTTAATGTGGTAAGATGTGAAATGATGTTGCAGAGATTGCAAAGAGGAAGCCATATGCAGAAAAAGTTGTAAAGTTGAATGAAGCTTCATCCTCTGCAAAGAAGAGCATCCGCCAAGAGAAGCAATTAGTGTCAGCATCTGCTGCTCCTACCAAATGATGGCCGGAAAATGTCTGCCGCCAATGAGAGCTATGCAGCAAAAAACACCTTCGCGTCGAATGAATGAACCTCAATCTTCTTGCAGAAGACCCTTTCTTCTTTAGATTAATTAAGTGGCATAATTTTCGGAATCCGAATTTTGCAGATTTTACGTTGAGGAAATCTCCGGATTATAGGGAAACTTGTATTCAAATTTTCAAACGGAATCTCATTTAATTGGGAGGCAGGGGCATTTTGGTCTGGTTGTCTATTATGAGACTTGAGGCTTTATTATTTTATAAGGTGGGACTTCAACCAATACAAATATGTTAAAATGGACTTGGGGCCAAACGCCCTAATATTTATGGGTTCCCAGCACTTATTTGTTGTCATGTGTGGGGTTTGTTTGATGCAACAATCTGTTCTAATATATATAGTAGTTGGTGTGTTAGAAGTTCGAAGGTTTTTTGGAGTTTGTTATTAGTGAAGTTGTGACAGTGCTTGTTGATTAAGGTGTTGTGTGGATATTCGTGGTGATTGTGGGGTTTTTAGAGGACCATAAAGAAGGTACAATACTTGCGGTTGGTTGGTTTATTTGTATTGATGGCTGAATCAAGTTCCACGAAATTGAGTTCTGTCCCTTCATCTAATGCTGTTAATATGCAAGTTACCACCATAAAGTTGAATGGTGCAAATTAATTGTTGTGGGCAAAAGCAATGAAGGTTGCATTGGGTGCGAGGTAGAAGCTAAAGCTTATTTCATCAGGTCCTCCATCTCATGACAATAAGGAGTATGAGGCATGGCAAGTAAACAACTTTGTGGTAATGTCATGGTTATGGAACAGTATGGAGCCATCAGTGAGCTCTAATGTTATGTTTTGCCCATAGCAAAGGGGATTTGGGAGGTAGTTCAAGAGATGTATTCCATGGAGAAGAATGTGTCTCGGGTTTATGATGTTTATCAAAACTTGTTTAATCTCAACCAGTCTGGAAAGTGAGTTAGTGAGTATTATAGCAATTTTTAAGGGTTGTCAGATGAACTAAATCAGTATCATCCTGTGAAAAGTGACGTGGAGGTACTAAAGCGCCAGCATGAAGAATTTTACGTTTCTAAATTCCTTTCTGGTCTTGATTAGTCTTCAGACAATTAAATCACAAATTTTGGCAAGAGATGGGAGTATTCCTTCATTGATAATGTTTATGCTTGAGTACAGTATGCTGCAACAGTATCCTCATCATCTGAGACTTCTAATAAGGACAATTCCGCCTTAGTAAGTTCTGGGGCACAGCAGAGTTCTTTTCGACGTAGAGGTAATTGTTCTGGTGGTAGTATTCGTGGTCATGGTAACTTTGGAGGTCATAGAGGTTTTGGTGGTCGTGGTTTTGGGAGTTAGAATTTCAATTTGGAGAGCTATAGGGGTTGTAGTAGTGACTTTGATAGGGGCCGTGGTAGAGAAAGTGTTTGCAAGTGTACTTTTTGTGGAGGCGAGAATCACATAATGAAGCGTTGCTATGATCTTCATGGTAAGCCTTGGACCAATTCTTCTAATCCAGTTGTTGTCCCAAGTGAACAACCCTAGAGGAGGGTGAATAGGATTTTCGACGAAGTATGGAATTCAATGCAATCTTAAAAATCAAATTATTGCAAGTAAGATAAAATCAAAAACAGGCAATAAGATAATCAATAAGAAGATTTATAGTAAGAGATTGCAAACGATGTTTTAACAAAGTTTAGCCTCTCCACCTACATCCTCGCCTCAAAAGCTCGCTTAAGGATTCTTCAATCCATTATACCAATCTCCTTGCGGGTGGAGATCAAACCTTTTACAACCTCACAAGTGTTCTTTACCAATACTTGCACAAATGCACTCTTCAAGTGCTACAAATTGGGGTTCTCTCAACCCTTCAATATAAGATGATTTGAGTTTGTTTTTGTGCTAAGAAAGCCCTCTCAAAAAGTAAATACACAACAATTTCAAGCACACTAAACTATTGATTGAATCTCAATGAATGCTCACAAGAGAATTAGGGCTTGTAATAAATGATCTTGTTGTGTAATCAATGAATAATCATGAATGAGTTTAAACCCTTGTATATATAGTCCTTTGGTCATATATGACCGTTTGGGTTCAATAAATGCCGGGAATTAGAGTTAAGTGGGCATTTAATACTCAATAGACCGTTTAAAAAACTAGCCGTTATGTGTCATCCCGAGGATTTCAACCGGCTGAAAATACTTTCAACCGTTTGAAACTTCCATTTCAACTGTCTGACTAAGGCTACTAAAGATGGTATAAGCTAGAGTCTTTTGCTTCAGACTTTTAGCCGTCTGTAAAATTTCAGCCGTCTAAAAGAGATTTTCAGCCAGCTCTAACAGCCGTCTAAAATTTCTATGGAGCTAAAAATAACCTGAGTTTCAGCCTGCTAAAACTGCATTTTCAACCGTCTGAAATCTCTTTCAGCCATCTGAAAATACACTGTAGCAGACTTGTGCTCATTTCATTTAGGCAAAAAGTCTTGGGATTAAAATCCCTCAACTTTGATAGCATAATGGATCGTTTAGGCATTAAAATAAATGATAAGCAAGATACTAAGCCCTTTTACTTATGTGAGCAAATATTGAGATTAATCTTACATACATCTCCTAAAATTCTCATAACTTGACATGTTTCTATTCTTGATCAATTCTTGAATGTCGGATAGAGCCATGTGCTGACTTTATGAGGCTCTTAGCTTTGGATGATGTTTATGTCCTTACATTGTTGCAATTTGATCTTCGATGCATGAGTAAGCCTTGATACCTGTCTTGAATAAATCTTTGACATCATCTTATGTATTGTTATCACCAAAATTATGGGATTGAAACCATTTAGGCCAACACCAATTATGTACCCTTTGGACGACAACAACTCAATTCCTTCTCAGAAAGTTAGTGCTTCAATTCCACCAACCGCTACATCCACTAGTGATTCGGTCACTCTCTCAAGGGAGGAGTATAATGCCTCAATCCAAAATCAACATTAGATGTCTCTTTCTGATACAACAACTTTTTCTCATTCTGCTAACATAGCATGTTTTTCATCATCTCCTTCTACTCCGTAGGTAATAGACTCTAAAGCCTAAAAGCACATGACTGGTAAGAATATACCTTAAATTGTCAGCGTCCTAATTCCTCAGTGGTTTTGGCGGATGGTAGTTCTTATGCCATGATGGGTAGTGGTACAATTCATCCTATTCCTATTTTTAACCTTTCTTCTGTACATTACATCCCCAAGATCCCCTTTAATCTTTTATCTATTAGCAAACTAACAAAGGCTTGTAATTTTCTCTAACCTTTTTCCCTTCTCATTGTATTTTTCAAGACCTCAACTCGAAGAGAATGATTGGTGGAGGTCGTGAGAAGGATGGACTTTATTACTTGGATTCTGGTCCCACTAGACAATTTGTCATCATTACAAGTGAGCGTTTCTCCTCATCAATAGCACTGTCGTCTGGGTCTTCCGTTCCTGTAGTCTATAAAACTTTTGTTTCCTTCATTTCAATCTATCTAGTTTTGAGTGTGAAGCATGTCAATTAGGAAGGCATCATAGGGTTTCTTTTCCATTAAGACAAAATAATTGTCGGTGTACACCTTTTGAGTTTAATGCATTCTGACATTTGGGGTCTATAGACACCGAAATTTTGTCCGACAACCTCTAAACAAAAGCAGCAATCTCATCAATACCGAGATTCAGCCAGACAAACGTCACACATACTCAAAATTCAATTTAACCCACGGAATTCTAGTCAAATCTAAGGACTCCATTTTAGCAATCTAGCCTCCAAGCCATCAGTCCAGTCCAGGGGACCACACAAAGGTAGGACCTCTTCAAGCCGTGATCAACCACCTAATGCAGCTTTAGGCACATCAATTCTATGGATCCAATAATCCAATTGACAAACAAACATCACCACGCTTCATCCAAACCTCTAAGCCAAGTTTAGAGACCTTATCTCTTAAAGCCAACCACCCGATTGTGGTTCAGTTGATTTAAAAACATCACCACCATACGATTCGAAGTGAAATCCTTCTGATCCACTGTTTGAACCCCTAATTGAAGTTTAGGGCATCCCATTAAGAAATCCATCAGTCCAATCATCCATCGGTCCACTCCAAAACCCTAATCGAACCCCTACGGCAACTCTGTGTGGCCCGTTTCATGATCTTTACCATACGATCTTCCAATAAAGTCTTTTAAATCATCATTAATATTCACATGTCACAATTAGGGCATTCAACTACCAAGATCATCGGTCCAATTGCAAAATCGTAGATCCCGAAACCCTAATTCAACTACTACAACTACTCTGGGTGACTCGATTCTCAAAATCTCACCTGATCAAATCATTCTACATCATCAATGAAACTCCTAAGACATGCTTAGGATGTTTCAATCCAAGAATCAACGTTCTGATCACAGACCGGGACTCCAAAACCCTTGTTATCGTCTGGAGACAAACTTTGGGCGACTTGATTCTTCAAAATCATTCCTCTGGTGGGCAATCCAATTGTTGGATTTCAAATTCAAGACACCAAGATCAATTTAAGACCCTCCGATCAAAGATCGGAAGTCATAGACCTTGCCATCAACAAAACCCTAATCAGTGGCCCGATTGGTGCAATACGCACAGCCAGAGCATCTAAATGAGTTTCTAAAAGAACCATTTCCTTAAGCCACTAGGGCTAGCCTTGTGGTAACGGAGGGTGGGGGAAAAGGGTAGAAATAGGATGGGTTAGGGGTTCGAACCCCTCCCAATGTACCCAAAAAAAAAAAAAAACCATTCCCCACACTTAGCCCCATATCAAACTTCAGGAACCTAAGTTTCAATCTACATTTGAAATTAACCCATGAAATTGCTCGAATCAAAGATCGGTTGAAAGCGATCGAACGATGGGGGTGTGTACTATGCACCCTACCACACCCAATCATCTCCTAAAGATCAAATAAGGGCACATAACCCTAGGAAACACAATATTTTAGGGAAATCATTGATGGTTTGACAAAAAATTTGTCCACGCCTACCATGTAGGTGTGGGTATCCCACCCTTTTTTACTTTTACCCACAAGTTTCCTCTGCGGGTGAAAATAGCGTGTAGCAAAGTGCAAAACCTGCTCACTCCTACTAGGCGTGAGTTCCCTGTTAGGCAGAATGCCTTTTTGCTAGGGGTGTTAGTGGTTTAGGTTTTGGTTTGGTTTTTTCGTCATTAGGTTTGCTTTTGGTTCTAATTTTAGAAAACCGAATTAAATTGGTTTGGTTTTGGTTTTCATGTTTAAAACCAAACCAAACCGAAAAATATATAATATATATATAATTTTATATATTATATATCAAACTTTAGTTTGTAAATTTCCTATTCGAATAAGGGCAAAATAAGTAATAGATTCAAAATAATAGTACTGAACTTACTAGAGTACAAAACCTACTGAATAGTGAGTATTGACTAAGTGACTAGTGATATTGCCGTGTATTAGATTGGAGATTTGAACTTGGATTGACATATGTCAATATGCTTCCATTTTGATACAATGTTTAATGTTTTTTTTTAGTTGCTACTATAATGCTCTAATTAAAAATGTTTTTATTTGGAGTTTGGCATATCATTTTTTTCATTTTCAATTATTTGTTGCTACTTGATAGGTTAAAACCGAAACCAAACTGAACCAAATCAAAATTTTTTTGTTTGGTTTTTTTATAGTATGGTTTGGTTTTAATTTGGTAAGAACAAAACCGAAGTATAATGGTTTGGTTTGAAATCTACCCTAAAACCGAACCAAACCAAACCAAACCACTAACACCCCTACTTTTGCCACTGTTTGACCTTCTTGACCTAACAAATGGGGATATTCCCACTTCAAATCTTTTTCTAAATTCCTTCCACATCCCAAACTTCCAAGAATGCCCTTCTAGATGACCTAAATACCCCTAAAAATTCTCCCAAAAAACCCTAGAAATATGTCCCCAATTCCATTTCAACACACATTCTATCCTCCCTACATTCTCCCAACCTCTACTCTCAATCCTCACTTCTAAATTGCTGCCATTATCACCCCAAAACCCCTACTCAAATTAGCCTCTGATCACATTAGGATTATACCCTTAATCCACCTCCCTAAAATCCCATTAGCATAGGATAATGCATGTAAACATGCATTAACTCCCATCAATCCTAAACCTCAATCCATTTCATCATTCAAACAATACTTGGAGCACAAAAGGAGCACTTGAAGGAGGTTTTTGGAAGCCTAGAGAAAGCATCATCAACTCCACTTAAGCAAAGCAAAGGTGATAATCACCTATACTAGGTGAGCTTCTCTTTTAATCCCATTTCGGTTTTTCAATTCCTAGTGTTATAATCTCTATTTTGCAGCCCTCAATATGTGAAGTGCAACCCTTCTTCCTCTTATCCAAGGATGCATTCATGGCTCTTGACATGTGGCATGGAGAGGGCAAAGCCTAGTACAAGGGATTTGAGGCTAGAAGACCCGAAACCACCCATTTGCATGCTAACCCTTCCCAATAGGATGCTAGCATCTATTTTTCTTTCTTTTGATTGCATGTGGGTTTGATTTTTGTGTGATGTGTGAAATGGAAGTTTAAATATGTCAAAAATCAATGTGATATTAAAGCAAAATCAAAGTTGGCAAGGTTAAGATCATGTATGCATGCATATTGTTTCACTAACCTCTTCTTGTTTCCTTATTGCTAATCATCAACTTAAGCATGATTAATCCCTATGCTATGGAGTTCAAGGACTTAATCAAAGATTACTTTACTTGGAGAAATACAAGGACAATAATCAAATCATCTAAAACGGCCACTAACTTTCTAACTTGCTAACTACAAACATTTAGAGGTTGAGGTCCCTTGACCTTCCTCCACTTTGGCTCTATTTAGGGAGTTGTAATCCCTTGACCCACCCCCAAACCATTTGTACTTTACTCATGGTTGTGGTCCCTTGACCCTCCTTTTATACATTTGCGATTATCAAAAGAAATATACATTGCATACATCAATTCCAAACCTTACCAAGGTTCATAGTGTTTATGCATCTATTGATTATTTGGTGTGTTTATTCCAAAGTTTCATACAAGATGATGTTGATTTGTTAATATCCATGTTAATTAACTAAAATCAACGGCCTTTGGTAAGCCACCATGCTATGGACCCGAACTAAGCACTAAGTGCTCAAATCTGTCCCTAGCATGGCAACCTACTGCCATCCATGGACTAAAAGATCCATGATATTTTCGATATATCCACGATATATCCGTGTATCCGTACCCCTCGATACGATATCTAACTGATGTATCTTTTTTTGCAAAATATCTCTACAATATTTTCGATATTATTGATAAAGATATATCCATAATATATTCTTTCTTTCACATGGTATCGTAGATATATCGAATATATCCACTATATTGAGGATATATATCAACGATATTAAGTTATTCATTTTCTTGTTATTGTGTTAAAATTTATCACCTCTTACTCTTTTAATATTGATTTACATAAATATTTCAATTATACTAATGGCTTAAATTAGTGTTATGAATTAACAACTTTCATTTACTTTGTTAAATTATACATTCTTTCGCTCAATGTGTGGCACAATTTTTATACCCTACATAATACATACTTGTCTAATACAAATTTAAATTGCAATATTTTGATTTTAAACTGTTTATTAAAGTCTAATTATTGTAGTTTCAATGGAAGTATACGTGTTTAACTAACAATATCTATCATATCTCTTAATCGATATCGAAATTTTCGATATATCCATCGATATTTATGATATATCTGTGTTTTTAGACCCTCGATATATCTATCGATATTGATATTTAAGTCCTTGCTGCCATCAAATTGATTCGAGTTGTTGACCCACCAAAACATGTTTAAAAAATCCACCAAAAAATCTAGGGGACTCCCTCATATCCCTATTTCATGTGGTAAAAATTACAGCTTTCGAAAAAATCAGTTGGTACCACTTTCAACCAATTATTCCAAGTATACTCAAATCTGGGCAGAATCTGTCTACCCCACTTTTCATGCTTCAAAAGCCCACTAAATAATTTCCAAAAATTCCCAAAAACATTGAGGGTGTGCTTTATTTGTTCCAAGTCATCCCACCAAAGGAAATTGCAAACAAAAATCTACAAATTCCAAAATGATTCAAAAACAGAGGCTGCTTCCAAAATGGCAGTCTCTGTTTCATGGCCTCAAAAATCCAATATTTTCAACTTGGAAAAATCCCCAAAAATTCACAAGTGTTCCTAAACATTTCTTTGATACCCCCATAAAAAGGCATAATTTTTAAAAATCATTCGGACCATGTTTGGGCCAATTTTCATACCACCGTCATCAAAAAAACACCGCTGTTTTTACCAAGGAGGTCAAAGTAATTTACCCCCACTTCATGGCTTTTAAAATCCCATTTCCTCAAATCAGGAAAATTACACAAAAATTCTCAAATGATTTTTCCTACGTCCTTGACACCCCTTCAAAAGGAAATAGTTTCAAAAAATCGTTTTCACCATGATACGGTCACTTTACCACAACTGGTTTGGTGTAAATCTACACTGTTTTCATCCATTTCATGGCCATCCATCTTTCTCAACCCAGAATATTCCCTAAAAATTCCCAAGTGATTTTCAAAGTGTTTTAAACATTCCGAAAAAAGGGCATAAAATCTAAAAATCATTTGCACCTTGAGTCGGTCATTTTATCATGATTGGTTTCAATAAACTCGTACTGTTTTTTTTTTTAGAAGCCATTTGCAAAATTTTAAAGTTATTTATTGCCTAAACTCATTTTTATGAAACTCCTAAGCCTTGGGGCATTTTCATTAAACATTATTTCCAAATCAAACATGTTTTACACAATTTGCTTGACCCAAGGTTTGACAAAATGATTTCTAAATACAAGTTTATCAAAAACCAAGTTTAGGCAACTTCAACTATTTCCTCAAAGATGAATCTCATTCATATAAAATGGCCAAGTCATGTTATGCTATCTTTCTCAAAGAATGTCCTCAATAAAGCATTTTCAATCCCATGTCCTTTAGTGGTTTATAAATGTTTCCAATGTTTATTAAAGATTTCATTTCAAATAAATGATTCGAATAAATCTTTTCATTAAATAAAGGACACATCCACCTTGCAAAAGTATTTCTTCTCATGGAAACAACTTTCCAAAAACCATCATTCCATAAAGGCAATTCCTTTGCAGTTGTGATTAAACGTCATTAGGTTACACTCTCCAAGGGCATGGTTTGATAAGTTCAATCAAGTAGCTGGTACATATGGGTTGAGGCGCACTATATGTGATCATTCGGTGTTTGTAAAACATAATGTGAAAAGTAGTATCATTCTTGCAGTTTATGTAGATGACATCATGATTACTGGCAAAGCTATTGAGGGCATACAGTCTTTGAAATGTCACTTGAGTAAGCATTTACATATAAAAGACTTGGGACAACTTCATTATTTCCTGGGTATTGAAGTGGCCAAATCAAAGGAAGGAATCTCATTATCTCAACGAAATTATGTAGTTGACCTTCTGGATGATACTGGTATGATGGGAACTAAACCTGTTGATACTCCTACGGATCCCAATACATAGTTCAATAGAGATGATAGTGAAGCATTTGATGATCCAAGAGAGTATAGAAGACTTGTAGGGAAATTAATTTACTTGACTGTAACACGTCCAGACATTACTTTTGTTGTGGGAGTGGTGAATCAATTTATGCAAAATCTCTGACAAATTTGAAGAATGCTCCCAGTAAATGTTTAATTATGAGGCCCTCGAGTAATTTGGAATAGTTGGTTTTTCAAATGACAGTTGAGCAGAGCAGGTGATCAATTAGAAAGAACGTCAGAGGGTTTTGAAATTTTGGTATTACCAAGCCTTTAATACCTAGAAGGGGGGTTGAATAGGTAATTTAAATTTTCTTACCCAATTTTTATTCAATCAATTCAAACCCTAAACGATATCAATCAATCACACAATAATCAAACTATAAAGCAGTAAAAATTTGATGAGAATCTTTACGTGGAAAACTCTAGCAGGGAAAAAACCACGGGACCTCGTCCAGATGAATCGAATCCACTATGAAAGTAATTAGTACAAGACACAATACTTACAGACCCATGGATTCAAGTAATTGCCTCCACTCCCACCTCACGGCTTCAGACACATCCGACCTCTTTCAAGTGATTCTCCAAGCCACAAGCTCACAAGCTTGATCTCCATCGCAACAGCTCCAATAAACTGCGGCCACACACAATCAAAGATGTGTTAAAGTATTGTGGTTTATGATAACTCTAGATCTATTGCACGAAAACCCTAAGTAGTAGTCTAGAGAGAAGGAAGCAAAGTCTTACGTTCAATACCATTGGGGGAGACTTCCTTAGGTTTTCTCAATGAGGAGAATCCCTATATATATAAATTCTAAGACACTCCAACAAAAAGAATTCAAAAATAAAAAAACAAACAAAAATTTTTGTCACTTAGCGCATCCCAATCAATTGGGATTAATTCCCAATCGATTGGAATTAGGCAGTAGCTATATGAAAAAATTCAGCATAAATCCCAATTGGTTGAGATGAGCCCAATCGATTGGAATGAAACCCAAATCAATTGGCTTCATGCAAAATCTAAAAAATGCTATTCTGTGTATTCCCATTTGATGGTATTAAAATCCAAATCGACTGGTTTTAACCAGAATGCATATTAAGTTCCAAAATTGACCAAAAACCGTTTTAAACCATTTTTAAACCAAAACTAAGGTATTGTGAAGTCAAACAACTATCCTTCTATGGTCAATATGGTGTCTAGGTCACTTACCTGCTTACGATGTGAATGTGAGCCAAGTTGCTCCAAAACTTGAATCAATATAGCACCTTGAATCCTCACCACCAACTCAAATAACCAAGACTCAACACAAACTTTTTGACATGGAATATGCTAATTAAAAACTTAGACTTAACAATCTCCCCCTTTGGCAATTCTGTGACAAAACCAACCTAAATCCCAACATGGGATATAAAACCTATTCCCAAACCACAAAACGGAACAAGTTCCAAACCTATGACTGAATTACAACTCAATAAACCAAAAGATACATTACATGACCAAACTCAATAACTAAAACCAACTAAACCTTGAGATTCCAAGCAAGTACCTGTGATCTGCATACATAACATAAAAAAACAATACCCAAGCATAATATCACAGAATAGATTAAAGTAGAAACAAACAAGCTCAAGGTATGCAATACAAACTCAAATATATTCTCCCCCCTTTTTGTCATGAATTGACAAAGGAAATCACTCGTATAAAAGAATGAAACCACATCACTCAAAAAAGAGTGAAATCAAAGAATAACAAAAAGAACCATGTGATTTCATTAATCATCAAGCTTAAGGACATCATATAAGAGAGATGAAAAAGTCAAAGTAACACCAAAAGTCCTAACCATGGCTTTATGTAGCCTATATGAGCTAACACAAACCTAACAATATAAAGAAATCCTAAACTAGAATCTAGTCTCAATACCACCAGAATAAACATCCTTATCATCAACATCCTCATATCAATAGTCAAAATGATATAGAAAAGAATATATACTCCAGATCAAGGTACAAGAGATAACAACACTTTCACTTTTACACTCACTCTTAACTCCCCTCAAATAATGCACTAAAAAAATAAACAAAACATGTGCACTTGACAATACGAGGACATGTAAATATGTTCCACAAATATATAAAAAGAACTAAAATTTGAGACATCATTCCAAAATTTTAAAAGTCTTGAGTCATCAAAGAAATAATAACAAATTTTCAATAAAGTCTATTACACTTATGCACGATTAGAAAAGTTATTCAGGAAAGTTCACATGCTAAGTGTATGATGCACTGACAATGCCAACGGGGTAGGTTGGCTAAAACCACTCATGCTAACCAAAGTCTATTAATACCAAAGAAATAAAGAAAAAGAATTCAAACCATGTTAGAAACGAAAAGATTGCTTTTCACCCTCTTTCTTTTTCTTTTTCTTTGAGCTTTGGGAATTTTTTTGTAAACAACAAGCTTTTGTACCTTTCCTATATTTTGATTTTTTTTTTTTTTTTTTGGGTACTTTATTCTCATTTTTTTATTGAATATCGTCATCAATATTTTTTTATCAACATGACGGCTTTCACACTTTCACGCAACCAGCCCTCTCCATGAATTACCTCACAATAGCTTCGGACAACGCGAAGGTAGCCCTTTTCATGAGACATAGGGATTTGCATAACATATTGGTCATTCAAATTCTTGCATCTCAAAGAAATTTTATAAGTTCAACACTTCATAGAATTAGCCTATAACCCCAGAGTCATATGTCAGCAGTGCAGTGTAAAGTGAGTAGCATGTAAATTTCAAACTAATCTACTAAGTGTGTTTAAGAGAGCGAGAGTAAATATCAAATTTATCAATTTTTAAATCTCAACTCAATATGACAATCATGAATGATATAGTCTCAAAATCTAGTGCAAATCATATATAAGTAAAACACACAACTAACCAAGAAAAGCAAAGCACACAAGAAAATCTTTTTGGTTTTATGAATTTTTCATTTTTTTTTTTTTTTTTTTTTTAATATCAATGAAAACTAAAAGCAAATAAACTCCAAAGAAGACCAAAAACACAACAATAGGCAGTTTAGAGTCATTTCGGACTAAAGCCAACACAACTAGTACCTTGCAAAATGCCTCTACCCTTGTCCTTTTGCATTACACTAACAAGTTGCGTAAGATATTCAGAATCTTCCTTCTTCCTCCATTCTTTTCTAGCAATGAATTCATTTCCATGAATACTCACAACTTGTATAGAGTCTCTCATCGGATCACAAGAAGAAGTGTACAAGAAGAAGTGTCTAATCCTCTTTGGGCAATCTATCTCAAATCAGAAACCTCTCGACATAACTTCAAAAGACAATCACCTACATTGTTCCAACTCAAGATAAGATTTCTAGAAGCCCTAGATAAACCATTCCTAAGATGAAAACAGTTAGGTCGAATGTGACCCACCTTACCACAATGATGACACACAGTAGTACTCCTAGGAACTGGTCTATCCCAAACATAAGGAATATCATACGCATTAAACCTCTTCACTTGCCTATGGAAGTCACTATTTACCCTCCTAAGTTGACTAGATAACTCTTGATTCTTCCTAAAGACTAGCATCTAGGTCTAATATGTTTTTTCAAGCCACAATGGACACAAGTAGGGACTCACTTTGAAGGCACAGTAGGAGGAAGAATAACAGACTGAATTACTTGAGGTTCTTGAACCTTGACAAACTTGGTTTTAGATGAACTAAGGGTAACCCTATCATTGACAAATCCTAAACCACGTCTATTACTAGTACTCTGACCTACTCTACACGGCTACACCTAACAACTTGTCTAAGGTCTCTTTACCCTTTGTCATCTTCTCAAGATTACCTATGTTAGTCTTCAAGTCTTTCTCAAGATTTACTAGTCTTAATTGAAGACTCTTCCTAGACTTAGACAACTCAAACTTCTTCTTTTCAAATCGAACCACCTCATTAACAAGATGTGTTTTCTGAGTGCTCAATTGACTCTCATGAACCTTGGATTCAAACAATTCCATCTTTATAATGCTCAATGAAGCCTTTGATTAAAACATATCAGTAAGATGTTATAGGACACAAAACATAGTAGCACTAGCATGGCAAACAGTGGACCACGAACCAGTCTTCCCTAAGTTGGTGCTTAATAGATTCACGGCAGCCACCATCGAAGGTCGAGAATAGTGAGATAGTATTTCCGCTGTATAGACCAATTGCAATCGCACTCACTGCCACCACTGCTGTGCCCAACAATTTGCTTTGGCTGCACCTATCTTTTATCATTACAAATTCTAATCTGTAATAACCCCAAAATAAAATATAAAAACTTTAATCATAAATTAAATGACTTACAGACATGAAATTCCTGATTAACATATGGTACACTTGGTTTGAGAGTTACATGAAAAGCCATGAAGCGCAGAAGGTCAAGGCTGGACTAATTCCTAACATACAAGATGAGAAAGTTGATGGCGTTTCATTCAAAAGGTTTTGGCCTATGACAGTACTTTACATACAATAAATTGTAAGATTTTTTGCCCTTAGGACACATGTTAAAATGCAACTAATAATGCAAAAAGTGCATGAAAAAATATGAAAATACATTAAAATAGGTGCAAATAGCATAGAAAAATGTTAAAATGCATAGAAAATTACTATTCTGAATAAATATTGTAAAAATGCATGAAAAGCTTTGTAAACATAATTTGTCATGCACTTTTTGCTTCATTAATTGCATCTTAAAGTGTGCCCTAAGCGCACACGTTAATAATTATTTGATAATTTTATTCATTTTCTGGGAGCACTTCGTACTTACTCAACTATAGTTAGAGCCAATAATTTCAAAAAGACCGCAGAAGTTATACTGAGAATTGAATTTCTGTATAGAAAACATATGAGTATGTCAGTAGTTGTGGAGTGGGCATCAAAGTGCATGCATAAGAAAAGCCTAAACACTAATAAGATTGAAAAACGAAACAAAGGAAACACAAATAAAGTGCTACTATCACAAACCTGTTGCACAACACCAATGGCAAAAAGACCATCATAGCATTTACATTTTGGAAGCATAAGTATACAGCAAACCTCATACCTTTAGTGGTTGCCTTTCTGCTTATGATGGTGTTACCAACATTGAGCACCGAAATAAGAAGTGATGTTATACAATGGAGAATGCATTTAAAATCAAGCATCAAAGTTTTCCTATCCTCCTCAAGTCTGTCTGGCATGACCGCCGTTGAGCTCACTCGTCTCGAGCAGGAGACTAACTGCCAGACAAAATTTCGGATCCTTTAGAGGATGGTGATGAGTACTTTTATATTTCCCTTACTGCACTCTATTTCCTTCTCTTTGGGCACGTATCAGTGGTTGAATTTTTTCTTGTAGGCCGAGATGGAGGGGAGAGAGAGGCAGGCAAGCGCAGACCCTAGTGGGACGACAGGTATCAACGAAACCTCTACATCATATACTACTACTACTCCCGAGCATGCTCAAGTGTTAAAAATACGAAATGGCCCCATTGGAGTGCACTAAGTTTTAACACTAGAGCATGCCCGGGAGTAGTAATAGTATCTGATGTAGAGGTTTCGCTGATACCTGTTGTCCCACTAGGGTCTGCGCCACTCGCCTCTCTCTCGCCTCCATCTCGGCTTACAAGAAAAAATTCAACCATTGATACATGCTTAAAAAGAAGAAAATAGAGCACAATAAGGAAAATATAAAAGTACTCATCACCATCCTCCAAAGGATCCGAAGCTCTGTCTTGCAGTTAGTCTCCTGCTGGGAGATGAGTGAACTCAACAGCGGTCATGCCAGAAAGATTTGAGGAAGATAGGAAAACTCTTATGCTTGATTTTAGATGCATTCCCCATTGTATAGCAGCACTTCTTATTCCGGTGCTCAATGTTGGTAACACCATCATAAGCAGAAAGGCAGCCACTAAAGGTATGAAGTTTGCTGTATACTTATGCTTCCAAAATGTAAATGCAATGACGGTCTTTTTGCCATTGGTGTTGTGCAACAGGTTTGTGGTAGTAGCACTTTATTTGTGTTTCCTTCGTTTCGTTTTTCAATCTTATTAGTGTTTAGGCTTTTCTTATACATGCACTCTGATGCCCACTCCACAACTACTGACATACTCATATATTTTACAGAAATTCAATTCTCATTATAACTTCTGCGGTCTTTTTGAAATTATTGGCTCTAACTGTAGTTGAGTAAATATCAAAGTGCTCCCAAAAAACGAATTAAATTATCAAATAATTATTAACGTGTGCGCTTAGAGCACACGTTAAGATGCAATTAATGAAACAAAAAGTGCATGACAAATTATGTTTACAAAATTTTTCATGCATTTTTACAATTTTTATTTAGAATAGTAATTTTCTATGCATTTTAACATTTTTCTATGCTATTTGCACCTATTTCAATGTATTTTCATATTTTTCCATGCACTTTTTGCATTATTAGTTGCATCTTAACATGTGTCCTAAGGGCAAAAAATCTTACAATTTATTGTATGTAAAGTACTGTCATAGGCCAAAACCTTTTGAATGAAATGCCATCAACTTTCTCATCTTGTATGTTAGGAATTAGTCCAGTCTGGATCTTCTTCACTTCATGGCTTTTCATGTAACTCTCAAACCAAGTGTACCATATGTTAATCGGGAATTTCATGTCTGTAAGTCATTTAATTTATGATTAAAGTTTTTATATTTTATTTTGAGATTATTACAAATTAGAATCTGTAATGATAAAAGAGAGGTGCAGCCAAACCAAATTGTTGGGCACAGCAGTATTGGCAGTGAGTGCCATTGCAAATTGGTCTATACAGCGGAAATACTATCCCACTATTCTCGACATCCGATGGTGGCCGCCGTGAATCTATTAAGCACCAACTTAGGGAAAACTGGTCCGTGGTCCACTATTTGCCATGCTAACACTACTATGTTTTGTGTCCTATGACATCTTACTGGTATGTTTTAATCAAAGGCTTCATTGAGCATTATAGTGTGTGGTCATATTCCTCTATTTAAATCTTCCATAAGTTTCTATAACTAGGTGATTCACACATGCTACGCATGAGGTTCCAACAACCTAAAAGAAAATTGAGTTAAAAACACGCTTAAAGAAACTCTCTGGTAACAAAATAATGCATTTGTAATGAATAACGTAAACAAGGATATAAAATGTCTTTTAATTGGGTTAACAAATCAATAAATCCCTTCAATATCCTGTAAATCAATTAAGAAAATGTCAATGACTTGTCGCCTTGTCAGGAATTAACTCTTCAAAGGTGGTCTATAATAGATCTATGCATGTTACGTTAGAAGGAATTAACTAATAATCAAATCATCATGATTGACATCCTGGTTTCAAAATTTTTACTAGCCATTTTATAAGAATAAACAAATCAGTAACCTAAATTGTCAAGACATTGAAAGACAAATCACAAAATTTATATGCTCCTATTAAAGTTTCGAACCTAAAAGCTTAAGCTATTAGATGGAGGAACTCGATATTTAACTTAATATTTGATCGATGTGGGATGTGGGACTTTCCAACACTTTCCCTCATGTGCAGGCCTAACAAAACAATAACGAGCCTATCACGTAGACAACAACAATGGGCTCACGAATGAAATAGGCTCAAGAACAACAACAATAATGGGCTCTGATATACAAAGACCTCATAGCTGCTTAATTGATGTAAACTTGTGAAGAAGAAATATGAGAGAAGAAGACACGATGAAATTAGGTGGCTCGACCCTAAAAAGATTAGGCATCCCCTTATATAAAATAATAAAGACTATAAAGACAAATATACCCATATTAATAACTTTAACACTCCCCCAAAGCTCTACCAAGTAGTTCGGCAATGGAGTCCCAGTTAAACGACACTCATTTTCATCAGGCAAGTGTTTCAATTCCTACAGTACTTGATCCCAAAATGTCAACATGTGTCCCTTCAAGAAGATAACAAAAGCGTAAGTGCTATCCTCTGAATTGATACTTTAATATAAAGCAACCACAAAACTCTAATACCCTTATACCCTATTAAAAAATAAATTCCAGGAAAATGACATTTGGATGTTAATAAATTATAATTAAAAAAAAAGGATTGTATAATTATACCTTCTTCCGATGGAAAATGCCAGCAACAAGGGCAGCGAATGTATTTCTCTTCCTAAAGACCTTTGTGAAGTGTTCCACCGCACCTGCACCACTAACTGCAATCGCAAAAATACTCATAGCATCTAAAATAAGCTCAATTAGATCGATATCAAAAGCTTTCCCTTGCCCTGAAAACAAATTATGCCATTTAACTATAGAAACAATTAAGAAGGCAAGCCTTCACCTTTAAACCAAGGTATGCCCGGAAGCACACGTTGTGTTAATGTTTTCCTTTTTTGTTTGGGTATGACCGTATGAGTTTATGCTCTCATTTGATCAGTCAAACAGTGGCAATCAAATTCTATTTACGGGTTTCATCAGCCCATAGATCAAGGAAATTGAATGCAAAAACCAAAAATACACAATACATCAAGGAAAGCCAAAAAAGAACAAACAATTAAGATGTTTGAAGTGATTACAAGCGAGTCAATTAAAAAATAGAATTGGTAAATGTTAAGATTCTATCATTACTACTCAATGAAGGAAGAAACCCTTCATATAGTAGTTATCAATAAACCAAGTGAGGGGTTTAATGGCATGTCCCATCCCAATAGGGGTGTGGGGTTTGTGGAAGTTTTGGTTTCGACTCTACGTCAGTGCGTCTGTGGGTGTGCGTGTTCTCCTATTGTTTTGAAAAAAGATAAAATAAAATAAAAAATAAACCAAGTGCAAATATGTATTTGTTTTCTTATGTTAATAATACAACTAAACAAAGACAATCACATGGGTTGTGAAATAGTAAGTAACTCAACCAAGAAACTCCAGACACTAACCCACACGGAACCGCTCACCAAAAATCCTCAAAAAAACCAAGACAGAAATTGCAATAACTATGGCAGCCCGACACGCCTAAGCCCAGACCCTGATGAAACCCTCCTAAAACACTAAGCTTTCCTCATCATACTCATCCCATTTCTTTTCTTCATACTCACAAATTTGATTAAGCCAAGCTTCCTTGTTATGCCCAAAATTCAAACCCAAACAATCACCAGCTTCCACCATCTTTAATGCTTTCGCACGAATTACCCTATTCCGATTATCAGTCCCACCATCAGAAATAGAGGAGGATGCACTTACCTTGGCTTGATATTCCTTATATAAAATTAATTAGAATCCTATCATGTAACATTAATTAAAATCCCCTATTTAATACCGGGGAAAATTTTTAAAATTAGAAAAATAAATAATTCTAATACCATAAATAACCATTGCAACAGCTGCCTAAATGGGTCATGCCATACACTAGATCCCTCAATAAAACAATGAACTTTAGGAAGTTTCTTTAACATGGAGGTGACAACATTGAATATTTCTTTTTAATTTATTCCTCCTGGTTGTCACCATTGAAATAAACAAATATATATAGCTATAGCAGTCCGAGGTCACCAGCTAAAGAAACCAGGGTTTTTTTTTGGGGGGGGGGGGGGGGGGGGGGGGGGGGTAAGTAGGAAACCAGGTTTGATAAGTAGAGTTCAGACAAAAAATTTGTAATATGGTCATTGGGTTCCTTATGTGTTATCTTCTTTTTTTGTTTTTTTGGGTAAGTAGGAAACCAGGTTTGATAAGTAAAGTCCAGACAAAAAATTTGTAATATGGTCATTGGGTTCCTTATGTGTTATCTTCTTTTTTTGTTTTTTTGGGTAAATAGGAAACCAGGTTTGATAAGTAAAGTCCAGACAAAAAATTTGTAATATGGTCATTGGGTTCCTTCTGTGTTATCTTCTTTTTCAGCATGGCTATTGAGTATTGACAATAAAATAAAAAATAGTATAATTCATGTAACAGGACTTGTCAATGAAGCTACTAAGGTAAGAGGTGGAAACTCTCCCAGGCAATCTTACTGTCTTTTTACATATATCCTCATTGACCAATTAGAGTAATGATGTACGTACATCACCATTTTTAATTTGCATAAGAGGCCTTGAGCTAACCATAGAGAGGTCAAAACCAGCTGAGATCCTTGAAATGTCTAATCAATTAACACAAATTCCTAAAATACTGATTTTCATAGTGTCTAAATGGATTTGAGTATATATAAATAATCTTGGATGAGTTTAACTTATATGTTGGACCGATGGCTTAGGTTTAGAGCTAAGTATGAATACATATAGGAGGGAAGTTGTACATAAATAAGGTGGTCCTCCTAAAATATTAGAATAAGGTCCTCCTTCTACATTTGCATCTGGCAAAGGTACACAGCACTAAGTACATTGTAAATAAATAATTGTCCGATGTTTCTGAAATTGTATACAAATAAATGGGGGAAATAGGTTCAGCTACAGGTGAATAACTACTCATTGATACAAATGACCACTAACTTCATAGTAAATGACAACTAAATTCATAGTAAATGACTACTAACCTTATAGTAAATGACTACTAACTTAACTACTTAAGAATTACTACTAACTGCAATTATTTGTCTGTAGCCGATCAATCTGTAATTCCCCCTAAATAAATTGTAAATAGTTACTAGAAAAATTTGTGTGAAAATTGGCATGTCTTTGTTATTATGTATTGCAACAGAGAACATGCAATTTTATTTCTTATAAATCATCATTCATCTTTTCTTTTTTTTCTTTTCTGGTCATAAAATAAACAGTCATCTGTTATGCACAAAAAGACACCAATCCAAAACATTTGTCTTGCCACCTAAGCATAAAACAAATATGGGACAAACTTTTTAGAACAATTTTTGAAGTCAATACATTGGAGAAATTTTTCAAGAAAGACTGATTGAATTAGGTTTTAAATTTCTCCACCTAATCCAGCAATGTTATTCCATCCCCAGCAATTTTTGAAGTCAAAAGATGCATGTAGGTCTTATTCCCCTTGATGGAAATGGAAATGTAAATATAGGAGAAACAAAAAACTGGATGAAAGAATCATCATATGGTGTTAAGCCTGAATATCTCCTCCCTGCTAATCTAGCTGTCTTCAAGAGTTGACCTTCCTTATGTGTATAATTTCTATTTTCCATTTGTATCACAATTTATTGCCATAATTTCTCCTCTTTTTTATCCCTATCAATCCCATAAATTTGGGGATTGTGATTGACTGTACCTTTATATAAACTTCTGCCAATGCAATAAAAAACAGTAAGCCATTCAACCCTTTTTTCTTGTTTTACATGGTATCGGAACATGAAGATCCTTTATTTTTCCATTTTTTCCTTAATCCTTTTCTCAATCTCCAATTGTTGCTTCATTTTTTTCCTGCAATAATTTGCCATGGCTTCAAGTTCCTCCCCCGCACAAGATAATTCCACCACACCTAACCTCTCTACCTCTCAGATTATGCCTAATTCTAATGATGACTCTATCTCAATGGCCAGCCCATATTTCCTTCATCATTCCGACAACCCCAAAACCATGGGCCTCAAAATGTCAAAATATATTTTTAAGCTATTTTCCTATTTTTTTGGAAAATTTCTCTAATTTTTGGGAATTTATTTTATATTTTTCGAAATTTTAAAAAATAGGAAAATAAGGCAAAAGTCAAAATTGGTAAACCCTTGGTCAAAATTGGTCAACAAAGGTCCCATGAGGTGGGACCCACTGTAGTGAGTCAAACAGTCAACGATGCAGCCCACTAGATTAATCTAAGGTCTCCAAAAGCATAAGAACACATAATGGGTTCATGGTGCACACACACCCAAACATAGCCCACTTCATCTTCAACATTAGGATGGGTCACCTATGTTTGCACTAAGTTCAAACTCCCAACTTCTCTCTACATTTTCTCACTCATTTCTTAACCGATTTCAACGATTCAAAAGCCATTTTAAAGATCTCTTGGTGCTCCACAAGGTTACATAAATAGTTTATTCAAAAACTCACAATGTACCTCAGGTCTTGGGGCTCAAAGTAGCGGGTTTTAACAACCCAAAAATTTGCAATTTTCAAAACAATGAGTACTGGCCATTTTCTCTCAAATCTGACCTCACAAACGGATTCCTTGACCCCAAAAACCTAAGGTAAGGTCACATACACTAACCCAACTTAGGAAAAATGAGCATATAACAAGCTACACACAAATGGTTACATATATATATAGATCAACCAACCAGCAAGAAGGGTGAGGTTCTTACCTTACCGAGAGAGCTCCACGAGCTCAGCCAGAAGCCACCAGGCCACAAGCCTACTCCTATCTCTCCTTCTCTTCTCCTTTTCCTTCCTTCTCCTCCTCTCTTTTCTCAAGCTCTCTTTCTCTCTCTATGCCTCTCGGTTAGTTTACACTTTAATGGTGAGAAAATAAAAGGAATAGGAGTATTATATTATTCAATCTTTTTATTTTCTTTTAATTTTAACTAGGAAAGGATCACGTGCTTGCACGTGCATATTGGTATATGCCAGTTTATCATTGTGTTAATTGAGTAATATTGCCGATTTGTCTTATGAAGCAGAAAAATTTGTTAGGTTTGCTTGTAAGTTATCATTTACTCCTACATATCTAACTACCACACACACATATACAGACATCTCTCTCTCTCTCTCTCTCTCTCTCTCTCTCTCTCTCTCTTTCTCATCATATTACACAATTTGTAAAAATCCAATGTTAATTAGTAGCACCGTACTGTTCGGTTTTATTCTTCATGTTATTGAACCAATAAATAATTTTGGTAAAGGTTTTGATTTCTCACAACTAAAATAGTAAGCAAACTACAATTGTATATTAAAGTGCCAATTCACAACTACAATATAAGCCAAAGTTAGAATTTAATGTAAAAGTGACTAAACAGGATGTGGTATTATGTGTTAGAAACTTCCCATAATTGATTAGCAAAAAAAATAACATGATACCTATAGATTTGACATGTGAGGGCCGGCAACATATGGCATTGTCAAACATGTTCATTTTTTGTGTCGAAATCATCACAACACTCCTAATACTTCTCTAAACCAGCCCGCTGTAGGATATCCACTACAAGGAAGTTGCAAATCCGAGGAACAACAGTCACCTTTGTTTAAGTCAAGAAACTTTGCCACAACCTTTGATGTCAGTCCAACGCACTCGAGAGATAGCAAGGACCATAAGACCTCAAGCTAAGGGCCACAATCAGCTTTGCATTGATGATTTACATTTTAGCTTGACAAACAATTGTGATATTTGAAAGAGGAAAGGGGACTGCCTAATTATATAGATCAGTTCGATGCTATTCTCCAAATGCTCAATTTCCCCTACTACGATGAAGGCGAAGCCATGAAACTTAATGTCATTGACGAAGCTGAAGAAAAACCCTTGCCATTATATATCCAGAGCAAATTTAATTAAATAAAGACAAAAGCAAAGCCCCAAGTGGAAGATGATGAAAAAAAATTCACTTGGAATGTGGATCCAAAAAATGGTTGTAAGGAAGCCAACTCTACCCTTTTGATAAATACGCATACATACACACCTCTAGCTGAAAAGAACTATGGATTATATTTTTGTTTAGACTTATTTTTTGATCTATTGACTGACTTATTATCCTGTGTAATAATTACGGTTCAGGATAGCATAAGAATCTTTCATTGTGTTTACATTAAACAGTGGAGCTATAGTAACTTCACCATTGTCATGCCATATATCTGAAAATCATTTAACCCGATTCACATATAAAAGCGACTATAACCTTATCATAAATGATGTGAATAATTGGAAAAAGAAGTGTATAGAAATACACATGCACGCACATAATGCTTCTAAATAACAACTTAACCAAAAGATCGTGGCGCAACTTAACCACAAGTACACACAAACACACAAAAGTATATATATACCTTTAGCTGTAAACAAGGACAGAATTGTTGCTTTGCTTTGATCTTCCCATTCAAAGTTTGAAATCCTACCAAATGAAAACAACAGAAATATCAATTAAGCAGGAAAACTAAGATGTCATTTTATTAACATTTTGGAAGCACTCGGATTCCTTTTAAGATGAAAATTCAGCCACTTTCAGTTTCTAATACTAGAGGAAACATTTACAAAAAGCCTACAATAAAAGGGAAGCATAAGTAACAACACACAAATAAAAATTCTCTAATATTCAATTGTAAGACAATGCAACGAGGACTCCTATTATTTTTTAATTCCTTGCAGGGCCTAGCGAAAGAGCCAAGAAAAGTTGAACAAATCACAATGGAACAAGCGGCTAGTCCAAGCGAGATAGAAGAACCTCAACTCTTGAAACCACCAAAAAAGAAAATACTAAACAAAAACAAAAAACAAAACAAAACAAAGTACCCCCAAACAAGACATAATTCCATTCTCCTCAAACCACACCCTTGGGCGCAGCCAAAGAAAAAAAAGGCTCGAGCGTAAATTGAACAGCAGTTGATTCCCAACCAGTTAGCATTAGTCTGAGTTGGTCTGAGCAAGATGGAAAATTCCCAACTTTTGAAACCAGGAACAAAGAAAAACAAACCACCCATAAAAGAGAAACCACGCCCTTCAATATTCCATCATAACCACCTGTCCTAAAAGCCCCAGGAAAATCAACCAAGCACGAGTTTAATATCATTCCATGTTTTCACTTTTGACAGGCCAGGCACGGCCAAAAAAAAAAAAAAAAAGGCTCGAGCATAAATTGAACAGCAGTTAATTCCCAACCAGTTAGCATTAGTACAATGACATTCAATATTCCATGCCATCTAGTTAGCCTGAAGTCCTAAATTCCCTGAAAAATTTATGCCCAAGAATAATGCACAAACATAATGAAACTGAAGATAACACACCTATAATTTTTGGTGGTGATGAATAAAACATGCAAGGACATCTCTCAATCATGAAGGCTCTGAAGTAAGATGTGAAATAAGTCCAGTAAATTCATTTCCCCTATAATAACATTTATTTCCTAATACACAAAAACTTTAGAAGCATAAGAAAAAAAATATAAGGGCAAGTTTTGAAATCGAGTTTCCACTTTTTAAAACAATAAAAAATGATAAAAATGCAGAAACACACATTTGGCAGAGCATTCTCAAAACTGCATTCTGAAATTCTTTGTGAAAACAGTCAATTTATCATCACTTAATATTTTTTAAATCTTAAAATTTGCATTTTCAGAAAATTCCAAACTCAAACTAATAGGCTGTAATCATCATGTACGCATCACAAATAAATCTTATATATATATTTAAAATAAAATAAAATAAATATTTAGCAAACATTTAACAATACTTTCAAAGAACCAAATATCATTTCAGTGGAAAATACATAGAAAAGAAACCCATATACCTCGTTGATAGAAAGTAATTGCCATTACTCTTCTTGATCTTCTTAAGCCTCCTCAGGAAGTACCTGATCCACATGCAGTTAGGGTTAAATACACCCTTTTCACCGAATATAAACCTAAATATACTACAGTGGGGAAAATAAAAAGAGCATACGAAGAAGAGGCAAAGGAGGTAAATATCAAACCTGAGATGGAAAGAGGCGATTAGTGCAAAATCAGAAGACAACCCTAACCACATGACACTGCCATCCTTCCCGTCAAGCAAAAGAAGGGCGGAAAAAAACACTCAGTAGCTGGTCCTGGAAGCAACAAATGAAAAGGAAATCCCAAATAAGGAGGGAAAAACTATATCAGCAAGAGGAAAAAAAAACCTACGATCACATTTTCTCGGAAGCCAAACAAGTACAGAAGTCCCAAAAAAAATCCAAAACCCCCGAAGATATTTTATGTATCTAGGCAACCAAATAAGGGCATAATAAAAAAACAATAACAATAACAGCACCAGTTAAGCAAGAAATAAATGCAAGAGGGGAAAAAGAAAAGCTCACCAGTTAGGCATCGATGCAAAGACTGCGGGTAATTGCACCTTAACATTTTTTGGGAAGTCAAACAAGGCCCAAAAAAAAAAAAAAAAAAAAACCAAGGAAAAAAGCAGCAGCTTTACATTTTTTATGCAACCAAACAAGTAAATAATAAATGATAGGGAATAAAAAATTTTAAAAAAAAAAACTTACCGGCTGAAGCTTAAAAAAAAAACTCAAGAAAAAGGCACCAACTTTATACTTTCTAGGCAACCAAACAACAAACAAACAAATAGTAAATAATTAAAAGAAAGTAAAAAGAAAGGGGGGAAATGGGGGTAGACAAACCCCATAGGTGGCTGTCAAGGTATTGGAAGCTAAGGCGTGGACAAAAAATGAAAAAAGACTCACCAGTTGATTGACAAGAAAAGAGAGCGGCGGAAGCAGATGAAAATGTTAGGAGCTTTGGAGGTGTGAGGGATAGCAAGAGCAAACGGAGTCCAAAAACAAATTCATTCTTATTTTTCTCTTTTCAACCACCCACTCAAGCTTGCCTTAAGTAGTAAGCTCTCTGCATCCTTTCTGTTTCGAGAAGGCATGGATGGGAGAAGTTGGACAAAAATTAACCCTTCACTTCTCTCACGCGTGTAAACCAGGGATGCTCATAAACATGACAAACAGCACCGTTTTTGGTCTGTAGTGGAGAAAGGGGTAAGTAATCTTCAGCTAAAATGCACAAAAGGACCAAAAAACCAAAAAATAAAAAATCTGTAGAAATGAATGAAAAAGGATGACAAAGGGTATAAGAGGGTAAATATGGAAATGCACTATTGAATCAACAGTAAAGAGTGCCTCAATCCCTATTCTTGTATGTATAAGATTTTTTTTCTTAGGGTTTGCTACAAAAATATTTTTGAATCAAAAGTACGAGTACAACAATGGAAGGTACATACTCGATTATTTATCCCAAAAAAAAAAAAAAGGTACATACTCGATCCATACGTGGCCACCGCTACCATGGCACTCAATATGATCCTGATTCCTGACGGAGAAAATAAACATTTGTCCACCCATGCCAGACCAATTCCATTTCCATACCAACTTTACTGAGTTTTTCTCCTTCCATAAAACCTATAGATATATACAACAAACCCATGCCAAACGCACCCACACATTGGAAATCGTGATTAGGAAAATTAATGAGCATGCAGTGCTATCATTACATGACCGTGCATGCCAGGGGATTTTCTTATAGCACCCCTTACTACAAAATTATTTCATGGGCGCTCTCCATGTATGTCCATCTCACGTCCAAATCATGACAGTGCACAAAATCGTTGGGTCTGGGACCACATGAAGCTTAGGCTTCACTTTCATGGTGATCTTCCATGCATGATGAAAGAAATCAGCTCTCACTTTCAAGATCTGGGGCCACTCACTGCTCACAAACCTTGTGTATGAGTTTTTTTAGATGGAAAAACAGTCTCACTGCTCTACGGGATAACGAGGACTGGTTTGACCAAAAAAATATTTGACTGTAATTTTTAGTGAAAGATCACCGTGCATGACCAATCAGCCATTTTTTTGTGGTAATATAATTTTATCTCGTCCAATATTAATTTTACGGGGGAAATAAATGGGGCCACTCATGGTGCAAATATTTTTTTTTTTTTTTAATTTTTGCCAAATGAGAGATATTAAAACCATTAAGTCAGATTAATCTTCGTAATGCACAAACCATCCGTAATAATTATGTGTGCATAATGCAAACAATTTGAAACATGGGAAAATAACAATTAATTTCCAGTATAAACATGCAATTTTACTTCTTTCAATCTTTATGTGATTATACGCTTTAAACCAATAAAACCAAACCCGTAAAAAGCAACCTGTTATCAATTAACCTACTACCTTATTGCCAAACTAATTAGGCCACTCATAAGCAAGATCATAACCAATGGCGGAAGGAGGCGCCGTGGGGGGGGGGGGGGGGGGGGGGGTTAAGGGGGGCAATTGACCCTCCGATCCTTTCTTTCCTTTTTTCTTTTTTTGAACTAAATTATAAGTATTTAAAAATTTGATCCTATCAATTTTTATTTAACCCCTAAAAAAATTTTATTTTGATCCTTTAATTTATTATTTTTTTTTTTATATCCTATAAAATGTTAAAAAACAAAATCTCATTATGATCCACCACCGAGGGAAATTTTTTTCTAAAATATTTATCCTTAATCTTGAATCTTGACCCTACAAGACTAATGTTGTAACTCTACCGCTGCAAAGCATGCACAGTTTTGTTGGCTAATTAATCTAGGAGCTGAACTAATACTCCTAGCCCCACAATGGCCAAGCAGAGCATGAGCCTCAGACAAGCACTCAATCAGTGGCATAATGTAGGCATATGGGCACCAAAACGATATGTAAGAGCCTTTTTTGTTTTTGTGGTTTTTTTTTTTTTTTTTTTTTTGTTGAGAAAAGGTATATATGAGCTGATCAATGTGAATTTCGAAACCTCGAATGACCAATGTGATCACAATTCAGCCCAATGCAAAACAAGAGCCAATGCACGTAAGTGTACGTTCAATGCATGCGTTGCGCACATACGAACACGCCTAATGAACGTACGTGCATGCCCATATTTGAGATTTTAAGACTTCTATTTGCAATCTTGGGGTCAAATTAACATTGGTATATCCTAAAAAATATTAGGTGTAGTAAGTAAAATATATATATGGTGTTAAATGTAATGAAAATATTGCTGAAATAATTCATATGGTAATACATCCCAACATTGTGGTATAGCACCAAAGCTATTTACCGTAAGCACAAGCTCGTGCTACTAAGGGCACTGAAACGATATATAAGAGGTTTTTTTTTTTATTTTTCTCTTTTTTTTTTTTTTTGGTCAAGAATAGAAGTAGATTGAAGGTAACCATAACATTATATTTAAGGCTAGAATTCAGCACACTCTAGCTTTTAATTAAGCTACCTCTTGGTGGGCTAGCTTCATGTTAATGTGATTAATCAAAATGATACAAATGAACTAGCAAAAAATGCTTTTAGAACACAACTGACCTATTTGTTCATCCACCGATTGTTTGCTTTAAAGAACTAAAAAATACCATTTATTTAGTTATTTATTTTTTGCATTTGAAAAAAGGAAAGTAATTTAAATCGCTATCCAAATCAACTGATGACCCAACATTGTTTACAAATAAATTAACCGACGACTCGAGAAGGCCTAAAAGGGTTGATATTTTTGGGCTTTCTCGATGCAGAGGTAGCTACAAAAGGGTATCACTATCGAGTATCAACGCTAAAATGGCTTCATGGACAAAAAACGTACCATGTTTATTACGGAATTATAAATTGACTACCGAGGACTAGATGGACGATTGACACGTGTCCTATCACATGTCCAGTCAAAGAGATAGTGATCCCTTTTTTTCCATTATGAGTGTATTTTTTGGGTAAATTACATTTAAGGGTCCAAAATTTGGATCAAATTTTATTTTAAGGTTCAAAGTTTAAATCACATCAATTCAATACCCGATTTATTAGTAGAGTTGCAATTTGGGGTCTACCTTCAAAATTTTATGTATTATCCTACTTTACCCTTTTAATGGGTTTTAAAACCCTATTTTACCCTTACCAACATTTAATAAGTTTTTTATATTTTAACCAGATCTGAATCGCTCTACCATTAAATTTGTGTTTTGTAAATGAAAATTATAAATATTTATTAGATGTTGATAAAGGTAATATAGAGAGAAAGAAGATAATACTGATTCAAATCTAGTTAAAATATAAAAATTTATTAGTTGTTGAGAGAAGTAAAATAAGATTTTCAAACCCATAAAGGAATAAAGTAGGAAAAATACATTAAATTTTGATAACAATCCCCAAATTGCAACTCAATTAATAATTCGGGTATTGAATTGATGCGATTTAAAATTTGAACTTTAAAATAAAACTCGATTCAAACTTTAGACCATTAAGTGCAATTTACCCTATTTTGTTCCCAATTACTAGTAGACATGGTTTGATGGTACCGTAGTGACTTGCACACATGACCAGGGCCGGTTCTAGGGCAGGTGAGCAAAGTGGCCGCCTAGGGCCCCACATTTTGGCTCAAAAATAAGGGTCCCTTTTGGGACTAACCCTTGTAATAGGCTGAATTTATTTATTTATATTTTTTTTTTCCAAATAGAACGGTTATTGTAACCCCTTAATTTTATTTACACACCCCACTAATTTTTATTTATCAATGTTTTACAAAAAATATAGAAGGTTTTTATTAAAATTTGTTACGTAATCTACTGGAAAACATCATTGTGAACAACTTTGTAGAATAAAGTTTTTCCAAAAAAAATTATCGTTTAAGAGGATTGTTTTGATAATTTACCATCTATGTTTAATTTTTTGCCAAAAAGTCCACTTAAATGAAAGATTTTAGAAAACTTTATTATGCAGAGTTGTTTAAAATGATGTTTTCTAGTAGATTACATGATTAATTTTATTAAAAACCTTTTATATTTTTCTAAAAATTTAAGAAATTAAAATCAGTGGGATGTGCAAACAAACTTTATGTTGGTACTAGGAAAAATAAAAAAAAATGATATGAAAGATCCCATTTTAAGAGTTCGCCTAAGATCCCAAAAACCTCAGAACCAACCTACACATGACATGTCACTCTCCATGCCACGTGTTCACACAGCCCCCTTTCCCCTCATCAACTCCTGCCCCACCATAGATCCATGTTCCCTTTTTTCATTTTTTTGTTTGGGTACTTGGGGGTGGGAACAAAATGCATGTTTTTTTGTGTACGCAGATGATAATGATGTAGGGTTGGTTATGACATCAGCCAAATCAGTCAATCACTTAAGAATCTTAAGTTTTTTAAACCAAAAATGAGGGTTTGAAATAGTTTTTATCCTTATATAGTAGGTCTCAATTTTTAATTATATACGCAAACAAATTTTGTGTATATTAAGGCTACCTCAACCATCAAGGCCAATTCGCACTTCGCCCTAGTTAATGCTAGGATTAAGGGTTGACATGAGCTGGCTAGGTCAGGTCTGGGTTTTATTTTTATTTTTAGAGGGCAGTTATTATAATTCCTTGAGTTTTTATGTAAACCTCAATTTTAATAAAAAGTTATATTTTTTTTGTACTCCTTTGGCAATTTTGCAATTAAGGACATTACAACTAAACCAAAATTGATTTGTCTTTTTATCCCCATCAAAATCAACATAATTAATCCTCATCAGCCAAACATAGCTTCTTCATCCCTCATCCTCCTTCAATCACCCCTTAAGCATAAATGAAATAAAAACACTCTGTTCAAGTGTCTTTGACGCTATGTGCGAACAATAGACAAGGAAAGAAATGTTTGAGATGATATTAGCAGCGACCTGCTACGTATTTTCCTGTTAAAAGTAGGGTTTTATCTTCTGTTTTTTTCCCTCCAAAATTAACATTGTTCGACTCTGAAAGTCTAAACAATATTAATATGTTCGGTTAATGATGGTCGAACAAAACAAAAATTAACGTGTGGCTATGTAAAACTAAATAAAGTAGTTTTGTTTGGTTGCTTGTGGCCGAATATTTTTGGGTTGTTCGGTTGCTTGTGACCAAACTTTTATTGGTTATTCGACTCTAGTATGCCAAACAATGCCACAATGAGAATTTTTCTTTATTTTTTTTGTACTTATTTTAGAGAAAGGCTTCCACACATGGTAGAAAAGAAAATGAAACCTCATTCGTGAATCCTCTAAAATCGAATGCTTAGAAAATTAGGTTATTTCACATATATCTATAGAGAAGAGGGAAGTTAGAAATGAGAAAATATTTTGACATAAAATGGTTGGGATTGCAATAGGGTGTGAAAATCAAGAAGGCATATGGGTTGGTGGCATTTTGGGAAAATTATAAGGTATAAATATAAAAATATGAGGCTAAAAAATACTAAGATTTTCAAATAAACTCAAAGGATTGAAATAACCGTCATCTTATTTTTATTTTTACTTTTTTGGGAGGTAACTTTTCATCGGGTTAGGTTTTTTAAAATTTTTGCAGGCCAATCCCGCACACAGGCCTAGTTAGTCAAGGGTAATATTTGGTTTTCAAGGTGGGATTTTCATTAAAAAAAAATATATATTTTAAAAGAAAAAAAAGAGGGGTTTTTTTAAAGCCAAGCCGACCTTCGAACTATTAGGCCTACGCCTAGCAAGTCAATTGAGTTGAAGTAGCCATCTAGAGTAGGGGTGGCAATTACCAATTCAACCAAGTCATCTCAAATCCAACCTACTGGCATATATTGTCCTCACTTGTGTTTGAAGTTTTGGGGTTCAAATATATGAAAAACCATTGGTATTCATTTATTAATATTAGGGGTTAAAAAAAAGAGTGAGGTTATTGTTACCATTTAAAGTACTCAAAACTCCCATTAGTTTATATTTTTTGAGGTTTTATGAAAAATATAAAAAGTTTTTATAAAAGTTAATAACATTATTCATTAGAAAATATCATTTTGAATAACTTTATAGAAGAAATTTTTTTCCAAAATCTATCATTTAAGCAGACTTTTTGGCCATTTACAATCTCTATTTTATTTTTCATAAAAAATTGCCAAAAAATCTACTTAAATGACAGATTTTGGAAAAACTTTTTTTTACAAAGTTGTCCGGAATGATGTTTTCTAATAGACTATGTAATTAGTTTTCATAATTTTTTTTATATTTTTCATAAAACCTTAAAAATATAAATTAAATGGGGGCCTTAGAGTATTTTATATAGTGGCAATAGCCTGGTCCTAAAAAAAATTAAAAAAAGAAAAAAGAAAAAAAAAACACCAACCTAAACCAATATAAAACTCAAATCAATTATAGGAGGGTCTGGTTATCTGGAAGTTAGCCCAAGTCAAACCAAAACCAACATCAAAACTTCTTTTAAACCCAAAATAAAATGAACCCAAACCAACTCCACTAACCAAACTACTAATTGGATTGGCTGTAAACACGACTAAGGCCACGACCGAGGCTAAAACTCCAACCAGAAACCAAGCCAATAAGTAATGTCCGTGGCCTCTTGTTACGCCCAATGTGAAAATATGATGAGATAGACTTATCCAAAAAAAAAAAATATGACGATATTGCATGTCTTGAATTACATGTTTGAAAAAGTCTTATATATATATATTTTAAAAGACAAAAAACAAACAAACAGAAAAGGAGAAGGTGGGAGGGGGGAGGGGGGGAGGAGCTGCACATAAGAGGCGCGCCACATCATGGCAGGATTCATAAATAAATATGCCCAACTTAGTCAAACCAAAGGCATTTGAAGCAAGACTTTCCTTCGTGCCATTAAAAAAAAAAAGGCCTGAAATTACTGCGTAAGATCAACCCATAAAAGAGATATAAGCATCGCACTGGCTTCTCTAAAATCAGGCTGGTTAAATTGGTAAGAATTAACCTTCATGGAAGTTTCCATGGTACTAGGAACCAATTTGCCTCTACCCCAACAATTTTTTGAACATCTCATAAATTTTTGTAAAGCTTAGCAAACATGGATCCTCTAAATTCATCCATGATCGAAATTGAGATTTCTCTGCCCCGTACCGAACATATGCTAGCCAACTTCAATTACCTAGAGGTCACTAATTTAGCATCTTGCACATGTGTATATATATATATATATATATCTACAATACATAACAATAGTTGCACCGAATGAAGCCATAAATATATATATTATCCTAATGCTTCCACCAAAATGAAGAGTTCCAGTCTTTTAGGAATGATTTGGACTGTTCTAGTTATACTAAAAGTTCATTTTAGTTCTCCATCTAGAAAATTTTACAATAATTGCCGATTAAAGTTAAAAAAATGTCCCAAAAAATTTAAATTTTGATTTGGGCCTCTCTCTCTCTCTCTCCCCCCCCCTTCACAATTTTAACTTTAATTTGGGCCTCTCTCTCTCTCTCTGTTCTAAGGTTCACTCTTTGTTGGCTATTTGCGGCAAGCACATGGTAATCTTTTGTGAAAGGTGAAAGAATAGTTCGATCATTATGTGCTCACCGCGTGGCTTTTTGGCCCAATTACTTTTTTGAGGTATGTTTCCAATAATCTTTTTATTTTGGTTTCTACAACATTTTCATTTTAGTTTTCTCATGAAATTCTATTAGAGAGATGTGATGTTTTTACTTATATTTGGTTGAATTATAGTAGTATTTGTTGCTATACCATTTTTTTTAAAGCAGCTTGTTGTTGTACTTTAGTTTATAGTTCAAATAGAAAAATAAGGAAAGATTGTTTTTGTTAGTGGTTATTTTGATTTGCATTTTTGTTAATGTACTGACTTTACCAATTTTTTGATAAATAATTAAATTTTGTGTTTTAACAAGTGAAAACAATGACAGTTTCCCAATTTAAACATTTATTTTCCAGTCTAGGAAGGAATGTAAAAAGTGTCAAAGCTTATTTTAATTTATTGACATTTTATCCCATGCATCACACGGGTTTATTACTAAGTATCTAAAGTGATGTTCAAAACTGTTTCTCTCTCCTCCATATGGCAATGTATTTTTATTTTTTTTATTTTAAAAAAAATCACGAAGCCTTAATTGTTTATGAACCGTTATTTTTCTTGCCATCAGTTGCTCCAATTATTACATTTGCAATGATTAATATTTAAAGCATTAGTAAATACTAAATAATATAATATCAACCCATATTTAAAATTTCTCATCAAATCCTTCGGTTTACAGTTAACCAATTCTATATATGCCTCTTCCTCTTCCTAATTTAAATATAAACATTTAAATTGAATTTAAGAATAAATTTATATTTAATCCCTTTGATGTTTTGTTAATCATCATATGTTTGGGCACATTAAAGGTCCCGTACGTATGTTCCACTTCCCTATATCACCCATATGTATTGTAATTTTTAACGTATTATAGACTATAAAGTGTCAAGCGTGGAAATATAAATTACATGGGGGGTATCAAAGGTCCATCCCACCCTCCTCTCTCTCTCCTTTTTTTTTTTTTTTTTTTTTTTTTTGGGTTTGATGGTCAGGCTGTTTGGGCCCGTTTGCGCACACCTCGACTAAATCCCTCCTTGGGCAATCTTAATGGCGCACTTCCCCACATCGGCCTGGTGCATTCAGGAATTAATTCATGGAGTGCTCCCCAGAGGATCTTAAGGGCGCACTCCCCCACATCCCACCCTCCTCCTCCTTACCTTTAACATTTCGATTTCCAAGTTTTAGCTTTCAACTGTTACATTGATCATCTATAACTGTTCCCATAAATTAAAATATACACGAATAGGGCGGTTCTGAGTTATTTGGGGCCTCAGGCAAACTTTTAAAATGGGGCCCTCTTCCTTCTATACGTATTCCGGAAAAAGAAAAAAAATCTAAATATCCAAGAAAAAAAATTTCCTACTACCAAGTATCAACGTCAAGTTTGTTTGCATATAAAATTACTAAAAGTTGCTTTTATAAATTAAAATAACAAGAGATGATTACAAAAACTTGTAAAGATAGAATACATACTTCTTGCTTTATAATCGAGCAAAATCCACTTTTACAACACAAAAAAGAAAAAAAACAAATGCCAAATAAAATCTAAAGCTATAATACGAAAAGAAATGAATCAATTACAACAAAGTGTCATTTAAACATTACTTTTCTCACATTTTTTTTTGGTTTTTCACTTTTTCTATGGGCTGGAATTGGGTTGACCTAATTGGTAAAATAGGGCCCTTTTAAAAAAAAAACAATAGAGAAGCTTTTGGGCTGGTTCTTGGCTATTATAACTAGTAAAGGGGAAAGCAAATGGAACCCTTTTTTTAGCCCAAATTATGGGGCCCAGGCAGCTGCCTTGTTCGCCTTGTTCGCCTGGCGTCAGAATTGGCTCTGTGCACGGAGTAATTATTCATCACTTTTTAACACATATAAAACCAATTCTAATGTATTTATCAAGAAAAACCATTTTTAATGATTTGTAAATGCGGAAAAGATGAACAAAAGCAATGAAAAAAAGATTCATCAACTTTGCTGGTACATGTATTAGTATCACCAGCAACAACTATTTTATATGTACACCGCTACCATCTCAGGTGCTCTATCTCTTCCATTCCTTATATATTTTTTATCGTTTATATTAATTTTAACCATTACGTACAGAGTAGACCGTCAAGGTAATAGATGTGACCACTAACTATGATTATTTTCCCATAGCAGACCAATCTAAAATTCCCCCGAGAGATTAGGGTGTTTCTACGGTACCTGCTGTTGCTTTTCGGTATGGTACCGAGAAAAGAATAAATGATACCAGGCCAATGCTCGACTGACACCTGTTTTGCAAGAATATTATAATTAGATTTTGACCCGTTGCCTTTGGAGCATCTGCCGGTTTACAATGTACAACACCAAGAGAGTTTAATATTTTAATGGGTGTAAATGTCCTTTACACCCCCTAACAAATAAATGAGCAATAGTCCTTCCCCAACATCCTTCAACAACCCATAGAGAATTTAATAGAGAACATAGGACGTAACAAACAATGCTTAGTTCATTAAATAACATCCTTCAACAACTTTAAATACATAATTTAGGATGTAACGAACAAAGCAGATGAGTTCATTAAATATAGAATTAAAAAGGGTTGGAGCTTCACTTGAATATAGCAATTTAAATACCGTAACCAGATCTCCTCTTCAGCTCCTCTTCCCTTGAACGTGGCTATCGGCTTGGGTGTTTCTACGGTAAACAAAATCGGTAAGCCAACCCTCAAGTTAAAGTTATTTAAATCTATGTTTACATTTTTGTTTTAGAATAATAGTATCTTTGATATGCTATACATTTCAGTTGTTTTTACATCATTCTTTCTACCACTAGATTATCCATGAAATTATCGAGTTTTGTTTAGATTGTAACTTACCCGAGTGGTAGAATTTTCCATTTGTATTTTTATTTGGATGAGACATAGATTGATTGAGAAGAGGATATAGTTGACCATTTTAGTTCAGTTGTATTGATTTTTGCAAGGAAAAATGAAGATTTGTTGAATATGACCATTCACAGTTCATTTTAGTTTTTTTTTTTTTTTTTAAAAGGTTCATGCGACTACCACTTAGTATTTTGTGTGAACCACTCACTATTTCGTGTGAACCATGGACCATTTACTAATTATCATTTCCTTACCATTTGGAGTGACCAACTTACCATTTGGAGTGACCAAAAGTTATCAACTTAGTATTTGGAGTTACCTACTTACCATTTGCAGTGACCAAAAATGACAAACTTACCATTTAGAGTGACCAAAAGTGACCAACTTATCATTTGGAGTGACCTATTTAACATTTAGAGTGACCAAATTACCATCTGGAGTGACCAGAAGTGACCAACTTACCATTCGGAGTGACCTAGTTACCCTTTTGAGTGACCAACCTACCTTTTAGAATGACCAACTGATCGGTTGGAGTGACCTACTTATTATTTGAAGTGACCAACTTACCATTTAGAGTAACCAACTTATCATTTGGAGTGACCTACTTAACATTTAGAGTGACGAAATTACCATTTTGAGTGATTTACTTACCATTTGGAGTGACCAAAAGTGACCAACTTACTATTTGGAGTGACCTACTTACCCTTTTCGAGTGACCAACTTACCTTTTAGAGTGACCAACTTACCATTTGGATTGACCTACTTACTATTTGGAGTGACTACAAGTGACCAACTTACCATTTAGAGTGACCAAAAGTGACCAACTTATCATTTGGAGTGACTTACTTAACATTTAAAGTGGCCAAATTACCATTTGGAGTAACTTACTTACCATTTGGAGTGACCAAATGTTACCAACTTACCATTTGGAGTGACCTACTTACCTTTTCGAGTGACAAACTTAGCTTGTAGGGTGACCAACTTACCATTTGGAGTGACCTATTGATCCTTTCGAGTGACCAACTTACCATTTAGAGTGACCAAAAGTGACCAACTAATCATTTGGAATGACCTACTTAACATTCAGAATGACAAAATTACCATTTGGAGTGACCAAAAGTGACCAATTTACCATTTGGAGTGACCTACTTACCTTTTGGAGTGACCAACTTACCAGTTGGAATGACCTACTTACTATTTGGAGTGACGAAAAGTGACCAATTTACCATTTAGAGTGACGAAGTTATCATTTGGAGTGACCTACTTAACATTTACAGTGACCAAATTACTATTTGGAATGACTTACTTTCCATTTGGAGTGACCAAAAGTGACCAACATACCATTTGGAGTGACCTACTTACACTTTTAATTAACCAACTTACCTTTTGGAGTGACCAACTTACCATTTGAAGTGACCAAAAGTGACCAACTTATCATTTGGAGTGACCTACTTAACATTTAGAGGGACCAAATTACCATTTGGAATGACTTACTTACCATTTGGAGTGACCAAAAGTGACCAACTTACCATTTGGAGTAGGTTACTTATACTTTCGAGTGACCAACTTACTTTTTAGAGTGACCAACTTACCAGTTGGAGTAACTAACTTACTATTTAGAATGACCAAAAGTGACCGACTTACCATTTAGAGTGACCAAAATTGACCAACTTATCATTTGGAGTGACCTATTTAACATTTAGAGTGACTAAATTATCATTTGGAGTGACTTATTTACCATTTGGAGTGACCAAAAGTGACCAACTTACCTTTCTGAGTGACCAACTTACCATTTAGAGCAACCAAAAGTGACCAACTTACCATTAGGAGTGACCTACTTACCCTTTCGAGTGACCAACTTACCTTTTAGAGTGACCAACTTACCATTTGGAGTGACTAACTTACTATTTGGAGTGACCAAAAGTGACCAACTTATCATTTGGAGTGACCGACTTAACAATTAGAGTGTCCAAATTACCATTTGGAGTGACTTATGTACCATTTGAAGTGACCAAAAGTGACCAACTTACCTTTTTGAGTGACCAACTTATCATTTGGAGTGACCAAAAGTGACCAACTTACCATTTAGAGTGACCAGAAATAACCAACTTATCATTTGGAGTGACCCACTTAATATTTAGAGTAACCAAATTGCCATTTGGAGTGACTTACTTACCATTTGGAGTGACCAAAAGTGACCAACTTACCATTTGGAGTGACCTACTTACCCTTTCAAGTGACCAACTTACCTTTTAGAGTGACAAACTTACAATTTGGAGTGACCAACTTACTATTTGGAGTGACCAAAAGTAACCAACTTACCATTTAGAGTGACCAAAAGTGACGAACTTATCATTTGAAGTGCCCGACTTAACATTTAGAGTGACTAACTTACTATTCGAAGTGACCAACTTACTATTTGGAGTGACCAAAAGTGACCAACTTACCTTTTTGAGTGACCAACTTACCATTTGGAGTGACCAAAAGTGACCAACTTACCATTTAGCGTGACCAGAAGTGACCAACTTATCATTTGGAGTGACCCACTTAACATTTAGAGTGACCAAATTACCATTTGGAGTGACTTACTTACCCTTTGGAGTGACCAAAAGTAACCAACTTACCATTTGGAGTGACCTACTTACCCTTTCGAATGACCAACTTACCTTTTAGAGTAACCAACTTACTATTTGGAGTGACCAAAAGTGACCAACTTATCATTTGGAGTGACCGACTTAACAATTAGAGTGACCAAATTACCATCTGGAGTGACCTACTTACCATTTGGAGTGACCAAAAGTGAGCAACTTACCTTTTTGATGACCAACTTACCATTTGGAGTGACCAAAAGTGACCAACTTACCATTTAGAGTGAGCAGAAGTGACCAACTTATCATTTGGAGTGACCAAAAGTGACCAACTTACCACTTGGAGTGACCTACTTACCCTTTCGAGTGACCAACTTACCTTTTAGAGTGACCAATTTACCATTTGGAGTAACCAACTTACTATTTGGAGTGACCAAAAGTAACCAACTTACCTTTTAGAGTGACCAACTTACCATTTGGAGTGACCAACTTACTATTTGGAGTGACCAAAAGTAACCAACTTACCATTTAGAGTGACCAACTTACTAATTGGAGTGACCAACTCACTATTTGGAGTGACCAAAAGTAACCAACTTACCATTTAGAGTGACCAACTTACCAATTAGAGTGACCAACTCACTATTTGGAGTGACCAAAAGTAACCAACTTACCATTTAGAATGACCAAAAGTGACGAACTTATCATTTGGAGTGCCCGACTTAACATTTAGAGTGACTAACTTACCATTCAGAGTGACCAACTTACTATTTGGAGTGACCAAAAGTGACCAACTTACCTTTTTGAGTGACCAACTTATCATTTGGAGTGACCTACTTAACATTTAGAGTGACCAAATTACTATTTGGAGTGACTTACTTACCATTTGGAGTGACCAAAAGTAACCAACTTACCATTTGGAGTGACCTACTTACCCTTTCGAATGACCAACTTACCTTTTAGAATGGCCAACTTACTATTTGGAGTGACCAAAAGTGACCAACTTATCATTTGGAGTGACCGACTTAACAATTAGAGTGACCAAATTACCATCTAGAGTGACCTACTTACCATTTGGAGTGACCAAAAGTGAGCAACTTACCTTTTTGAGTGACCAACTTACCATTTGGAGTGACCAAAAGTGACCAACTTACCATTTAGAGTGACCAGAAGTGACCAACTTATCATTTGGAGTGACCAAAAGTGACCAACTTACCACTTGGAGTGACCTACTTACCCTTTCGAGTGACCAACTTACCTTTTAGAGTGACCAACTTACCATTTGGAGTGACCAACTTACTATTTGGAGTGACCAAAAGTAACCAACTTACCCTTTAGAGTGGCCAACTTACCATTTGGAGTGACCAACTTACTATTTGGAGTGACCAAAAGTAACCAACTTACCATTTAGAGTGACCAACTTACCAATTGGAGTGACCAACTCACTATTTGGAGTGACCAAAAGTAACCAACTTACCATTTAGAGTGACCAAAAGTGACGAACTTATCATTTGGAGTGCCTGACTTAACATTTAGAGTGACTAACTTACCATTCAGAGTGACCAACTTACTATTTGGAGTGACCAAAAGTGACCAACTTACCTTTTTGAGTGACCAACTTATCATTTGGAGTGACCTACTTAACATTTAGAGTGACCAAATTACTATTTGGAGTGACTTACTTACCATTTGGAGTGACCAAAAGTAACCAACTTACCATTTGGAGTGACTTACTTACCCTTTCGAATGACCAACTTACCTTTTAGAGTGACCAACTTACTATTTGGAGTGACCAAAAGTGACCAACTTATCATTTGAAGTGACTGACTTAACAATTAGAGTGACCAAATTACCGTATGGAGTGACTTACTTACCATTTGGAGTAACCAAAAGTGAGCACCTTACCTTTTTGAGTGACCAACTTACCATTTGGAGTGACCCAAAGTGACCAACTTACCATTTAGAGTGACCAGAAGTGACCAACTTATCATTTGGAATGACCCACTTAACATTTAGAGTAACCAAATTGCCATTTGGGGTGACTTACTTACCATTTGGAGTGACCAAAAGTGACCAACTTACCATTTGGAGTGACCTACTTACCCTTTCGAGTGACCAACTTACCTTTTAGAGTGACCAACTTACCATTTGGAGTGACCAACTTACTATTTGGAGTGACCAAAAGTAACCAACTTACCATTTTAGAGTGACCAACTTACCATTTAGAGTGACCAACTTACTATTTGGAGTGACCAAAAGTAACCAACTTACCATTTAGAGTGACCAAAAGTGACGAACTTATCATTTGGAGTGCCCAACTTAACATTTAGAGTGACCAAATTACCATTTGGAGTGACGTACTTACCATTTAGAGTGACCAACTTACCTTTTTGAGTGACCAACTTACCATTTAGCATGACCAAAAGTGATCAACTTATCATTTGGAGTGACCTACTTAACATTTAGAGTGACCTACCTAACATTTAGAGTGACCAAGTTAACATCTGGAGTGACCAAAAGTGACCAACATACCATTTGGAGTGACCTACTTACCCTTTCAAGTGACCAACTTACCATTTAGAGTGACCAAAAGTGACCAAGTTATCATTTGGAGTGACCTACTTAACATTTAGAGTGACAAAATTACCATTTAGAGTGACTTACTTACCATTTGAAGTGACAAAACATGACCAACTTACCATTTAGAGTGACCTACTTACCCTTTCGAGCGACCAACTTACCTTTTAGAGTGACGAACTTACCATTTGGATTGACCTACTTACTATTTGGAGTGACCACAAGTGACCAACTTACCATTTAGAGTGACCAAAAGTGACCAACTTATCATTTGGAGTGACCAATTAATATTTGGCATAGTGATTGCTATATTGAAAATTTGTTGAAAAGTCGCAATTAAATGAGAGTCAACTATACCCCTATATATAGTTGGTAAAACACCCCAATAAACTGGGCTAATGTTAATCCTAATACGTTTGAGAAGCACAAATACAATTTCTACGAAATCCAATCGATTGCAATGAATCCTAATCGATTGGGAAAAACAGTAAAGAAAAACAAAGTTCATATGCAATTCCCAATTGATTTGTGTTATGTGTTAGTTGATTGGGTAAATCAGAATCAAAACCCATGGTGGGGAGTGTTCCCACTAAAAAAACTTGGGGAAGAATGTGTTCACCCGAGATGTATCCAAAACCATTGACCAAGTAATGTGATTCGCAGATATATGCAACCAAAAACAAAAACAAAAACAAAAACAAGAAAAAATAAATTAATAAAAAAAAATAATAATGAAATCAAGAAAGAACGAAACAAATAAAGAAAGAAAAAAACAATTTTGAGATATTAACCCATCACTCCAACAAAGATGGAATACCATTAGTCCCAATAAGTCTGAGAACTAAAAATTCAATTTTTAATAACCCCAATTGATTGCAATGAATCCCAATTGATGGGGCAAAACAATGAAGAAATATGAGTTCATAGGCAAGTCCCAATCGATTGGGTTAGGTGTCAATCGATTGGGAAAATCAGTGAACAAATATGAGTTTAGAGGCATGTCCCAATCGATTGGGTTAGGTGTCAATCGATTGGGAAAATCAGTGAACAAATTTGAGTTTAGAGGTATGTCCCAATCGATTGGGTTATGTGTCAATCGATTGGGAAAATCAGTGAAGAAATATGAGTTTTTTTACCAGTCCCAATCGATTGGGTTAGGGGTCAATCGATTGGGAAAATCAGTGAACAAAATATGAGTTTAGAGGCACGTCCAAATTGATTTGGGTTATGTGTCAATCGATTAGGAAAATCAGTGAAGAAATATGAGTTTTTCGACCAGTCCTAATCGATTGGGTTAGGTGTCAATCGATTGGGAAAATCAGTGAACAAATATGAGTTTAGAGGCACGTCCCAATCGATTGGGTTAGGTGTCAATCGATTGGGAAAATCAGTGAACAAATATGAGTTTAGACGCATGTCCCAATCGATTGGGTTATCTGTCAATCGATTGGGGGAAAATCAGTGAAGAAATATGAGTTTTTTTACCAGTCCCAATCAATTGGGTTAGAGGTCAATCGATTGGGAAAATCAGTGAACAAAATATGAGTTTAGAAGCACGTCCCAATCGATTGGGTTAGGTGTCAATCGATTGGGAAAATCAGTGAATAAATATGAGTTTAGAGGCATGTCCCAATCGATTGGGTTATGTGTCAATCGATTGGGAAAATCAGTGAAGAAATATGAGTTTTTCGACCAGTCCCAATTGATTGGGTTATGTGTCAATCGATTGGGAAAATTAGTGAACAAATATGAGTTGAGAGGCACGTCCCAATCGATTTGGGTATTCAACGTCCAATTTTAGGAATCATTACGGGGTTTTATTTGAAACGATTGGATTTTTGTACGTAATTAACTACATTAATTGTCAAATCTGGGTGCATGATTTGTCAAATCTGGTCAGTCGTATCTCCGAATCTCAATGAAATCAGACAAGTCCATGTATGATTCCTCCTACTTCTCTCCAACAAACTAACTCTAATTTCTGGGGATCCTTTGTAAAAATGTGGGGATCTATCAGTTCATGAACTTCTGCCCTTCTTGACTACTCTTCTCCATGGAACGTGTGACCATATAGTAAAAGTGTGTATGATTTGTCACCTCATGTCATTCATACCTCAAAATCTCATTGAAATCAGACAAGTCTGATTAAATTCCTCCTACTTCTCTTCAAAGAACTAACTCTAATTTCTGGGGATCCTTTGTAAAAATGTGGGGATCCATCAGTTCATGAACTTCTGCACTTGTTGGCTGCTCTTCTCCATGGAGCGTGTGACCATATAGTAAAAGTGTGCATGATTTGTCACCTCAGGTCATTCATACCTCCGAATCTCAATGCAATCAAACAATTCTGATTAGATTCCTCCTGCTTCTGTCCAAAGAACTAACTCTAATTTCTGGGGATCCTTTGTAACAATGTGGGGATCCAGTAGTTCATGAACTTCTGCACTTGTTGTCTACTCTTCTCCATAGAGCATGTGACCATATAGAAAATGGGTGCATGATTTGTCAAATCTGGTCAGTCATATCTCCAAATCTCATTGAAATCAGACAAGTCTTATTAGATTCCTCCTACTTCTCTCTAAATAACTAACTCTAATTCTTGGGGATCCTTTGTAAAAATGTGGGGATTCATCAGTTCATGAACTTCTGCCCTTGTTGGCTACTCTTCTCCATGGAGCGTGTGACCATATAGTAAATGCGTGAATGCTTTGTCACCTTAGTTCATTTATACCTCCGAATCTCATTGCAATCAGACAATTCTGATTAGATTCCTTCTACTTCTCTTCAAAGAACTAACTTTAATTTCTGGGGATCCTTTGTAACAATGTGGGGATCCATCAGTTCATGAACTTCTGCCCTTGTTGGCTACTCTTCTCCATGGAGCGTGTGACCATATAGTAAATGTGTGGATGGTTTGTCACCTCAGGTCATTTATACCTCCAAATCTCAATGAAAGTAGACAATTCTGGTTAGATTCCTTCTACATCTCTGCAAAGAACTAACTTTAATTTCTGAGGATCCTTTGTAAAAATGTGGGGATCCATCAGTTCATGCACTTCTGCAATTGTTGTCTACTTTTCTCCATGAAGTGTGTGGCCATATAGCAAAAAGTATGCATGACCTGTACCTTATAATCTTATGATAGTGCAATCCCCACCCTGACATGTACTTCATATACTACAATCCTCCGTACAAAATAATTGTCATATCTCTATATATATATCCATTCAAAAACATAAATTCTCAGTTATTCAGTCCACTTTCCAACATTTGCCCGAGGTTTGCATACGAATAAGCCCATTAACAACGTAGCTGTATGGATTTTTGTTCATTGGAAGCAATTTATTGACACTACAAAATATTTTGTTTTGTATTTGTTTTTCTTTTACGTTTTTTTTTCTTTGTTGCACATTGTTTGTTTGTTTGTTTGAGTTAGTTGGAAACATTCATTCAGTATTTAGTTTGATGTAGATATGTCGTCTCAGAAAACATATGTCGTCTTAGATTTCTCGTACTTCTGTCCAAAGAACGAACTCTAATTTCTGGGAATCGTTTGTAACAATGTGGGGATCCATTAGTTCATGAATATCTGGCCTTGTTGGCTACTATTATCCATGGAGCGTGTGACCAAAGAGCAAAAGGGTGCATGATTTGTCAAATCTGGTCAGCCATACCTCCAAATCTTAATGAAATCAACAATTCTGATTAGATTCCTCCTACTTCTCTCCAAAGAACTAACTTTAATTTCTGGAGATCCTTTGTAAAAATGTGGGGATCCATCCGTTCATGAACATCTGCCCTTGTTGGCTACTATTCTCGATGGAGCGTGTGACCATATAGCAAAGGGTGCATGATTTGTCAAATCTGGTCATTCATACCTCCAAATCTCAATGAAATCAAACATGTCTGATTAGATTCCTCCTACTTCTCTCCAAAGAACTAACTCTAATTTCTGGGAATTCTTTGTAAAAATGTGGGGATGCATCATTTCATGAACTTCTGCACTTGTTGTCTACTATTCTCCATGGAGCGTGTGACCATATAGCAAAAAGTGTGCATGCCCTGTACCTTATGATAGTGCAATCCCCACCCTGACATGTACTTCATATACTACAATCCTCCTTATAAAATAATTTTCATATGAATATATATATATCCATTCAAAAACATAATATGTTAAGTTATTCAGTCCACTCTCCAACATTTGGGCGAGGTTTGCATACGAAGAAACCCATTAACAACGTAGCTGTATGGATTTCTGTTCATTGGAAGCAATTGATTTACACTACAAAATATTTTTTGTTTTGTTTTTATTTTTCTTTTAAATTTTTTTTTCTTTTTGCACATTGTTTATTTGTTTGAGTTGGTTAGAAACATTCATTCATTTTTTCATGTCATTGCAGATATGTCGTCTCAGAAAACATATGTTGTGTTTGTTGGTCGACATCCAGGTATTTACCACAGTTGGTACGAATGTCAAACTCAAACGAATGGGTACCCTGGACACTGTTGTAAGGCATATGCTAACTATGATGAAGCTTACGTTGCTTGGACAAATTTCATTGAGTTAACTAGTCGAACAACTAATACTAGGTCAATTGACGATAGTATGCATGTTAACTCCACTATGATGCCTGTTGCTGTTGCGACCAGCTCAACCACAAGCAATGTTCCAACTAAGCATAGAGACCTCAGCTCTCTCATGATAATGTTTCTATTTGGGTTATTGATTGGTCTCCTATTCCACTTCGTCATGGTTTATCTGTAGTGTTGAAAATCATGAATTTTTCTATATCTTACTGTTTACATATTTGTATTACTAAATGGTATTAGGAAGTCCATGACCTTAAGGAATAAGTAATTGTGATGTAATACAAATATGTAAAGTCGATATGCCTATAGTTAACACAAATCTATCGTGCCACACAATCAACTAATAGATGGATGTAACACATTATATGTACAATCGAGTGGCAAATCGTATCCCATATTCCCTATCCAAACCCTACAAATATGAGAAAAAATAATATCTGGGCTTCGTAATTGCAATTGTGGGGATCCCTTGTTAATGTACTTCAATACTGTACCTATAAAAGCTGTGGTGTGGATGGGATGATTCTCACCCATTATAGGCTTTGAAACAAATGACAATCCAATGACAAATCGTACCCATATTCCCTCTCTAAACCCTACAACTATGGACAAAAAATATATATATATATATATCTCTGGGGATCGTACTTGCAATTGTAGGAATCCTTTGTGAATGTCTTGCAATACTTTGGGTTTTTTTGGGGGTGTAAAAATTAAGTCCATAACACTGCGTTATGGACTCACTACACGAGAACATAGCAATTGCAATGCTTTATTTGGGATGGAAGAGTGTATGAGTCCCAATTGCTAAAGATTTGACAAAATTTGAGACAAATATATCCGTCCCAATGGGTAAAACCCAAGTCCCGTTTATTTGCCCAATTTCCTTCTTGTTCCAATAAGATAAACAAGCAATCAACATGCAGCCAGCCTCTCAACTGTTTCCTTTTCTTTCTCTAAAAGATAAATGACTCCTAAAGCTAAAAGATAGAAAGGGAGAAAGAAAATTTTTTTGAACCCCTAAATGCCCACGTTTGTCTCCAAACACCAAATTTCGCATTGCTCTAAAATTCCTCCTGCAAACACAAAGCATAAGAAATGTAAATGACACAATAGATGGATAATTACTAAATGTATGAAACAAGCTTTCTAAGTAACTCAAATTTGGAATAAGCATCAAAGAGGAGTACCAACCCTATTTAGTATAGAATGTATTGTCATTTTATGAATAGAAAAGGTTGAGGAATGTGAAACTCCTAGACAATTGGAAAATAACCCATTCACAACAATGGATTGGTTGTCTCGTGGAAATTGATAAAGGTACAAACTCATCATCTGGAATGGGTTCATCATGACGAATTGGAGCTATAGTCATTATTGATGGAATTCAAGAAATGCTTCTATTTCAGATTTATTTTTACTATAATTTGTGAAGATGGCAGCCATGCTCTTGAATTGTCCCATTCACAACAATGGATTTGTTCACAAAATTACATAAAAAACATAATGAAAAAATTCAATATTCATGGGACATCCAAACAAGCCCAAAGACAATGTTGCAAACTGAATACAAGGCAAAATGATCAGCTGATGGATGTTGAGTCAAATCATCCATCTAATGTTTGCCTTAAGGTCCATTACTGACCCATTGGGTGGAACTAATGAACATAAAAAAGAAGCTAAAATCCAATAGTTTCTTCTCTTCCAGATAGTCCATAATATTGGCTGGACAATATCTACCTCAAAAAGGTGATTTCTATTTCCTCATTTCAGCACCAAACCGAAGAGGTCCTTAACTTTGTTGGGCACAAACCAAACTACAAGGCAAAAATCAATCATATGTTCCAACACTTTCAATTTCGATCCCAGGGAACATCATTATACATTTATACCCAAGCTACAAGGCAAAAATCAATCATATGTGTTGATGTTACGAATGCCTTGATGAAGAGAAATTTATCATTCAACAAATGATGCAGAAATGAAAAACAATTGCTTGAATTTAAATAAATAAATATGAACTTTATCATTCAAACATACGTACAACAAGCAATACAAATATGGTCTCAATTCAAGGTGGAATCAACAAACAAAACACTTCTAAATCTAGTATAATGGATGTACTCAATACTTGCAACTTGAATTAGTAAAAAAAATAATTCAAGATCTAACCTAAGAATGCAAGCACATGCAGGGCCGGGCCTTCTTGGCATGATGAACTTGCATTGAACTAATCTAAAAGCCCAATCTAAGACAGGACATGGTTTAACTATTTAAGTCTGTAGGTTTAATTGATGTTGAATGGTGTTCTTTCCTTCAAACAAGCCTTCCTTATATAGACTCTATTGATAAATGCCGTCACATATGGCTTTTTAGTTTTTAATCAGCCACATGAGCAAACTCCTTTCTCCATATGTCAATAATCCATTGGTCTGTCTTTTCCTTTTCGTTTGGACACGTGTTACCACTTATTAGCTTTTAGTGGTTATAGCCCATATGTTTCATTCTTCCTCTTTTCCAAAGGAAAATGTTTCTTTACCCACCTTTTATAACCTATTTTTTCCCATTCACCTTATGTGTCAAAAGTGAATAAGTGAAAGCCATCATGTAGGGTTCAGCATGAAAAAAATGAGAAATTGCCACATAATTGCCACATATGGGTGGATGAGATAATATGGGTAAAATAGTATTACTCTTTACCAAATAAAGAAGGTAAACACATTATTAATTCATATTTAGTTTGTCCTAAAAAATTTATTTTAGATTTTGGGGTGAATTTGAAGTTAGCCAAATTAAACTACAAACATAATAACAAGAGAAAATAATAAATTCTGGTGCAAATGAACCATTATTCACTAGGCGTCTAGAATTATCAACCATAGGACCAATTAAATCTGAAGACATGGCTGTTAGAATGGCATGGTTTGACATTGACTGCTGCCTAAATAGATTAGTCAATATTTCTTGTGATCTAGAGCTACAAATTTAAATTTACGTGAGAGAATATATTTAATTGAGAGAACAAAACCAACCAAACTCAAAAAACAGAGATCTCCTAGAGGAAAAGCAGACCAATAGATGACCTATAAAACTCATAGAATTATAACATACCCAAAGGGAAAAAACAGCAAAGAAAAAGATATAATATTTCCAACCAATAAAAATCATGAAATATAAAAAAATGCAATAAACCAGTACCATAGACTAGCATGCTTTGAATCCCCAACTCAGCTCCAAAATCTCCAAGCCCATTAAACCACACCAAAGTCTATTAAACAGCAACACAACCCAGCAAAATCAACACAAATCAGTCATAAAAACTTATAGGAAAAAGGAAAAAAAAAAAACTCATAGATGAGAAACCCTAAAATTGAACCCCAATACCGGAGATCCTACAATTGCAATCCTAGAATAGAAACCAATTTACACATCTGACGGAGACGAACAAGAAGAGAAATTAAAGTGAAAAATAACAGAAAACAGAGAAAACTTAAAGTCAAAATTCAAGCATTACCCAAATAAAGAAAGCATAAACATCTTGCAGAAGGTCACAAATGAAAGTGGCGGTGCATTCTTCTTGAAATCCAAAACCAAAAAAAAAAAAAAAGCAATTATGGGTTAGGGTTACACACAAAAAAGAAACATACACAAGAAAATAAAATAAGAAACATTCTAAACCAGATTTTTGAACATGTATTTTGGGTTAGGGTTACACACAAAAATGTATATATATATTTGAACATACCTGGGTTTCGGAGTATGGAAGAAGGACGAAGGAAGAAGACGCTGATGGGAGGTGGAAGGGGTCGCCGACGGTGAGGAGGATCAGGACCTGAGAGATTGAGAAGGGGCAGGGGCAAAATGGTGATGACAGCTACAATGCTAAACTCGAGGACGAGGGGGTACCAACGATGAGTGGTGTGGCGCGCCGTCCCGCCGATGGGGGAGAGTCTCGTCGCCGCCGGTGAGTGGATCGGTGAGTAGATGAGAGAGTGAGAGAGAAGAGAGAGTGTGCGGGCATGTAGAATGAGATCTGATTTTTGGGGGAAACTTATGCTGGCCAAAACGCGCTTTTGGTGCATTTTGAAGCCCAGCCGCACGTACCCTTTAGCATATCACATGTCGCGCATCCAATAGTTACAACAGCATAATGTAAAAGAAAGCAAAATGGGCAAGTGAGCGGGAAATGAAAATTGAAGAGGGAGGGAAATCGTGGAGCCATAGAAAAGGATGGTTGGCAAACGAAAAGGGAGAAATGGGTTCGGATCTGGATGGGTGCTAATATCTTGATATGGTCAATTTGACCCAATTTATTTAATTGTATTCAACTAGACGGGTTGTCAATGATCTTTAGGTCTAATGATATGTCTCATCCCAATAGGAGTGTGGGGTTTGTGGAGATCTTGATTTCGACTCCACGTGGATGCGTATGTATATACTTTTATCATTTAGCAAAAAAAAAACCTAGACGAGTCAATTGGATCTTTCCGCATAAAAAGTTTTTATTTATATATTATATTAAAAAAAATTTGTAATATAAAAATTAAATTGAATCTTTTAAAATTATGTAATTAAAGATATAAAAGTCACCTCAATCTTAACAATAATAAAAAAAAACTAATAAGTTATGGGTCACACGGTTGGATTAGTGGGTCAATGATTGAATAACTCGACACAATTGAGTTTTATTAGTTTCTTTAAAATTTTTGGCATGGATTCAACAACATCAAATGATTGTTTGAAATCAATAACTAATTATTCAACTGAATTCCATATTCTAATGACAATTCATGTAATTACATACTAAACCCAAGCATTCCAGATAAAAAACAACTTCGATGTCTAGTAGAATTGGATTCCGACATTGGGATATGGTTATTCTTGGGTTAAATGACATAGTACCCCATAATGATTGCAGTCAATTGGAGAGTAATTCTACAAATCAAAGTCATTTGGATAAAAAAGCCACTTCGATGTCTAATAGGGTTGGATTCCAACATTGGGACATGCCCGGTTATTATTGAGTTGGATCTGAGTGGGTACTACATTTGAGATGGGTCAAATGGATCTTTCCAATTAAAATGTACATGTTAATACCTACATCGATGTTTTACCCAATTAGATTTCAGAATTGTGATTCGGTTATCCTCAAGTTAGATTACATAGTACTCCTGAATGATCGCATGCAATTGAATGATAATTCTTGGGTCAATTCGTGTATTTATACACTAATCGAAGTGTTTTGGATGAACATCCACTTTGATATCTCACACAGTTGGATTCCAACATTGGGATATGTTTATTCTTGGGTCGGATTACATAGTACCATTGAATGATTGCAAGCTATTATAAACTAATTTTGCAAATCAATACTATTTAGGTCAAAATCCACTTCAATTTTTTAACATAATTGGATTCCATCATTGGAATATGGTTATTTTGGGGTTGGAATAAATAATAACCCCAAACAATTGCAAGCAATTGGAAAGTAATTGTGAAAATTGATGCAATTCGATTCAAATGTCCACTTTGATCTCTACAACAATCGGATTTCGGTATTGGGACATGATTATCCTTGGGTTAGATTACATAGTATCCCTAAACGACTGCAAGCAATTGGAGATTAAATCTACAAATCGATGCAATTCAAATCAAAATCCACATTGATGTAATAACACAATTGAATTTTAGCATTGGGATATGCTAATTCTTGGGTTGGATTATATAGTATCCCCGAATGATTGTTGACAATTGAAAAGTAATTATTGGTTCAATTTGTGTAATCGGGCACTTATTGAATTGAAGTGCTTTAAATCAACATCAAATTTGATGTCTAACACAATTGGATTTTGACATTGAGATACAGTAATTCTCAAGTCGGATTACATAGTATCTTGAATAATTGCATGCAATTGGAGAGATTTTGCAAATTGACCCGATTCAAATCAAAATCCATTTTTGTTATTACACAAATAGATTTTGGTATTGGGTTATGCTTATATTTTATGGTTGGATTACTTGGTACCCCAATGGTTGTAGGAAATTGGAGACTAGTTGTTCCAATCAAAGCGATCCGAATAAAAAACCAATTCGATGTCTAACACAATTGGATTCCAACATTGGATATGGTTATCCTCGGGTCGGATTACATAGTAACCCAAATTTGGATGAAATGGGCAAACATACAATTTTCCAACTGTTCATAGAACATTTACAAATATTGTTTATAATATGTACAACCCATTAAGACGATAGTATTGAAATGAGTTATCTAAATATCATAAGAGAGGTACAAAAATTTTACAAAATTTCGACAGCATGCCATCTATTTTTCGTATAAATCCCTCTACAAAAATCTGTAACCAAACATTTAGAATATTTAAATAATTTTCTTTAACAAAATCTATCATAACTAAGCTTATCACACAATTCCCTGCATTAGGAGAAAGGTCCGTGAACTACAAAAATGTTCAAACAAGCACTACATTTGTTACAAAATCAAAAGTATAGCAATTATCCCTCCTCTCTCGGTTTCTCTCTCTCTATCCCTTTCTCATGTTTTTGGTCAGCCAAATATATAAACACAACCCCATTTTGGAGCAGCCAGTCATTTCATGGGAGTGGGTACTAGTCCTTTGCGAGCGACTGCTTCATGTTCTATGAATTCCAAAGGCCTTTTCTGCAAGACAATGTCATGGGAACCATACAAAATACACATGGGTTATCGCATAGGCTATAAAATTGCGAAAAAAAACACAAATTATAAGGAAAATATAGACTTTGAACGAAGCAGAAGTTGGAGATATCCCATTTGTGTGCCCTTCAAACAGAGATGGTATTGAGTTGCAAGAAAGAGAGCTGCACCTCATTTTATAGTCTGGCAATAAAATTTGTCCAGTACAGCATTACAGAAGAAATGCTTTCTGTCAATTAACTAACAAGTGCAGATACCTAGAAATCTTCATTGCTTTCTGTGAGATGTTTGTAAAGTAGAGCTTTTGTTGTTCATGATGGAAAAATCCCCTCCCCACTCTTCTCCCTCTTTTCTTTTTCCTCTGAAAATGTAAATGAATTATTCTCCCTTGTCAACTAGAAATAAAACATCACAGAATTATTAATAGTTATACAGACTGATATAATCACTTCCAGCTCCACAACACATGTACGTAAGAGAGGCTTTCCACATTGAGTTCAACAATGATTCCTGCTTCGAAGTTTTCTTGCAAGATGATCCAATCAATAGAGATGAAAATGAACTCTCAAAATAGGAAAAGAAAAACAGAAAATAGTACATCAACAGATTAAAAAGTTTGTCTGCAGACCATTACACTCATTAGAGATCAAATTGGTCCAAAATTATTCCAAAACATGATCAAAGCGAGGCCCAATAGTTTGTATAGTCCCTGCTTAAAAGTCCACTGGAAACCTTCCAACATAATAGGCAGAAAATCTCTACATGTGCTGATGTGAAGCCACTGGGACCCTGCTGCTCCATGATCCCCACCATCTATGATAGTTTACCTATAAACCCTAACCTAAAATTCAGCCACAAGGGCATCTAGTTTAACAATTTTATAAATTCCTTTAAAATCAACTCAGCTCGTCATGCTTATTCGAATATAAAGTACAAATAGTGAAAATCAAGAATAGATCCCCAAAGAGGTCATAGGCTAAAACAGGACAGCAAAGAACAAAACAAGGAAAGAAAAGAAAATCCAACAAACAAACAAACAAAGTGGTCAAATTTCTTCAAAGAATCTTTCTTCAACAAATATTTCCTTGAATGTCCACACAGGCAAGCATTCAATTGATGAGAGATGGGACTACTTTTTTATTTTTTTTCCTTTTTATTTAGGGTGGGGGAATAAATGGGGCATCTACTAACAGTGGAGAGACAAAACAGGATAATATGGTCCCTGCTCAATTCAAGGATGACAACTATTTCTATCCATAGGGAAGGGCATATCCATGTCGGCTCCAAAAAAGGAGAAAACAATAGGAAAAAAGATCTCCATTCAGGATACAAGGAAATGAATTCCTCCTAATGACCCAAATTCCTCGGCTCCAAGGATGATCAGTTGATCACCTGTTTACCAGTTACCACTTCAATTTGTACTTTATTTGACACGCTGTATACTGATCAGACCAGATATTAGATTCCTTGATTTAGGAAATTTTCCTCTAAATATTGAATAAGCAACAATAAAAATACGAGGTTTCATTTAGATTTAATTATTTAACAGAAAGTCATTTTCCACATCACAATATATATCGAACTGAATGATGCAGGACCATAACATGAAGTAAAAGAAAATACAACCTAAGTTAAAAAAAAATTTTAGCCACTGATTAAAAGTGTAAGCTTCAAAAGAGAGTAAAAACTCACCACCATGGCAAGAAAGACATTTTGAAGAGTAAGTGGTTCAAGAATCCATAAAATTTTAGCGACTGGATCATCTTCCAAGTGAAATAAGTTAGCTGCCACAATTTTCTGGTATGGTCCTTTTACACCAATTGTGGAATCATTTTTTGAAGTGGACTGCAGTGGTGTACTTTGATCAACAACATTAACACGATCATGGACTAAAGAAACAAGTTCATGAAGAGCTTGAAGTGCAAGGGGTTCCAGTTCATGGAACTTAATACTCTGGTTTAATTTATTCCCTTTTAAATTCCCTCTCCTACAGTTCTGATCCAAATCACGATCATGATCATTTGGTCAAGAAATCATCATTAGTTAATATACCAGAAAATTATCCCTAGAACAAAGAATTTAACATAAGCAACAGGTATCCTCTTTTTTCCTTTGGTATACTAAAATGGACATAAGATCAAGTACTTGATAATAGTTGATATATAATTAATTTCTCAGAGACATCAGATGCATACACTTTTTAAGAATTTCCACCAAAATAATGTGAAATTAAAACAACTAACCTGCTTCCCCTTTGTTAGGCAGCTCCCATGTTTGCTTTTTCATATTCCTCACACCAACCGGAGTCTTACGCAGCACTTCATTCCGTCCTTATTGTTAAAAAATAAAACATGCCTCATAATGCTCAATTTTAGACTTCTGATTGGGATAAGAAATAAAGAGTACAGTAAAGTTTACTTCCTCCACACAGTAAATAAAGGCTAACACCTAATACTAAATTTGAAGACAAATTCATCACTAAATTGTAGTTCAGCCATTAAACATTTGTAATGAGTTTAGCCCAATTTTGAGAGATTTAGTCTGCAAAGGCAACAAGATAAAATTCCACGATAAATTGTGATAAAAAAATCAGAAAATTTCATGAGGCTTTGACAAAATTTACAAATATAGGGAACCATGTGATAATTTGTGACAAAGTATTTGCAAATATATGAAATTATGCTCAATATTGTATCTTCTAGTAGTTGCCTCCTAATTTTGCAGAAGATACAGCTATAGGGATTTCTCAACCAATATTTTTCAAGGGACTGTACTTCCTGTGGCTATCAAACACTCGAGAGTGAAAACAATGCCAAAATTATTTGCCATGGAAGTGAGATTGATGAACAATTTCGTAACTCAAATAGATACCATAACCTATGGATGGAAATCATGAACAGATAAATACTTCATGAAAGCTAAAGTTTTTGCTCAAAAAACCAAGACTATTAGAATCTTGGTTCAGGCATCAAAAGAAAAAATAAAACAAAATAAGATCAAGCATTGCCAAGATTATCTGCAGGAAATGATGTAAGTGGAAAGGTACATACCATTCCTTTGTCTGTCAATCTTCGATTCAAAAGTGATTTTAATAAGTAAACAAAACATGCAATAGAAACAAAACCCAAGTTAGAAAGATTATAAGTTAAGCTTAATCAAAATTCTTTTGCAACAAAATGAACTGCAAGTACCTTCTTAAAATTCTGCGCAAATAATATGCATCCATGTGTTCTGACATGCTAGACATCACATTGGACCGCCACCAAAAGTTAATAGCAATTGTCAAATCATCACTATCCACTTGGTGGAACCTGTAGCAATAAAAAACAGAGATAATCCTAACAAAAATTCACTATGACTGATGATATATAAGGAGCAAGTTAAAGCTCATGATGCACAAAGACATGCAAGGACATCTCTCCATCATGAACGCTGTAAAGTAAGATGTGAAATAAGTCCCAGTAAATTCATTTCCTCTCAAATAAAATTTATTTCCTAATACGTAAAAACTTTAGTAGCATAGAAAAAAAATTATATATCTATATATATATATATATATATATATATATATGGAAGGGCAAGTTTTGAAATCAAGTTTCCACTTTTTAAAACAATAAAAAACTATAACAATGCAGAAACACACATTTGGCAGAGCATTCTCAAAACTGCATTCTGAAATTCTTTGTGAAAACAGTCGATTTATCATCGCTTAATATTTTTGAAATCTTAAAATTTGCATTTTCATAAAATTCCAAACTCAAACAAACAGGCCGTAATCATAATGTCACAATCACAAATAAATCTTTTATATTTAAAATAAAATAAAAAAAATTTTTAGCCGACGTTTAACAATACTTTCAACCCGGCACAAACAATAATCAAAATTCACAAAAGAAAACCCAAAAATTAAAACCAGAGATGAGAAACCCTACAATTGAATCCCAATTCCTAAAACCCTAAAAATGAAATCCTAGAATAAAACATCATATTCTAGGGTGAAAAAGTAGTAAAAATAATTATTATTATACCGCAACACAACCCAGCACAAGAAACACCCAAAACTTAAAACCACAGATGATAAACACTACAATTGAATCCCAATTCCTGAAACCTAAAAATGAAATCCTAAAATAAAACCCAACAACTTGACACACTTGACGGAGATGAGTACGAAGAGAAATTTCGTTGAAAAAAGAAACAAAAAGAAGAAAAAACCACAAAATACTTAACTCACCTGGCTATGGAGATGATGAAGGCAGTGACGGGAATGAAGGCAGTGAAGGGAAGACGGCAGCAACGGAAATTCGCAGCAATGGTGAGGGCGGCCTTGGTCGACAGCGACGGCGATGGCGGGGTTCGTATGTGGTGATTGACGCATGAAGGCTTTGGGAGAAGATTGTGATTCGAGAGAGCGAAAGAGTGACGATTAAGGCAAAGGTCACTTTGGTCACTTTGCTGAGTTTGGTAACCGGTTACCAAACAAGTAGCCTGTTTATGTGCTTTAAAAATATTGGACGGCTGAGATCTATTCCATGTGGATCTAATGGTCCTCTTTTGTTTCGGGTATGGTACCCCAAATTTTGCTCGGGTACCGTAGAATTTGCCGAGAGATTATGGTCAAATGGTCAGTTTTTCGTTTTAGTCTTCGTTTCTTCCTACGAACACTCCAGAGAAGGAGGTGTTGAACAGAGCAGACCATCAAGGTAACAGATGTGAGTCCCATGTAGAGAGCCTGAAGTCGAAAAGCCATAGTTGTCAGACCCGGACAAGACACCTACCAATCAGGATAGCGAGTCACCAAGTCATTGGGTCAATCGGGATTCAATCGATTGGACCGCTTATATCTATTATATCTATTATATATATACTAAAACGGAGGAAACGTCTTCCTATAGCTGCCACGCGTTAATTCTGTTGTCTTTTTTTTTTTTTTTTTTTTAAAATCACATGCTCAACAGTGAATTTTTTTTGAAAAATTACCTTTTGATGATCCTTTTATAACTTAATACCAATAAAGGATGTAACCTATCAACTCGCTACAACTTAACTTTATACATGCGTGAAATGACTACTAATTTATTTTTTTCATATTACATTGAAAGTTGATCACTAAAACATAATTTTTTCAGAAAGTTACTTTTAGTGACTTTTGAGGAAATTGCTTTTTCAGTGATCACTTTTTATTTTAATACCAAACAAAAGTTTTTTGAGGAAAAACTTTTTTTTGGTGTTCACTACTCTTTTTCATGCAAGTAAATTGTCGTTTGGTATTCATCATATATCTCTTTGTCTTTATGTGAGAGAATTGAAAAACCTATACTAGACAATATTCATCCCAAACTTTGTAAACTATCATATTTATTCGTTTTATTTATACATATTCATCTTCTCTCCAAAAAATTAAACGTATAAAATTATAAATAGTCATAATAAGAAAGAGAGATAGTTAGAAGAAAAAATGATTACAAAAAAAACGACATGTCGAAATCTTCAAATTCTCCCGATCTATCTTCGACGAAAAAAAAAATTATTTTAATCAAATTCTTCAGATGGTTTATTACCTAAAATTAAAAAGATCTATATGTTCTCTTATCTTCTTTTCATTCCTTCTTTGCTCCACCCATTCTCTCTCTCTCTCTAAACTTTTCTTTCTCCCTCTCTCACTTCCCAACTAAATAGCAAACAAAGGAAATTGGTAGTCATTTTAAAACCTGTATACAAATTTGTAGCAAGTTGATTGATAATATCCTTAACATGTGCTCTTAAGTTATAATTAAGAAGATAATCATTATATGGAAACAGTGAAAAAGCATAGAAAATGGTACAAATTACTTACAAAACTATAAAAGTATTTAAAAAATTGTTCAAATACATTTTTACCAAATAAGGGATATCTCAAACAGTTAAGTCCAAACTAATCCCACATGATGCACAAATAATTCGCAAGTCTATGCATTCGATTATGAGGGAACGAAGACACGAACTCGAAACTTGATTCCTGAGCCATGATTCTTTGCCATCTAAACTATTATTACGAGTGTATATTATATATCTATATATAAGATGATGATCGGGTAAGCATGTGCTGATATAAATTATATCAACACTCACATTGGGGGTTGCACCTCATGCATTAATGGGTTAAGGGACACATTGCGCCAATATAAGGGGTACAACTCCCAATGCATGATACTGATATAACTTATATCAACATGTACTGACCTGATCAGTGCTATATATATATATATATAATATATATATATATTATATAAAATTTTTATTTCTCATAATATTTATTTTTACAAACTTTCCCCGTGCGTTATTTTTACAAACTTTCCCCGTGCAACGCACGGGTTATAAACTAGTTAAGTATATTGTATTTGAGATATATTTGACATTTATTTAAGTGTTTTGACATCTATAACAAGTGTACGCACTAAGAGCATCTTCAGCCATGTGAGTTAAATAAGGTGTACTATTACTATTTTAGCACATGTTATAGTACCAAATACTAGAATTTAGCACAATATGCTCCAATGATGCAAATAAACGTAGTGTGCTATTTTTTGCCACAACTTCAACTATTTCCACAGATTTAAGGTCTCGTAAGATAATGAATGAGGTATATTATGGATCAAATGCAATGTTACTTGAGTGGGATGAATGAGTTAAAAAAAAGGGTATGTTTTCTGATTTTTTTTTTTTAATATATAAGATTTCAATATTATTTTTGAAAATATTGTATTTATTTATAGGCTGTTTGGTTACTGAGAAAATTTTGGAAGAAAAAATGGAAGAAAAGAAGTTGCTGGTGTGTTTGGTTGTTGAGAAAGAGTGGAAAAACTAATATGGCAAATATAGCAATAGCTCACACTTGTGCCAAATATAGCACAAGGGTGAGCTATTGCTATATTTAACACATGCATTTAGCTCACCATTGGAGCATCCCAACTTGTGCTAAATGCTATAATATAGCAATAGCACACCATATAGCTCACTATTGGAGATGCTCTAACAACAGTTAAATATTTATGTATTCAGCACTTTACCACATCAAGCAACGGGAGTAGTAGTGTTAAAAGGGCTTTATCTTTGCACGTATCCATGTTTCAATTCTCACCAATTGAAAATTATTAGTTTTTAGGATAGACTAAAACTGGTTAGACCGGTCCAGTTCACATTCGAATCTTGAAAAATCTCACCATTTTGTACAAGTTATATCGGTTTAATCTAGGCTATGCACTTAAACGGTCCACAAACTGGATAGGCGACGGGTCATCTGTTTATCAATCTGACTGGCCAAGCCAAGCCAAGCCGGGTTTGATAAGTATGTGAGAGGAAGGAGGGAAGACGATGAAAGTTGTTGGCTTAAGAATCAACTCTAGAGGGGGTGAATTGGGTTGACGCAAAATAATCGGAACTTTAAAATTTTTTGTAAGTATAGTAAATATAAACAATGATGCAAATAACAAAATTAATGAAAGCAAAAATCTAAGAAATAGTTAGAAAAATCAAATACAATATATAACGAGATTCGCTCTTGCCTACATCTTCTCCTCAAGAACTCCGCTTGAGGATTCCAAGTCCACTAACCAATCTACTTCTAGGTATAGATTAAAATTTTACAGAATCTCGTTCCGAGTGAAGATCAAACTCAAGCTACTTGCGGGTGTAGATCAAACCTTTACAACAAGTAAATCCCCTTTAATCAACAAGGGTTATGTCCAACCCTTAATCTTTCTCAAAGATAGATGTGAATAAGGTACAACAAAAAATCCCTCTTGATAGGATGAATAAAGAATCCAACTCAATCTAATATGATATGAATAATGAAAACTCAAGTATATGGATTTAAGGCTTGATAATGGATATGAAAAGTACAATCTTTTTCCTTTTGTGAATCCATACATCCAAAGTATTTAAAACACCATTTAAATAGGCTTTGATGATTTACGATCGTTGGGTAGCATCCCATTTAAAAATATAGCCATTGGAGCACCTTTTGGGTTAAATAACACTTTGAAAACTAGCCGTTTTTCCATCAGAATGAGAATTTTAGCTAGTTGAAAGTATTTTCAGCCATCTCGAAAACATTTTCAGCTTTCTCTAATGAGCCATCTAAAAATTCCAGAGAAGGTTCAAAAGGTCTCTTTTGGTTTGACTTTCAGCCGTCTTAAAGTCAACTTTTGGCCGTCTTAAATTTTTAGCCGTCTCAAATGAACCGTTTGAAAATTCCAGAGAAGTGAATTTAGGATATTATGTCATTTTCAATTCCAAGTTCATAAATGATTTTCCAAGTAAAGTTTAGGACTTCTTAGAGTCATAGTCTATCGTATATAGATCTTATAGTCATTAAGCTTTCATCATTCAATCGTTTACGTAAAATCATAACTCTTACCCAAATATTCCAGTCTTCAATATCTTTACGTCCTCTCTTCTTGGGTTCTTGAGAGTTGAATCTTCTCTTCTTTGGAGCTCTTTGCCTTCTTGTTCTCTTTGGCTTTCTTCTTATGATAGCACATTTTGAGCATAGAAAAAACTAACTTACAATTATTAGCTTCAATGATAAACATTAACGCATAATCATCAATGCTTTGTTATCATCCAAATGATAATATATTCATGGAATGAAACCTTGAGCCTAACAAAGGTGAAGCCTTAAGAGTACATTACAAAAAGGAAAGTCCAACACTAATAGGATTAAAGGAAGGGATTCTTTATGGAAGGGAAATGGAAGATGAGATTAGTTTTGTTTAGAATTGAGCTTTGAAGAGAGTAGCAATGAGGGTTTAGAGGATGAAGACAAGTTTGTTTTGGGAGTAGAGTGACATTGACAAGAACGAGAGTTTAAGCGGTAACTTTCACCTTGAAGAATCAACAGCTTAGGAGATTGGTGTAGGATAGATGAAAAGGGGAAGGGGGTTTAAAAAGATGCATATGGGTCTTTGAATTCTAAGTAGTTGTTTGTTCCCAATAAGCTCTTTAGCAACGTTTATTTAAGACTTGATAATTCTATTATTCATTTGCCTCTTGAAAATACTACCATTGTCTTGAATTCTAGAATTGCTAATTAGATTACGGAATGCCATTGCAGAACTAAGGATATGGGAATTCGTACATCTAAATAAAGTAGGGAAGGGGTTAATAAGTGGATAGAGAAGGCGAAGCAAGTTTTGTTTGGTAGTAATAGAGAATTGGAAAGGATAGAGGATAAGGAGAAGAGGGAGGATGATGTGGGTATAGAAAGAGATTCATAGTGGTCAGACGCGTGGGAAAAGTTAAAAATTTTGTTAAGAAATTTGGGTATTCAATGAGGTAGGTCTAAGGAAAGTTGGGGAAGTTATGGTTTTTTATGAAGATAATTAGTTAGACTATTGATTTAGGGTCTTATAGGAAAAGGAGAGTTATAAAAAAAATGTCGTTAAAAATCAACCCAAATTTTATGATGATCCAAGAGTCTATGTTAGAGATTGTGGATAGGCTTGTTATTGTTAAATTTTCAATCTAAAAGCCTAGGCTATTAGGTTGGAAACTTAACATGCTATCAGAGCATTTTGTTATTAGGCCCGTTTCTATTTGTTAGCTTGTCATTTTCATCCATGTGAAAAGCTCGTTGTTATCTTGTTAGGGTTGTAGGTGTGGGGGAGTGTTAAGAAGTTTCGTATCTCACATTGTCAAAAAATTAAATTTAACATGGCGTCATATACCTGCTACTCTACTAGGCCCTCCACCTAACAGCTTAGGCTTTTAGGTTGGAAAGTTAATAGTTATTAAAGGTGTTTAGAAGGTGAGGAATGAGGAGTGGGCTTTTAACCCTTCATTAAGGGTTTTCCCGCTGTGGCCGTCGGGGAGGAGGTGTAACGGTTTTATGAGGTGTCTTTTCTAGCTCGATTAATTTCCAACCAAATGACCAAATGATGGTGAGGAGTGGTGGTTGACTAGGATGTGTGGCTCTAACAATCCTCAACTGAGAAAAGAGTTTTGGGAAGATATAAGTGGGATTTATGGATTGTGCTCTTCAAATTGGTGTTTAAGGGGGATTTTCATGTCATTATCTAACTGATAAGTTATATGGCTCATGAATTATGAGGAATACGAGGGATTTGAATCTTTTTATCCGGGTTCTAATCTTGGGACCCCTTTCTCCACCCCCGCGCTTCACAATACTTGGTCTAATCTCCAAAAGAGGGTGGTGTGCGACTGACTACATACATTTCTCTTTTTTCCTAAGGACATATTTCCTAATGTTATTTAAGATACTTTCCCTATGATGACTTTTGATTATTGTCTAATTGTTTTGGAGTCCTTCCTTATCTTACTCCTTTAGGTTTGAAAATGTGGTTGACTCATCATTCTTTTAAGAGTTATTTTGAGCAGTGGTGGGGTGACTGCTCGATTCAGGTGGGAGAGTTTTAAGCCTATGGAAAAGCTTCAGCAGGTGAAGGTGAAGATTAAAGAGTGGAATAAAGAGGTTTTTGAAGATTTAGGAATTTTGAAAGATAATTTTTTGAATCGTATAAGGATTTTAGATAGCTTTGAAGAATTGTGTCAATTGAGATAGGACTAAGGAGGAATGTGACCTTAAGAAGAGGTTTGAGGAGGAGCTCGAAGGATAGCTCAGTTGGCAAGGGATCCCGCCTCAAGAAGCGGAGGTCCTGAGTTTAACTCTTGCTAAACTCTTTGTGCCACCCACACAAGGTTCCGTGGTTCTTATGGGCCTTGGACTTACCTAGTCCATATAGGTTGTGGGATCTTATATAGGCTTGGGGTTTGCCTAAAAGGCTTCCTCATTATAAAAAAAGAAGAGGTTTGAGGAGGTGGCATTTAAGAAAGAGGTTCGTTGGTGTCAAAAGGCTAAAATTAACTAAAGTAAGGGGTCAACATCACTAGATTGTTTCATAGAGTGGTGAAATGGAAAAAAAGATGAATTTAATTAAGAAGTTGGAGTTTGTTTCTTGGGATATCATAGATGGGATCTAGAGGATATTGCTCAAGAGCTGGTTGAGTTTTTCCCTCAACTCTATTCTTCTAGGGAGAGTTTTCCATTTCTTTCATTGCTTTCTTCACCTCAATTATCCTAATTATTCGTCCTTAACAAAGTGGTTAAATTCTCTCAAGCTTAATTTCTTTGTATAGTATCGATTAAATAATTTGTTAAAATAACTCCTCGACCAATATTTGAGAAGCGTACTAATTGCTAATGAATGTTTAAATCCAAGTTGTTGTTGTTGTTGTTGTTGTTTTTTTTTTTTTTTTTTTTTTAAAATAAATTTTTTAAAATTTTTTTTAAGTGTTTAAATCCAAGTTTTAGAAGTGGGATTCTAGGTTTGATTTTGCAATTGGATGTGCAGAATGCTTATGGACATGTGAATTGGGACTTCCTTTTTTACTTATTAAAAGGAATGGGTTTGGAGAAAAATGGAGAAAATGGGTTGAGGCTTGTATTTCTATGGCCCCTTTTTCTATTTTGGGAGATGGGAATCCTCAAGTTATTTGTAGGAGCTTGAGGGGTCCTAGGCAAGATCATTTCTCCTTTCCTACATATCATTGTCATGGATGCCTAAAGTAGAATGTTAGGAAAGGTTTTAGAAGCAAATTGGATTGAAGGTTTTATTGTGGAAGGAGATGGTGGTGATAAGGGCATTTCACATCTTTATGCGAATGAAACTATCATTTTTTACGGTTTGAGTTGGGAAAAACCTCAATGGTTGAGAAGCATTCCTTTTTGTTTTGAAGTGGTACTTGGTTTGAAAGTGAATCTGTGAAGAGTGAGTTGCTTCTGGTTGGAAAGGGGGTGCATGATTTATCTTTGAATTGTGGGTGTGGGGTGGGGAATCTTCCTACTTTTTATTTGGGTCTTCTTCTGAGGCCTCATATAAGGCTAAGGCAGTAAAGGACATAGTGGTTAAAGGATTTGAGAAAAGATTTAGTGGATGGAAGAGGGAGTATGTTTCAAAAGACGATAAGCTAACTTCGATTTGTAGTTTAAGATCATGAGAATAGACAAGAAGAGCCAAACAAATGGTGTCCACCTTTTGATCCAAAGTTTAAGATGAACATTGATGGGGCATGGAACTCGGAAAACAGAAATGAAGGGATTAGAACAGTCGTAAGAGATGCAAAGGGGGCCTTTATGGCAGATATAGCAAAGCGATGGCCTAATATGACATCATCTCAAATTGTAGAAGCAGCAGCAGTTATAGGAGGGATTCAATTTTGTAGTGACATAGGGATCAGAGGTGTGAACCCCGGAAATTGGCCTATAAGGATTGACGAAAAAGAGAGAATTAGTTTTGAAAAAAGAAAAAGGAGTCGCCACCTTATTTTTTAAAGGAAACAAGGAAAACCTTAAAAACACTTTGTTTTAAAGAAAATAATTGAAAAGACTCTATGTTTAAAAAGGAAAGGCAAAAAATGATCTTTTGGAAACCAAAGAAATCAAGGATTCAGAGGCTAAGTTATGACATGAGAAGGTTCTTGGCAAAGCCTATAGGCACCCATGTCACCCTTTCGGTCTCTTAGTTTATTTGGGCTAAATTAAGATCTTACCGTACAAAAATCAGCAAGTATCACCACAAGATAGTGTACAAATATCCATCCATGCATGCATAATAAGCAAATAAAACAAAGAAAAACAAAACAAAATAGAAAACTAGGATACTTGGATCCTAGAACGGACTTGAACCTCAAAACGAGCACCTACGTACCATGTAACAGAATACATGGATCAAAGTCCATGTAGTTCGACTGGAATTAGGTTTCAATCCTAATATAAACCTATGATGAAAATCCTAGGTTTCCTTATTTGAAAGATAGAAATTTGAATAGTCCAAATTTGAAAACTTCCACAGGATGGAAACTTTTATAGAAAAAAAGTATTTTATTTAACAAGGAAACCTTTGATTATAACCATGTGTTCATATTAGGAAACAACCCTAAAAGAGGGAGAAGAAAAAGAGCAAAAGAAGAGAAAGGTGAATTAGGGCACCTTTAAACCCTACTTACCTTATGCAATTACTCCAAGCAATAGCAAGCAATAACGGCCTTAATAAAGCGATTATCATCCCTGTTTGCACCCTTACACGTGCTTAAAACAAAACAAAAAGAATGATATGCAAATCTAGACAAAATAGTATTGTAGCCTAAAATCATCCACTAATCATATAAACAACAGAAATAGTGAACTTTCATAAACCCCAATGCAATCCTAGAACCATGACATGCAAAAAAACCCTAAAATCCACTATATGAATGCAAAGAAATATCATAGTTATTCTATATATAACATATATATAATAACCATGAAGAAAAACCCAGAAGAAAACTCTAACCTAGCATGCTATATGGAACTAAACTAAAACAATGACAATAGAAACCCTAAACTCACAAATATGCCTAAAAACATATAGAATAGCTCTAAAACATGCATAACTCATGATGAACAATATTTAAACCATGTATATTAACTAACTAAAGCATTAATACATGATAAAAAACTTAACTTTAGCATGCAATAGCACTAGCCTATAAGAAAAACTAATATAAGCACCATTAGGGCAGAAAAATACCTTAGGAAGAGCTTCCTTGCTGCTGTAGAGACTCCCTTCTTGACTTGTGAATGATTGGAGTCAAGCTTCTTCAAGGCTACAGTGAGAGCTTCAACTCTCCTTTAGCTCTCTCTCTCTTATTCTCTCTCAATAACTCAAGTTTGATGCATAAAAGTGGCTCTAGTTGCCTCCCCTGGTGCTGAAACATAGGGGGTATTTATAGAGTTCAATTAGGATAAATCAATGGCTAGGATTAAAACCCTAATAATTAATCCAAGGGTTATTAGAGACTCCCTTGGTGCTTAAGAAACTCAAAAGTTGCCAAAAATTAGAAGGAAACATGTCCAAAAGAGTCCTAGTACGTCAAAATTGAAAAAAAAAAAAAAAAAAAATCACATTTTAGCACAAAAATAGGGAAGTGGTCTCGGGTGACCACCAGGCCTTGGGTGGCTAGCCACCAGGGGTTGGGCGGCTAGCCTCCCGGGCTTGGGTGGTCACCTGAGCCCGCTTTAGTTTTTTGCCCTTTTTTAACCTCCTTTGCTTCTGGGAGTGTTTTTGGGATCAAATTAACTCCGGTTTTGATGAAATAAAAGCCAAAACAACCATGTTTTGATGACGAATACATTTTTAAACATTTTAGGACAAAAACCACTAACCATAGGTGTATGGTTAGGTTTTACAAAGGTGGTTAATCGCTATGCATTACCATTGCAAAGCATAGGTATGCACATAGGATCAAACCAAATGCTTTCCAAACCAAAATTAAACTTTCCAAAACACTTTTAGGGATGAAATAATGACTAATTAAAGTCAATTTGAAAAGAATTGGTTGGTAATTGTGAGTCCATTTGAGCTAACCCGAAAGGGTCAATAAACCAATTTGAACCATATTGAGCCATTTTAACCCTAAGCCATTGATTCATTAAATTGAAAATTTGGAGATCATTTCAAGGTAAAATGAAAAGTTTGTAACTTAAAAGACAATTATGCCCCTCAAGTCACAAAAGCTCTCATTATCCCTCAAGATCAACTCCGAATTAAACCAAAATTCATATCCACTATTCTTATGACCCTAAAAAACTAATGCAAGTGAATAGACTCAAAAACAAAACAAAAACATAAATGAAATGATGAGCCCTAGTAAGGTATGTCACACCCCATTTTTGCCACCTTAGCTATGGTTTGTCATTTCATGTGTCTTTTTGTTTCCTTTTTGAGTCTAGTCTTTTGCATTGAGTTTTTAGAGTCTTGAGGATGGTGTGTATGAATTTTGGTTCGATTTGGAGTTGATCTTGAGGGTTAATAAGAACTTTTGTGACTTGAGGGGCATAATCGTCTTTTTGGTCACAAACTTTCCATTTGACCTTGAAATGATCTCCAAGTTGCCAATTGGAGTTCATATGGTTGCATTTGAGGTATTTGTGGGTTCAATTTGATGAATTGATGGTTCGGGATTAGAATGGCTCAACAAGGCTCAAGTTGGTTAAGAGACCTACTTCGGGTTAGCTCGAATTGGCTCATGACTTTCACTCTATGACTACTCATTTGACCTTGATTAGTCTTAATTTCATCCCCAAATGTGTTTAGGAAGTTTGAATTTCGAATTGGAAAGCATTCGGTACGACCCTATGTGCATACTTAAGCTAAGCGATGGTGAGGTATAGCGGTTAACCACCTTTGTAGGACCCAACCATGCAGCCATGGCTAGGGTTTCTTACCCTCAAGTGACTCAAATTACATTCCTCTTCGAAACACGGTCGTTTTGGCTTTTGTTTCATCAAAATCGGAGTTGATTTGAGCCTTGAAACACATTTGGAAGTCGAAAGGGTCAAAATTTGGGCTGAAGCTGTCATGGCCTCGGGTGACCACCCAGGCCTGGGCGGCTAGCCGCCTGGGCCTAGGTTGCTAGCCGCCCAGCCCCAGGTGGTCACCCGAGCCACCTTCCTTTTTTGAGTCTTGACGCGGCTCCCTCCCTATTTCCTCGGATTTGCTCGCCTCCAGCCGCCATTTAACCCTAATTTTAGCCCTATTTGACCTATTTGAGCCCCAAGGGAACCTCTAAGAGCCCTTGGATCAATCCCTAGGGTTTTAATCCCAACCATTGAGGCTTTCCCCTCAATCCCTATAAATACCCCCTTATACTTCAGCAATGGAGGAGGCAATTTCTAAAGGGTGAGGCATGTGTGAGACTTGGAGGCTATGGCAGCCATCCTTAGGGTAGTTTAACCTAAATTTTGAGTGAGAGAGTGAGAGAGAAAGCTTGAAGGAAGGCTGAAGTTGGGCTTGAAGGCTTAAAGGAAGGAATTCCCAGCAGTGCATAAGAAGAGGAGGACTCTCTACAGCAGCCACCATAGGTATACCTCTCCCCCTTTCTCTCTTTCATTCAGATTAGGGTTTTCTGCCTAGGATAGCATTATTTCATCATGTGTTGATGCTTCTAATGCTTAGAATGCATGATTAGGATATTGTTTATGGCTGGTTTTGCATGATATAATGTCATTCCATGTGACTTTGTGAGTGTTTGTGTTTTTAGGGTTTCTAGAGTCTTTTCTAGGGTTTTGCATTGAATAGTCATTATTTCATGTTCAAGTTTATGTCTTTATTATGTCTTGTTGCTTCTATTAGCTAGTATGCATGTTTAGGATGATATTCATGGGCTGTTTAGTATGCTAGGATGCTATTCCATGTGATTTACTGCATGTTTGGGATTCGAGGGTTTCCTTAGTGCTGAAATTGAGTTTATGCCTAGAATAGCTTTATTTCATGTGAAAGTCTATGTCTTTATCATGTGTGGATCATTCTATTGATTAATATGCATGGTTAGAATGCTGTTCATATTCTGTTTTGCATGATTTAGGGTTATTTCATGGGATTTTATGCACTAGTGTGATTCTAGGGTTTTTATCATCCTTGTGTTGGTTTAGTTGCATATAGCATGATAGCTTAGGGATTTTCTCTGTTTTTTCTTCATAGTTGCTGCATATGTGTTCCATATTAGGTAACTATGATATTTCTAGCATTCATATAGTTGATTTTAGGGTTTTTTTTGCATGTCATTGCATGTAGGGTTGAGTTAGGGTTTTAGTTAGCTTATGATTCATGTTGTTTACATGATTTATGGTTGATTTTAAGCTCTATTTCAATTTGTCCAGATCTGTTTAATGGCTTTAATGATGAGTTTTGAGCATGTGTTAGCCTATGTTTGAGCATGATAATTGCTTGATTGGAACCTAGCTTGGTTGGTTGGTATTTTTGGTGTTTTTTGCATGCAAATTGCAGGTGCTTGACAGGTACAACAGGTGCAACTACCCCACCAATGTGGGGTGGTTATTTTGGTTATTGCAAGATGAAATCTTGCGAATAAGATAATTACCTTATGCAATAGGGTGGTTATTGTGACAGGTTGCTTTTGCTTAAAGGTAAGTAGGGTATGAGGGTGCCCCAATTCACCCTTCTTTCCTTTCCTTGAAACTTTCCCTTTCTCCTCCCCTAGGGTTATTCTTTAATAGAGGGGTATGGTAGATTCCTATAGTATCCTTTCATAAAAAAATACCTTTTAAATCAAAGTTTCCATTTTTTTTTATCAAATTCCATATTTACCAAAAATCTTTTGAGAATCATTTATTTTGGAAACTTACCATGTTTTTCTTGAAAGAAAACTTAGGGTTTACCATAGGCCTCTATTAGGTTATAACCCTATTCCCTTTCGAACTACGTGGACTTTGATCCATGTATTTCCATACATGGTACGTAGGCGCTCTTCGTAAGGTTCAAGTTCGCCCTAGGATACTAAGTATCCTAGGTTTTCTTCCCCCTCTTTCTCTTTTCTGTTTTTCTTTGATTTACTTGATTATATGGATGAATGAATGAATGATATGCATGCTGTCTTTTGATGATAATTGTTGATTTGTGTGTGATTGAGACTTTGATTTAGCCCAATTAAATTAAGAGACCATTTAGGGCGATATGGGTGCCTATAGGCTTTGCCTAGAACCTTCCCATATCGTAACTTAGCCTCCGAATCCCCGATTTCTTTGGTTTCCAAAAGATCATTTGCCTTACCATTTTTAATATGGAGTCAATCTTTTGTTTTCCTAAAACAAAACTGTTTTTTAGGGTTTTCCTTGTTTCCTTTAAAAAATAAGGTGGCGACTCCTTTCCTTTTCGTTTTCAAACCCACCATTTTCCTTTTCAACCCGTGTGGGCCTTAACTCCTTTTTTAGGGTCCACAAGGTGGTGCAAAAATGGGGTGTGACAAGAGGGTTGGTGATTGAGGGGATGCAAAAATAGTCTTTGATTGCCTCAATACAAAAAGTGCTATACCTCGCGAGATTGAGGTGCTGTGTTTCAATAGCCTGAGATTAGCTCCAGTTAGGAGTGGATGAATTCTATAAGGGGCCTAGAGAGTGTAACAAAGCTACTGATAGCTTAGCTAAGTATGCTCTTTGAATTGATAGCCAAGAAGTCTGGCTTGAGATGCCACTGGATTGGCTACTGCCAATTTTGAAGGATGATTGTAGCCCAGTCATGTCTTAATTTTTTTTAATGAAATTCTTTTATCAATTGACAAAAAAAAAAAAAAAAAAAAACCTTTGATTTGTAGTATTCTAGCAAGTTTGTTGACCTACTACAATTTTTATAGAAAAAATTAAAATAAAAGTGGAGGATAAAATTGGAAAATTAAAGTTAAATGAGTGAAATGGCAATGCAATTAATGTCCTTCCTTAATGGTGTTTTTAGTTAAAGGTGATCAAACAAAGTGGAATGTAGGGAGTAGTAGAAATTAGTGAACACAATGGAGATTTAAAATTCTCTAAAAAACCACATTCCAGTTGATTACTGATCAATGGTTTGTGGTAGCCATGTAGACATGTAGTTCAACATTATTTGAATTAACACATAAATTTGGACATGCACGCATGCATGCATCCCTGTGTATGTACATTCATGTAAATTTCGTTCATTGCATACATTTATTGTTGAAACTGTAATTGATATTTTTCAATGTATTCTTTCTCAGGCTTTGAAGAAGTCCAAGAACTTTTCTTTGATGCAGGCTATACAAGAACAGGTTTGTTTATATCACAACCATATTTTCTTTGCTTTTCCTTTTTCCTCCAATTGCAGAGCCAAATTTTTCTTGTGCTTTATGATTTTGTAAGACTTGGTTTGGAAGCTTGCTTCAAGTTCTCTGTATTGGCGAGGGAGAATAAATTGTTAAGTGAATGAAGCGAAGTACTATATATATATATATATATATATATATATATATATATATAATGGAGGGACTTGAACCTTAGAAACCGAGCTTAGTCTCATTGGTAAATAAAGTTCGTGATTTGATGCCCTTGTAGAATTGTAAAGTTATAATTTTAAACTATGACTCTATGAGCTCTTCTAGGCCCAAATTCAATCTGACTAATTGTTCTTAAGATCTATTATGCTAATTTTTTTTCCTGCCTCATTTGTTAAGATTCTTTACTCCTGTGCTGAAGAATTAGATAAACTCGAGGGTTTCAATAATTAAATCAGATTTATTTACAGTCCATTTGGTATTTTCCAAGGTTTTGCTTTTCGTAATAAAGTTTTGAGTTCTGACCTGTCTCAACCATGCCATGCAAGTACTTGTTACCTATGATGTACGGGTTATTGAGATTGACACTTAATAAGTGAACTTTGCCAAATCCATTGAGAAAGATGTTATAAGGTCCTAAAACTAGGCTGAGTGATGAGGGAGTGTTGGATAAGTCACTCGAAGCCAAATTGTTTGAATGGCAAGGGAAAGGTAGCTTTTAAATTCAAGCTATTTTGAGTAAATGCTTTTATATTTGGTCGGTACTTTCAAAGTTAGAAACATAATCTTATCAGCGGAACAATTGGATGAATCAAGAAGGCAATTAGAGAGAGAAAGAATCACAAGTGTGAAGAGGCTACTAAAGAATCAAATAATGTGAAGTTAGAGGAGGAATCGAGGAGGTTTGATCCAGGCAAGAGAAGGTTAAAGCTGTGGTATTAGAGGTATTGTTTATGTGTTTTGATTTGTATACTAGAGTACGTCACTTTTTTTTTTTTTTTTCCTGCTGAGCTGGACAGGCTCATTTTAATTGGCAGTTGTTTGATATGTAGTTTTTATTTCTCCTTTAATTATGTAGATGGATAGATTTTGGGTTCAGTAAAATAAAGAGGAGTACGGGGTGAGGTTGGCACTGAGGATACCCACTGGAGACATGTGGGAGACGAGCTGTCCTTGAGGTGAATGGTGGATGAATGTGGGCGTACCGTATGGGGTAGGGATTATTGAGAATCTATGAGACTTTAGCAGGGCTTTCTATTTGAGGCACTCTCTTCTGATTTGTGGTTTTCCTTCTATTTTCCTTCTTATTTGCTTTCTCTCTTTACTCTCAGTAATCCTCTTTTGTTGTCATCTGTACCCCCCTCTTAGAACTGGACGTCATTTTATAGTAAGCCCAAGATGTGACCATTCAATGAATAGGGGTGACATGACAGTTCAAGGGATCCTCGTGTGTGACCCTTCAAGAGTATTCAATGCTCCAAGGACGCAGGTAGGATTATCAAACCTGCAGGGCTCCTACAGGTCTACGAACCTATGTCCTATCACGTCACCCATACCTGGGGTCGGACCTCGAGAGTCCCCAGGTAAGGCTGCCTCTGGCACTGTCAGCGTGCTCTACTAATTCTTTCACCAATTTATGCCAGTTATTTAATGCCTGCTAATTTGTCTTATATGAGGCCGATGTACCATAGATGAAGTGGCCTCTTGAGTCTTCCTCGACCCTTCCCTTCCTATGATCCTCGACCTTCTCAATCCTCGGCCCCCAATATCTCGTTGTCCTCGCCATTCCCCCTCGTCATTCATGTCCTTAGAACATATGTGTCACACCCCATTTTTGTCACCTTAGTTAGGGCATATCATTTCATGTAGGATTTTGAGTCCTTTTCGAGTCTAGTCTTTTGCATTGAGTTTCTATGGCATTGAATATCATGCGTATGAATTTTGAAGTGATTTGGAGTTCATCTCGATGGTCAATAAGAACTTTTGCGACTTGAAAGGCATAATCGTCTTTTAAGCCGTATATTTTCCATTTGACCTTGAAATGAATCCCGAGTCATTCCCATGAGTCCATATGAGTATATAGAGTCCATATATAGGTTCAATTTCATGAATTAATGGTTTAAGATCAATTCGGCTCATAATGGTTCGGGTTGGCTAAAAGACCCTTTCTTGGTTTGCTCAAATTGACTCATAAGACCCAACTAATTTTCTCTCATTTAACTCAAATTGGGCTTTATTTATGTTCTAAACATGTTTAGAAAGATCAAATTTCGATTGGGAAGGCATTTGGTTCGACCTTGTGTACAAACCCAGCTTAGCGACGGTGAGGCACCATGGTTAACCACCTTTGTAAAACCTAACCATGCACCCATGGTTGAGGATTTTTGTCCTAAAATGCCTAAAAATGAGTTCCCCTTCGAAACACAGTCGTTTTGGCTTTTATTTCGTCAAAATCGGACTTAATTTGAAGATTTTAGGACTTCTACAGCAAGTGGGAGTCAAAAGCGGAGCAAAAATAGGGGACCCTCGTCCGGGGCTGGACGGTCAGCCGTCCAAGCCCAGACGGCTAACCGTCCGGGGCAAGTTGGTCACCCGAGGAATCCTTCTTCAACTCAAACTCTGACTCTCTCTTCCCTCTTTTGACGGTTTCCTCCGCCAAAACAACTTGTTTGCTCTTAGGAGTGTGTAAGATTGAGTTGTTTGAGCACCAAGAGAGTCTCTAATAGCCCTAGGATCATTGTTTAATGAATTAATCCTAGCCATTGGTTAAGGGGGTCAGTTCTCTATATAAAGGACATGATATTCAGCATATAGGGGAGGTTAATTGCACTTTACACTTAGAGAGAGAGGGAGCTACGAGTTTGGGGAGCTAGAAGGACATCAAGAAGAGGCTCTTCAACCCCAAGCAAGGAAGGAAACAAGGAGTTTGAAGACAAGGAAGAGACCACAAGAGGTAAACATGTCCCTTTAATGCTGAACATGAGTTTTCTACTTCTCCTCCTTCTGCTTCTTCTTCTTCTTCTAGGATAGTTATGGTGCATGAGATAGCTTTTCTTATGGGTTGAATTCAATGCTTGTGTGATGTTATATGAATGATTTTAGGATAGTTTATGGCTTTATATGCTTGATAATCCCTGGTTTACCAAGGATTCGATAGTGTTATCTTTTCTATCTTCTTGAATCATGCATAGTCCACATGTTTAGGTTGCTGTGATTATTATCATGAATGGATGCTCCTGTTAGTTAATATATGTTATATGAATGATATTCATGATGATTTGAGCATGTGTTAGAGTCATTTAATAGGGTTTTATGCATAGTTGTGAGATTAGGGTTTCGATAACCCTAAAATCACATAGGTCTTATACAGCATGCTTAGCTTAGCTTTTTGAGTTGTTTCTCATCATAGTCATTCTATATATGCTGCATATAGTTGAATCATGCTAGGTTTGCATTCATGTAGTATGTTTTATAGGTTTTTTGGAGACATTATCCTTTTTCTAAGGATAATTATCCTTTTCATTGAGTGAGGTTTTGCATGAGAGCTTTCTGAGATGTGTTTAAGCATGAAATCACTTCTATTGTGTTCTAGGGTATATATTTTACGTAGGATATGTTGATTGCACCTCCCCATAACGACTTTTTTACGTGAAATTATCTTAGGATAGTTTTGCTTAAGAAAGCTCGCCGTAGGAAGGTCTATTTTCGTATTTTACATAAAATATCATCTTTTTAGTTTGTTATCATGTTTATTGATATTATTGGAGTTTCTTATGCTTGTTAGTGTGTCTTTGGTAGGTTTTTATGCATGTTAGTTAGGTCATTGCATGTAGGATTGAGTTAGGGTCCTTAGTTATTCATTATTCTTGTTGTTTGCATGATTAATGGATGATTTTAGGCCTTGTCATGGTTCTGTCCAGATTTGCATATTGCTTTCTTTGCATGATTTTGTGCACTTGTAAGGGTGCAAGCAGGTACAAAGCTTGTCCTATTGCAAATAGGGCTGCTATTGCTTGAAATTGCTAATGCTAGGAGCTTTTGCGCTCAGGTAAGTGGGTTTGAAGGTGCCCCAATTCACCTTTCTTCTCCTTTCTTTTCTCTTCTCCCTCCTAGGGTTACTTCTTAATACAAACATATGGTGTTTATCAAAGGTTTCCTTCAATAATAAATTCTGGTTTTTATCAAAGTTTTCCTTTTGTGGAAGTTTTCAGTTTTGGATTAAATCAATATATTTTCAAGTGAGGAAACCTAGGGTTTTTACTATAGGTTTGTATTAGGTTGTAACCCTATTCTTTTCGAACTACGTGGACTTTGATCCATGTATTTCGCTGCATGGTACGTAGGCGCTCTTCGTGAGGCTCAAGTCCATCCTAGGATCCAAGTATCCTAGGCTTTTCTTTTCTTTTCTTCTTTTTTTTCTGTTTTGTTTTGTTTGATTGATTGTGCATGGATGATTGGATGGGATATATGATATGCATGCTGCCTTATGATGATATATGATGATATTTGAGTGAAAAAGATCTTAAATTAGCCCAATTAAATTAAGAGACCAACTCGGGCGATGTGGGTGCCTATGGGCTTTGCCCAGAACCTTCCCACGTCGTAACTTAGGCCCCGAATCCAATTTTCTGGTTTCAAAGACTTTGCTTTTCCTTTAATGGAGTCATGTGGTTTTGAAAATAAAACATTTTTGTGGTTTTCCTCTTTTCCCTAAAAAATGAGGTGGCGACTCCTTTTTGTTTGTTGTCTTTCACCCCTACCTTCACACCCATCATCTTTTTGCCAAACCCTTGTGGGCTCCGCGCTCTTTCGTGGGTTCACAGTTTGGCGACTCCACTGGGGATGTCGAGGGCTAGACTCATTTAATTTGATTGGGCTAAATTAATTTCTTATTGTTAATTAAAATCAATCACTTGCATCCGCTTGATTGTGTGCTTTCATTTATTGCATTATGTGCGCTATTGTTGCATGATCACTCGATTGTCCCTCGATGTATCCTTGCTAACTGATAGCCTAGTTCGACCTTGGTTTTCCTAATTCCATGTGTTGGGCGAAGCTATCAAACCTCTCTTGCCAAGTACCCTTGGGCTTGCCCTTAGGTATATCAAATGGATCAATCACGTACTGCTGGACCCACGAGACATTCCTGATGTCACATGTGGTTAGGTATAAAGATTGGTACAAGCAAAGTTGAGGACGCTAGCCTACCCTCTTAAAAGAAAGAATTGCATGTAATGGACCTTCTAGGACACCGTCGGATCACCTATATGCACACACACTGTTGTGATGATATGCTACCGTGTTTGTGATGTGTTGCCATGCTTTGTTGATTAAGTGGGTAATTAAAGGAAACTTTACATCCTAAATCCTTAATACGTACCCTTCCCCATGACCCCCGCAAGGGTAATTGGTTAAGAGAACTAATTAAGGGTGTACATTGTAAAAATTTTGAGATAATTATGGAAGCTTAGGATGGACCCTTAGGCTGAAAAATTGAGTGTTTGCTTTATGTTAGAGGGATAGACGTGCTGGCTTGGATCTGTAATCAACAAGGGTGCCTAGTCAGTGCTGATTCTGTCACCGAGTCAGATATGGCCGAGGAAAGAACTAGCAACCGGGGTTTCAACCTTGAGGCCACTTTGAAAGCTATTATGGAAAAGCTTGACCACACTACCCAGGTATCCGAGACCGCACTCAAGTTAGATCAAGACATTCAACAGAAGAACTCCGAACCTGAATCTAGGGCCCATGCCACTGACAACAATCAAGGATCCAATGATTCCGAATCTGCTGAGGAACCATTAGGAGAGGAGGGAGAACTACCCAAGACCAAGGAAGGGGAAACCAAAGCCACATCAAGAGAGAACTCAATTGTCCTGGCAAACAAGGTTGAGGCCTTAGAACGAACTCTGAAGGGAATCCGCAGATCTGATGATATGGTGGACATCCGTACTTTGTCCTTGTTCCCAAAGGCTCGCATCCCGCTATAGTTTAAGATACCGGGGAGAAATTTGATGGGATAGGCTGTCCTAAGACCCACCTCAAGATGTATGTGCGAGCTATGCACCCTCGAGGGGCGAACGATGAGTTATTGGCTCAAATGTTTCACGAGTCATTAGCGAGTTCCGCCTTGAAATGGTTTTTGTCATTGGAGGAAAACAGAACCAAGACTTGGGAGGATGTATGCAATGCATTCACGGACCATTAAAAGTATAACACCGAAGTGGATATCACGCGAAGGGACTTGGAAACCACTAAGCAAGGGGTTAATGAGACTTTCTCCGCATTTATCACTAGGTAGAGACAAAAGGCTTCCAAAATGACAGACAGACTGAATGAGGAAGACCAGATTCAGTTGGTGGTGAAGAACTTGTTGCCCATATATCATAAGCACCTCTTTGCTCACTACTTTCCGAACTTCAAGGCTCTTGTTGGGGCTGGCACACAAGTTGAAGATGCAATCGCCGATGGAACAATCAAAACGGAGGAGGTCCAAAGGAGTCGAAGGACGAACTTTGGAGGAAAACCCAATGCTGAGGTCAATACCATTACCCAACCCGCTCGCCCTTTCTCCCTAAATGACTCCACCTCACCTCGCCAATTCACCGAGCTATACATGCCACTCGAAAGAGTCTTTGAAAAGCTCAGAAGCCGTGACCTCTTGAAACCCCTCAACCCGAGGCCTCCACCAAACCCATTGCCCAAAAGCTACAATAAAAATGAATATTGCAAATTCCACCAAGCTAAAGGCCATCCAACCAACCGTTGTTATCGCCTCCGCTATGAAATCCAAGATTTGCTTGACAAGCAGATCATTTCACCACCCACCGCACCAAATCGCCCAAATGTCACTCGAAATCCCCTCCCCACCCACAATGTGCCTCCTCCCAACAACATAAATGCCATCGAGCTTGGCTCGTCCCAATCCCGTCAACCCATAAGGCAATACACGCCATTTCCCATGACCTTGACTCAAGTTTTCCACCAATGTTGTGATAAAGGGCTCATATTGCCACTCTGTCCAAAGCCGAGACCTTCGACTCCTCACTAATTCTGTTTGTACCACCAGGCGCCCGGGCATGATACGGAGAATTGTGTCATATTGAAAAAGGTAGTTCAAGACCTTGTTGATCAAAAGGTTTTGGTATTGCCAAAGAAGTCCATGCAGCGACAATTGAGAGAAAGGTTCGAGGCAGGAGAACCTAAAGTGGGTTTGCTGGGGGAGTCATTCGGAAAGTTTGATTACTACGTACTCTACCCCGACCCCATCCCTGATGAGCCTATAATCCCCACAGGTTGGGATGAGTTACCAGAGGAAGTCCAAATGGAGGAAATCGACACCATCACATGGGATGATCTCATGGGTGATGTAGGTGAGATTGATGATATGTGGATGAGTGATGATGAGGTAGAGCACATAACTAGAGGGGGTCGCCATTTCAAGCCTCCGCACTTAGAATCTGACAACCCATTAGGGGGACTTGGAAGGTAATCGCCACCTCGACCTGCAAGAAGAGGAGGACGAAGTGCTTAGGCAATTGAGAAAGACTAATGCCAACATCACTATATGGGGTTTGCTCATGGCCTCTTACAAGCACAAACAGACAATCTTGAAGTTGCTCAACCAGATACAGGTTCCCGTTGACACATCTCCAGAAAATTTGGTGAACTTGGTGAATCCAACCTTGAAGAACTCCACCATTGTGTTCTCAGAAGCAGACCTACCTAAAAGTGGACCTAGTCATTCACAAGCCATGTACATCACTATCGACACCATGGGAAAGAGAGTTCCAACAGTCCTGATAGACAATGGTTCTGCTCTTAATGTGTGCCCTCTCAGAACTGCCACCGTCTTGGGGTTAGATCCAACAGACTTCATGCCATCCGGGCAAACAGTGAGAGCCTATGATAACACCCGTAGAGAGGTGATTGGAGTGGTCACTTTGCCATTGATTATGGGGCCTACAAAATTCAGAGTGGAGTTCCAAGTGTTGGATGTCCCGTCATGCTTCAATATCTTGTTGGGGAGACCTTGGATTCATCCTGCAGGGGCTGTACCCTCTTCATTGCACCAAAAAGTCAAGTTCCCTTATGAAGGGGCCATCGTCACACTCCAAGGTAATTATGACTTGAAGTTGTCGGGGGTACCCATTTGCGAGATCAAGTTCGAGCCCGCTGGAGTACCATTGTCTAGGTTCGAGTATGTTCAATGCATAGAGAAAGAGCCAGAACAAAGAGAGTTGATACTTCTCGACTTTTGCCCTCATGGCAACTTACATGTGGGGAACATAATGAAGAAAATGAGTTTCTTCCCAGGCATGGGACTAGGACGCCGTTAGCAAGGCATACCGGTATCCGTTCAGAGCCGTATTATCACCTACACCTTCGGTTTGGGTATGAGCCTTCCAAGAAAGACCGTATGGAGATGTTGCAGAGAAGCAGAGAAAGGGTCAAAGAAAAAGCAGAAAGGAGAGTGCCAGATATTAGAATCTCGCCATACCAACCTACCTTGAATGGTTACTTTGTTAAGGAAGGGGAGGATTTTCTATTCTGCGGATTTCCCGAACCATCCATTGACAAAGCAACCAAGGCGAGAGTTCCAGGGTTTGAGATATTCTTTACTGAGTGGTATCCCATTACTGCTGCAATGGTTGATGATGAAGCAATCAATGATGACTATTGGGAAAAGAAAAGCGAGGACTGGGCAGAACAGATGGATTCGGAAGCCATGATTACGATGTTTCAAGATACGGTTCTTGCTGTGGAGGAATCGGATCTCGAGTGTTCTTTAATTCACCATGCAGCTGTGCCACTCCTTAATTGGTATCTTGAAGAGGGTGCCATTGCAGAAATTCTTGAGGGCAAGGATCTCGACTTACCTGATAGTAGCTTTGTTTCCTTTCTCTCTTCTATGGATATCTATGGCATGGATATAGATCCTATGAATGACGTCCCCCCGGAGCTCGTCGAGCAAAGGAAAAGGGGCGTTACCGAACCTAACATGGATGAATTGGAATCAATCAATCTAGGGACAGATGAATTACCGAGGATAATTAAAATTAGGATAACTCTTTTGCCTGCTGAAAAAGAAAAATTGATAATGCTTCTAAAAGCCAACATAGAGGCCTTCGCATGGTCTTATGAGGATATGCCTGGCATTGATCCAGATATTGTGCAATATTACATCCCCACTAATCCCACTAAAAAGCCTGTAAAGCAGAAATTAAGAAGATTAAAACCAGAATGGGCTTTGAAAGTAAAAGAAGAGGTAACTAAACAATTAGATGCCGGGTTTCTCCAAGTTGTGGAGTACCCTGAATGGCTGTCTAACATAGTGCCTGTGCCTAAAAAAGATGGGAAAGTGCAAATGTGTGTTGACTTCTGCGACCTCAATGCTGCGAGCCCAAAGGACGATTTCCCTCTGCCACATATCGATGTGTTGGTGGACAGTATAGCGGGCCATGCTCTTCTCTCCTTCATGGATGGGTTCTCCGGTTACAACCAGATAAAGATGGCGCCTCAAAACATGGAAAAGACGGCTTTTATCACGCAGTGGGGCACGTATTGCTACAAGGTAATGCCTTTTGGCTTAAGAAATGCCGGGGCTACTTACCAAAGAGCTGCTACGACCTTATTGCATAATATGATCCATAAAGAAGTAGAGGTGTATGTGGACGATATGATAGTCAAATCTGTAGACCGGGAAGGACATTTCGTGGCATTGGAGAAGTTCCTAGAGCAGGCAAAGAAGTACAACCTCTGATTGAATCCTCAAAAGTGTGCCTTCGGAGTCACCGCAGGGAAGCTGTTGGGTTTCATGATTACTTAGAGGGGAATTGAAGTTGATCCAGGGAAGATAAAAGCTATCACGGAAATGGAGCCACTAAGAACGGAAAAGCAGATCCGGGGTTTTTTGGGCAGAGTTCAATACATAAGTCGTTTTATCGCCAATTTGACCATGGTATGCGAGCCAATTTTCAAGCTACTTAAGAAGGGCATTTCCAAGGAATGGAATGAGGATTGCCAAGAAGCCTTTGAGACCATTAAAAGGTATTTGAGGAACCCCCCAATCTTGGTTCCCCCGCGGCAAGGTGAACCGTTACTGTTATACTTAACGGTTACTGAAACCGCGACGGGAGCTATATTAGCTCAATACCTTGAAGGGTCGAAAAAGGAAAATGCCATCTACTACTTGAGCAAGAAAATGACAGATTATGAAGTAAAGTATAATGCGCTGGAAAAGGCTTGCGTAGCATTGGCATGGGCTACCCAGAAACTCCGTCACTACATGATGTCCTTCGAAGTCCTGTTGATAAGTCGATTGGATCCTTTGAAGTATTTGCTAGAAAAACCAGTCCTATCGTACAGGACCGCTCGTTGGTCGCTTCTTCTCAATGAATTCGACATAAAGTACTTGGCGCAGAAGTCTATTAAAGGAAGTGTTGTTGCAGACCACTTGGCAAGTTGCCCTGTGTCATCATCAACCCAATTCAATGATGAGTTCCCTGATGAAGATATCCTGGAAATCAAGAAGAAGGTTTGGAGAGTCTACTTCGACGGAGCTGCAAACAGAAGGGGATATGGAATAGGAATGCTACTAGTCTCGCCCGAAGAAGCCTTCACGCTTTTAGCAGTCAAATTGGGGTTCGAAGCCACCAACAACATAGCGGAGTATGAGGCCTGCATTCTAGCATTGGAAGCTGCATTAGAGTTGGGGATAAAAGAACTTGAGGTGTTTGGAGATTCAGCATTGATAATCTGTCAGATAAAAAGGGAGTGGAAAACTCGCGACGAGAAGCTATTACCCTATCATGTCTATTTGGAAGCACTGACTAAAGAGTTCACGGAAGTCGAGTTCAATTATCTGTCGAGAAACAAGAATCAGTTTACTGATGCCTTAGCGATTCTAGCTTCAATGGTGGAGATACCAGAAGGAGGAAGCGTAAAACCGCTCGTGATCGAATGCAGAGAGAAACCAGTGTATTGCTGTTCCATTCGAGAAGGGGAGATAACAGATAATCACCCTTGGTTTTATGACATAAGAAGGCTCATCGAGAAAAGGGAATATCCAGAGGAAGCATCTCGGGTGGACAGACGAACACTGAGAAGATTGGCAAGCTATTATGTGGTATGTGGAGGAAAACTGTATCGGAGATTTTACAACGGGATTCACTTGCTGTGTGTCACGGAGGAAGAGGCTAGAAAACTCATCGAAGAAATTCATGAAGGAGTGGGGGCTCCGCATATGAATGGATACATGCTGGCTAAGAAGATCATGAGGCTAGGGTATTACTGGTCTACAATGGAAAGGGATTGCTATGCCCACGTTAAGAAATGCCATAAGTGTCAGCTCTTCGCCAATGGACAGCACTTGCCCTCCATGCCCCTAACAAGTATGTCAACTCCGTGGCCGTTTGCAGTGTGGGGAATAGATATCATCGGACAGATTAAGCCGAAGGCATCCAATGGTCATGAATACATCTTGGTAGCCATCGATTACTTTACCAAGTGGGTGGAAGTAGCTTCCTTCAAAGTTTTGAATGCTAAAAAGGTGGCGCAGTTCATACAGCTCAACATTATCTACCGATATGGGGTACTGCATAAGGTTATTTCAGATAATGGTCAGTATTTTTAGAAGGAAACTAAAGAACTCTTGCAAAAATATAAGATCGTTCACCACTTGTTATCCCCGTATCGCCCACAGACTAACGGTGCAGTGGAAGCCGCCAACAAGAATATCAAGAAAATACTACAGAAAACGACTGATATGTACACTGATTGGCATGAGAAACTACCATTGGCATTATGGGGGTACAGAACGTCAGTCAGATCGTCAACAGGGGCTACGCCGTATGCGTTAGTGTATGGAATGGAGGCCGTTCTACCAGTGGAATTGGAAGTTCCTTCGTTAAGGGTTGCTGTGGAAAGTCAGCTAGCAGAGGTGGATTGGATCAAAGGTCGTTATGATGAGTTGGCATTGCTAGATGAAAGGCGATTGAGGGCTCTCTACCATGTGCAAGGGTACCAGAGAAGAGTCGCAAGGGCGTTCAACAAACATGTCAAAGACAGAGGCTTGAAGAAAGGGGATTTAGTGTTGAAAGAGATCCGAGCTCCAATTTTCGATACACGAGGAAAGTTCAAACCAAGTTGGGGAGGACCGTATGTCATCAAGGAAATATTGCCAGCAGGGGCTGTTCGACTTATGGATTTGGATGGGATTGAGTTCGCTCGTCCTACCAATTTGGATCAATTAAAGAAGTATTATGTATAAGGCCTGCTAGGTTGAAAACCTGTAAGGGCAGCTTAGGCAAAAGTTAAGGCATTTGAACTATGAGGACTTGATTCCCCAAAAAAAAAAGAAAAAAAGAAAAGGAAAAAAAAAAGAAGAAAAAAAAAAAAAAAAAAAGAAAGAAAGAAAACGGGGATACGTAGGCAACCCATAAAGTTACTTTGGGTGCGGTCCAAACAACACAATACATCAAAATCTCAAAAGTAAATTATCATTGGCAATTTATTTGAAACTAATTGTTTGACATAACAATTTATTGGTGTTAAGTAAAAGAACTATCGACATGCCATAGATATTCTATTCCTTGAGTCTTTAAGTCCTCTTGAGTTTCTTCAGAGTGGTCTTGTTTGTCTTCTGTCTTTCTCTATCAAGTCTTCTTTTCTTTCGCAAGTCATGGTCGTGTGCTACCTCCACTGCCTCAAGAATGTCTTCTCTGCAAAGCCTAAGTCTCGTGTCCTTGATAAGGTCATAAATTCTTTCTCGATGAGAAGCTTCCCTTTTGCCCAAATCATCGTTCAACCATTGCTTATATTCTTTACTCATCTCGAAAGGTCCGTCAGTGTTGGCAATTCGAGTCAATTTTAGGTCTGTAGGCTAGCGAGTCCTCGCCCACTTGATCATAGTTAGACCGACAGGTTCCACAGAGCAACAAGGTCCTGTTAAGGACGGTATGGTTTGCATGGCGCTCATCTGGTGAAGAATTCTCGAAGTCCAATAGAAGGAAGTCGATCTCAGTCCTATGAGTTTGACAAAAACACACCCCGAGGTTCGAAAAAGTACTTGCTCTTTACACCCCCATGTGAAGACGTACCATTTAATGTTTCGCCATGACAGCGTTTGGAAATAACCCAACCAATCTCTTAAAGAGAACGGCCCAGGGAGTTCAACTCGGCGCAAACAGAAGTGCTGGGGCTTGTATAGATTGATAGTGGTGGGAGATAGAATATTCAAGCGCTCGAGCAGCCACATTTGCAGTAAAAAAGGGCTGCCTTCTAAAGGCGCTTTGGGGTTGCCATGAACCTTATCTAAACCATTCAAGGTTTCAACTAATACCAAGGGAATGATGTTATGTTGCTTGAGAAGAGGGGTAATCAACTCACATATTTGAACAGGGGCTTGAAGAGTGACAGTGGAGATGAGAAAGCGACCAATTAAACAGAAAGCAAGTACACGCTGAATTTGAGGGGTGAAAGTCAGAGTACCTTCGCTATCGTGAGCCAAGAATGAGGTTGCTAACTTCATTAAGTCCACCATATGATCCTTTACAAAGATCGTTGCGTCCCTTTTAGGAAGGCCGAGAAAATCCGAGAAGGAAGCGAGGTAATCCGAGCGAGGTGTAGGAAAGATGAATGGCCCTGCGGGCGAAACTCCAAATAAAGCACTGAATTCTTCCATGGTTGGGCATAATTCTTCATAATTGAATCGAAAGACATGGATTTGGGGATCCCAGAAATATGTAGTAGCAGTGAGAAGGGTCGTCTCGAGCTTTATGTGCCTTATAGAGAGCAACGGTTCCAAGCCGAAGCGCCTAAACTTAGTTTTGTCTTTGGCAGCCATGAATGCCAAAAACCCTTTTAAGAACCCATCCAAGGCTTCCATAATTATTGTCAATGAAAATAGGTGAGTTAGAAGGCTCCCCTCATGTATTTTTATAGGGAAAGGGTCACAAATTCGAGTCCTAGAAGGAGTAGAATTGTCAAAATAGGAAAAAACCTGAAAAATCGTGAAAAAAATGCGTCAACCTCGGGTAACTGTCCGGGGCCAGATGGTCACCTGAGGCCTCTACCCTGTTTTGCCTTGTTTCGCCCGGTTTTGCCTATTTTCGCGTTCGGATGGCCTTTTTAGGCCATTTTCACTCCTATGAGCTCACATTGACTCAAATTTTCATAAGAAAGGCACCACAACATCATCATGATAGATTCAAACAAGCACAACAAGTATCCATAGCAAGGGATAGGAAAGTTGGTTTTAGGTGGCAAGTACAAAACACAAGCATGAAATGCAAAAAGATAACCATTGTCTCATTGTTTCTACAAGCCCAACAAGAAAGTAAATGAACTTAGCAGCTCCCAGAGCTTCTTTTGCGGCTCAGCCCAGCTCCGTCACGACCCCCACGAGGTGCTTTAGGAGGGTGCATTGCTGGTGGTGGCTGCATATACAAAATCCATTGCAAAGAGGCTAAGTATGAGAATAAGGTTGGTTGAAAACCACAAATAGGAACTTTAAAATGGGTTGAACACTTACCATGACATCCAAACGAGCTTCCGCCATGGATTTGGCTAAGCTCATCCTCACAAGGTCACGCCTCAAGCCCTCACTAAGGTCAATGAACTCTTGGGCATATGCCGCAGGTACCTAGGATAATCAACAAGGTTAAATTGAAGGAAATGCTCTGAAAGAAAGAGACACCCATAAAGAGAACTCACCTGTTCTCGATTTGGGTCGATCCTAGGGGATTCATCGAATGCAGGATGGGTGATGGCGGTCTTGACAAAGTCTGACCCACAACACAGATCGATATACCAATTAGGTTGAGGCAAGGGTAGTGACCTATCCCCCTCCATCTCATCATCTTCAGAGCCAGGAACCACTCCTGAGCCCACTATTGAGCTATGCCCTCGTGCTCGTCAACCCTGCAAATGTTCACCTATTAAATAGAGTCTCTATCAAAAGAAAAGGCTAGGAGAGCGTCAAAAGCTTACCCCCTGAGGAGGGAGGCCTGTCACCCTGGCCTCATCAGATATTGGGGGCAGAAAGTGTCATATGCAATGTTAGGAAAAGTGAACTCCTCTGCATCCCAGCCTCTCAGAGCATCCCACAACTCCTCCCCCTCCATCAAGTTAGCATGCCTTATGTTAAGCGGTGGTGGCATGGGAGCCATGGCTGCATTCACATCACCCATGACTTGTCGTAAGACATGCTCCCTTAGGTACCAGTACCTACCCACGGGGCCTTCCAAGAGCACCCTCTTGCCAGTCAGCATCAAGCTAGGAATGCATCGCTTGGGTAGCATTGGTACCCATATCTTCCATGGATTCCATTCAATCTGTTCAAAAATAAAAAAATGAGAAATTGGGAGTAAAAAGGAAAAGGAAAAGAATAGTGAAAGAACTTCACCATATCAGCAGTGAGGCTTGCTAGGTGAGCTCTAGCAAAGGCGTAATCATGACGATTCACCGCCCGGATGGACACATAAGTGGGGGAGTAATTCTTGAGGGTAGGCCATTCGATGGTTTCCTCAGCAAGGGATAGGCGACATAGGTTGAGGTACTCGTAGCACTAAACCTGTCAAAAGTTGAGAAAAGAGTAAAAAAGAAAAGATAATATAAGAAAAAATAAAAAAAAATGAAAGGGAAGTAGCATTACCTCCCAAACAAAGGGCATCCCGCCGAAGTCCTTAGTCACACCGCTTGACATGTCACACATTGTGCGATACATGGTGGCTAGAGCAGCCCCTCCCCAGTTGAATTTCCTAATCTTGTCAACATCCTCCATGCTTGCAAGAAGACTCAAAGGGGCTAGGTCGCCCATACCGGCAAAGAATGTGCATGAGATCATGTACAGAAGGAATGCCCTTGTAATACAATCGGGGCTCGCACCCTCGCTCTCCCTTTGTTTGGCAAACTTGTTAAAAAACCAAGTGCGATGCACGGCTTTCTTGATTACCTCAACTTCCATCCCAAGGTAAGCTAAGAGATAATCCTCATCCGTGTGAGCCTCTTCATAGAACTCCAAGCTCTTGCCCTTAATGCTTAAGCCCGTGATCATGGTGAAATCCTTGGGGGTTAGTGTCATCTCCCCGAAGCCAAAATGGAATGTATTGGTGGTGTCCCACCATAGTTCAGACAAGGCTAGCAAAGCTTGCCTATCACATTGGTCATTCCACAAAGAGTCTAGGAATAGACCAAAACCAGCTTTTTCGACATAGCCCTTGGCAATAGGTTGGAAGTTTTCTATGTTCCGCTACCATTCAATGAGTCCTTTGATAGAGGACCGAGTGCGCATGTCCTGAAAGTTGGGCTATAGCCATTGAAAACACCTTGAGGGTTAGTTGAAAGAACATAGAAACAATAAGCTTGTACTAGCAATTGGTTTCAAATTGTTTTCTAAAAGATGTCAAAAAGTTGTTTTTATTCATGAAATGAATTGCTAATGTATGTTTATGAGTTTACTTGTTCATATGCCTTAATTTAGTAAGGATTGAACACTTTTTTATCACTCGGGCATTTTATCGAACACTTGGGGGGTGACACTTCCCAAGCCTTGAAACAAAAGATTTTTGTATGATCAATCCTTGCTAAATCATAGCATATTACTCACTTAAGGGTTTACTTGTTGATATACATTGATTTGGTAAAGATTGAACATCTTTATTTCACTTGGACATTTCATCGAACACTTGGTGGGTGCCATTTTTCAAGCTTTCAAATGAAAAGAATTTGTGTGTTCAATCCTTGCCAAATCAAGGGATATCACTCAACAACCTAAGGGGTATTCAAAAGAAGGAGAAGGGAATGCAATTTCATCAAAAGAATCGAAAGATTCAAAAGAAAAGTGTTAAGTTGGATAAACTTACTTCTTGTTGGGAATAGAGGAATGAGAGATGTTTGTCGGGTTCAAGCAACATCCTATCTTGTGGAGTATCATAGAGTGGTGCCTTGTACTTGCTTTTGACCCCATAGAATGGATACTTAGTGCTTGAGTCCTTGCTTGATGACATTCTTGATGATGGAGTTGGGTTTGTGAAAAATGGGTTTGATTTCCAAAGATGATGTGAATTGGTTGTTTTGATTGTTAAATGGGCTTGATTTGTTGTTGTTTGATATGCATTTGATGTTTGGGTTGAATGTTTTTGAAGTAGGAATGAGAGAATGAGAGAAGGAGAAGATGGAATGAGAGTTTAGAGAGAGAAACTCTCTAATTTTCGGGTTGGGAGAGTGTGAGGATGTGTGTGCAAAAAAGGGTTTAAAAACCCAGATTTTTTTGATGGTGGGCTCGAGTAACTGTCCCATCCTGGACGGCTAACTGTCTTGCCCTGGACAGTTGACCATCTAAGGGCAGATGGTCACCCTAGCCCGCTTTGCCCGTTTACCCCGTCTCGCGCGCTTGCAACCTCTAAACTTCTCCAAATTGACTTTTTGTGTAATCCTTGAGTTATGGGATGAATATATCCCTCACGTTTATCAAGTTTCAATGAAATTTTTGAATCTTGGGTGATTGTATTTGCCCGCATAACGAGGAATTGTTATGGCTATGATAAATGGCTTTCTCATGAAATGAGCTTGGTGTTGAATAGATTGACTTTCAAGTTTTGGAATTCAATTCTCTAGGAGATGATAGTGATATCATATCATGTGATAAAGATAATTTCACATGAAATGACTTGTTAATCATGTGATAAAGATAACTTCACATGAAATGATGATTCATGAGCTATGCTAGTTACGAAGTAACTTGCTATCTTTGTGAAGAGGGCATGAAATGCACCTTGTTTCTCAATCAATTGACTTTCAAAATCAATGTTGTATCATGTGATAAAGATAATTTCACATGAAATGACATGAAATAAGCTTGATTTTCAATCAATTAACTCTCAATTCAATGTCATTTCATGTGATAAAGATAATTTCACATGAAATGATAAGAAATAAACTTGATTTTGAGTTGAATGACTCTCAATACATTGTCATTTCTTGTGATAAAGACAATTTCACATAAAATGAACTTGATTTGGAGTTGAATGACTCCCAGTACATTGTCATTCCATGTGATAAGGACAATTTCACATGAAATGATAAGAAATGAGCTTGATTTTGAATCAATTGACTTGTGATTGGGTCTCATATCATGTGATAAAGATAACTTCACATGAAATGATGATTCATGAGAAATGAAATAACTCACCATCTATGCTATTTCCACGGAAAGTGGCATAATTTCACATGAAATGATGATTTAAGAGTTATGAAATAACTCCCCATCTTTGTTATTTCCACTGAAAGTGGCATGAAATCGTGTGATAATGATACTTTCACATGAAATGATGAGTCATGAGTTATGAAATGACTCACTACCTTTGTTATCCCCAGTGAGACTGGCATGAAATGCACTTGTTTTTGAATTGATGGACATTCAATTCAAATTCACATGAAATGATGACTTATGAGTTATGAAATAACTCGTGTTGAGAATTACCAATGAAATTGGTAGGATACCTTGTGATGCACTAGTGCAACTAGCTTTGCATCATGAGAAGACCATGTGGATATCACTAATGCAATTAGTGCATGGTAAAGGCATTTGCATGAGCGCACCAATGAAGTTGGCATGCATAGAAATGCATTCAATTCTTTGCTTCGATGAAATCGTCGCATGCTTGGATATGACGAAGTCTATCCTTATGGTTCCATTTGAGTTTGTTGGTATTAATGAGATTAATCCCTCAAACAAAAATGGATTGTTATATCACTAATGGAATTAGTGCAGGGTAAGGGCGTTTGCATGAGCGCACCAACGAATGTTGGCATGTAATCAATTTTTTTTTTTTTGGCTTCGATGAAATCGTCGCATGCTTGGATATGACGAAGTCTATCCTTATAGTTCCATTTGAGTTTAGTGGTATTAATGAGATTAATCCATCAAACAAAAATGGGTTGTTGTTTTATCATTGGCTCGCAAGTGAAACTTGTTCACCAATGAGGGGCTTCTGTCACACCCCATTTTTGTTACCTTAGTTAGGGCATATCATTTCATGTAGGATTTTGAGTCCTTTTCGAGTCTAGTCTTTTGCATTGAGTTTCTATGGCATTGAATATCATGCGTATGAATTTTGAAGTGATTTGGAGTTCATCTTGATGGTCAATAAGAACTTTTTCGACTTGAAGGGCATAATCGTCTTTTAAGCCGTATATTTTCCATTTGACCTTGAAATGAATCCCGAGTCATTCCCATGAGTTCATATGAGTATATAGAGTCCATATATAGGTTCAATTTCATGAATTAATGGTTTAAGATCAATTCGGCTCGTAATGGTTCGGGTTGGCTAAAAGACCCTTTCTTGGTTTGCTCAAATTGACTCATAAGACCCAACCAATTTTCTCTCATTTAACTCAAATTGGGCTTTATTTATGTTCTAAACATGTTTAGAAAGATCGAATTTCGATTGGGAAGGCATTTGGTTCAACCTTGTGTACAAACCCAGCTTAGCGACGGTGAGGCACCATGGTTAACCACCTTTGTAAAACCTAACCATGCATCCATGGTTGAGGATTTTTGTCCTAAAATGCCTAAAAATGAGTTCCCCTTCGAAACACGGTCGTTTTGGCTTTTATTTCGTCAAAATCAGACTTAATTTGAAGATTTTAGGACTTCTACAGCAAGTGGGAGTCAAAAGCGGAGCAAAAATAGGGGACCCTCGGGTAACCGTCCGAGGCTGGACGGTCAGCCGTCCAGACCCAGACGGCTAACCGTCCGGGGCAAGTTGGTCACCCGAGGAATCCTTCTTCAACTCGAACTCTGACTCTCTCTTCCCTCTTTTGACGGTTTCCTCCGCCAAAACAACTTGTTTGCTCTTAGGAGTGTGTAAGATTGAGTTGTTTGAGCACCAAGAGAGTCTCTAATAGCCCTAGGATCATTGTTTAATGAATTAATCCTAGCCATTGGTTTAGAGGATCATTGTTTAATGAATTAATCCTAGCCATTGGTTTAGGGGGTCAGTTCTCTATATAAAGGACATGATATTTAGCACATAGGGGAGGTTAATTGCACTTTACACTTAGAGAGAGAGGGAGCTATGAGTTTGGGGAGCTAGAAGGACATCAAGATGTCACACCCCATTTTTGCCACCTTAGCTAGGGTTTGTCATTTCATGTGTCTTTTTGTTTCCTTTTTGAGTCTAGTCTTTTGCATTGAGTTTTTAGAGCCTTGAGGATGGTGTGTATGAATTTTGGTTTGATTTGGAGTTGATCTTGAGGGTTAATAAGAACTTTTGTGACTTGAGGGGCATAATCGTCTTTTTGGTCACAAACTTTCCATTTGACCTTGAAATGATCTCCAAGTTGCCAATTGGAGTTCATATGGTTGCATTTGAGGTATTTGTGGGTTCAATTCGATGAATTAATGGTTCGGGATTAGAATGGCTCAACAAGGCTCAGGTTGGTTAAGAGACCTACTTCGGGTTAGCCCGAATTGGCTCATGACTTTCACTCTATGACTACTCATTTGACCTTGATTAGTCTTAATTTCATCCCCAAATGTGTTTAGGAAGTTTGAATTTCGAATTGGAAGGCATTCGGTACGACCCTATGTGCATACTTAAGCTAAGCGATGGTGAGGCATAGCGGTTAATCGCCTTTGTAGGACCCAACCATGCAGCCATGGCTAGGGTTTTTTGCCCTCAAGGACTCAAATTACATTCCCCTTCGAAACACGGTCGTTTTGGCTTTTGTTTCATCAAAATCGGAGTTGATTTGAGCCCTGAAACACATTTGGAAGTCGAAAGGGTCAAAATTTGGGCTGAAGCTGACATGGCCTCGGGTGACCACCCAGGCCTGGGCGGCTAGCCGCCTGAGCCCAGGCTGATACCCGCCCAGCCCCAGGTGGTCACCCGAGCCACTTTGCTTTTTTGAGTCTTGATGCGGCTCCCTCCCTATTTCCTCGGATTTGCTCGCCTCCAGCCGCCATTTAACCCTAATTTCAGCCCTATTTGACCTACTTAAGCCCCAAGGGAACCTCTAAGAGCCCTTGGATCAATCCCTAGGGTTTTAATCCCAACCATTGAGGCTTTCCCCTCAATCCCTATAAATACCCCCTTATACTTCAGCAATGGAGGAGGCAATTTCTGAAGGGTGAGGCATGTGTGAGACTTGGAGGCTATGGCAGCCATCCTTAGGGTAGTTTAACCTAAATTTTGAGTGAGAGAGTGAGAGAGAAAGCTTGAAGGAAGGCTGAAGTTGGGCTTGAAGGCTTGAAGGAAGGAATTCCCAACAGTGCATAAGAGGAGGAGGACTCTCTACAGCAGCCACCATAGGTATACCTCTCCCCCTTTCTCTCTTTCATTCAGATTAGGGTTTTCTGCCTAGGATAGCATTATTTCATAATGTGTTGATGCTTCTAATGCTTAGAATGCATGATTAGGATATTGTTTATGGCTGGTTTTGCATGATATAATGTCATTCCATGTGACTTTGTGAGTGTTTGTGTTTTTAGGGTTTCTAGAGTCTTTTCTAGGGTTTTGCATTGAATAGTCATTATTTCATGTTCAAGTTTATGTCTTTATCATGTCTTGTTGCTTCTATTAGCTAGTATGCATGTTTAGGATGATATTCATGGGCTGTTTAGTATGCTAGGATGCTATTCCATGTGATTTACTGCATGTTTGGGATTCTAGGGTTTCCTTAGTGCTGAAATTGAGTTTATGCTTAGAATAGCTTTATTTCATGTGAAAGTCTATGTCTTTATCATGTGTGGATCATTCTATTGATTAATATGCATGGTTAGAATGCTGTTCATATTCTGTTTTGCATGATTTAGGGTTATTTCATGGGATTTTATGCACTAGTGTGATTCTAGGGTTTTTACATCCTTGTGTTGGTTTAGTTGCATATAGCATGATAGCTTAGGGATTTTCTCTGTTTTTTCTTCATAGTTGCTGCATATGTGTTCCATATTAGGTAACTATGATATTTCTAGCATTCATATAGTTGATTTTAGGGTTTTTTTGCATGTCATTGCATGTAGGGTTGAGTTAGGGTTTTAGTTAGCTTATGATTCATGTTGTTTACATGATTTATGGTTGATTTTAAGCTCTATTTCAATTCTGTCCAGATCTGTTTAATGGCTTTAATGATGAGTTTTGAGCATGTGTTAGCCTATGTTTGAGCATGATAATTGCTTGATTGGAACCTAACTTGGTTGGTTGGTATTTTTGGTGTTTTTTGCATGCAAATTGCAGGTGCTTGACAGGTACAACAGGTGCAACTACCCCACCAATATGGGGTGGTTATTTTGGCTATTGCAAGATGAAATCTTGCGAATAAGATAATTACCTTATGCAATAGGGTGGTTATTTTGACAGGTTGCTTTTGCTTAAAGGTAAGTAGGGTATGAGGGTGCCCCAATTCACCCTTCTTTCCTTTCCTTAAAACTTTCCCTTTCTCCCCTTCTAGGGTTATTCCTTAATAGAGGGGTATGGTAGATTCCTATAGTATCCTTTCATAAAAAAATACCTTTTAAATCAAAGTTTCCATTTTTTTTATCAAATTCCATATTTACCAAAAATCTTTTGAGAATCATTTATTTTGGAAACTTACCATGTTTTTCTTGAAAGGAAACTTAGGGTTTACCATAGGCCTCTATTAGGTTATAACCCTATTCCCTTTCGAACTACGTGGACTTTGATCCATGTATTTCCATACATGGTACGTAGGCGCTCTTCGTGAGGTTCAAGTCCGCCCTAGGATACTAAGTATCCTAGGTTTTCTTCCCCCTCTTTCTCTTTTCTGTTTTTCTTTGATTTACTTGATTATATGGATGAATGAATGAATGATATGCATGCTGTCTTTTGATGATAATTGTTGATTTGTGTGTGATTGAGACTTTGATTTAGCCCAATTAAATTAAGAGACCGTTTAGGGCGATATGGGTGCCTATAGGCTTTGCCTAGAACCTTCCCATATCGTAACTTAGCCTCCGAATCCCCGATTTCTTTGGTTTCCAAAAGATCATTTGCCTTACCATTTTTAAATATGGAGTCAATCTTTTGTTTTCCTAAAACAAAACTGTTTTTTAGGGTTTTCCTTATTTCTTTTAAAAAATAAGGTGGCGACTCCTTTCCTTTTCGTTTTCAAACCCACCATTTTCCTTTTCAACCCGTGTGGGCCTTAACTCCCTTTTTTAGGGTCCACACTGTTGGGAATCGAACAAGAGGGAAAAATACAAAGGCAGAATATAAAAATTTTTCCTACGATTCCCAATCCCATGAATCTAACTATGCATAACACAAAATCAAACCCTAACTACAAAGAGGGTTAGAACACTTACAGAATTTTTGTCTTCTCCTTTTTGCTCCAAGCTTTGATTCCGGACAGCAGTGAATGAGCAGTCCAAGTGTGCTGCCTCCAACGGTATCCACACCTAGCTAGAGCTTCAAGTCCTTTCCTTCTTTCCCATGTTGTTGCTAGAGTAGGAGAAGAGAGGAGAGAGAGAGAGGGAGGCTGGAAATTCTGGCCAGCCCTTAGTGTCTTCTAAAAAGTGATGATGTCACACATCATAGTGTGACTTAAATAGTCCACACTAAAGGGGCCGGCCCTAGGGGGAAACCCTTTTAGGGTTTTATGCAATTTCCCTAAATTGCACAATAACCCCTATTGTTTATATCAAATACAAACATGGCCTCAAAGAACTATTCTTTATGCACTCATACCCTTTCTCTCATAGACTTAAAAGCTCATCTTGCATGATCAGTGTGTGACCCATTGGGTTCACATCATCAAGTAGTAGGAATAGCACGAGGTGTGCACAATGGAACTCTTTCCATTTAGGGTCTAATTGGAACTCCTTCCAATTCCCTAATTGATTATAACTCACTTATATCAATTAGGGCTTCTACTAACCATGAGTAACACCTAGCATATGGCTCATGGTGTGGTCCTTAATGAGGTGAATAGTCATTTACAAAGAACCCTTCTGTTATAGTTTATAGTGTTGGCCTGAGAGGTTTAATCCCCAAGGTTTTGATGATAACAATACATAATAAGATGTTTAAAGGACTAATGAGCATCTAAAGTGATGAATCTAGACAGGTATCAAAGCCGCTAAATGGTTCAAGCATTAAGGATCAAAATGCACAAACAAGCAAAGCAAAGATGTTAAGAAAGCAGCGGAATGGATCCATCAATTGTTCAAGAGCAATCAAGTTTTATCACAAGTCAATTTGTGACAATTCTAGGAAAATCTTGTAAGATTGTTTTCAATCCTTGTTCACCAGTTGAAAGGGCTTAAAACATCGCAAATTCAATAATCTTAAAGGCCTAAAAATGACCTTTCCTTCAAAAGGACTGAATAGTTAATTTTGTCTGAAAACAGGGATTTTCAGACGGCTGAAACAATGTTTCAACCGGCTGAAAATGTTGTTTCAGCAGGCTGAAAAATCTCAGCAGGCTGAAAAAGCATCCCTTGAAAATGTCTGTTCTCTGGAACTTTCAGACGACTCTTTAAGCCGGCTGAAATGTCACTTTAAGCCGGCTGAAAGTATGATCAAACGGCTGAAGGAGCAGGCTTGCTCATATGCCAAATGTTAACCTCTCTAAAATTTTCAGCAGCCTTAATCAGACGGCTGAAAGAACATTTCAGACGGCTGAAAGTAAGGTTTGAGACGGCTGAGAAACATGAACTCTTGTTCCTTTTTTACACCCTCTCTGGAATATTCAGTAGCCTCACTCAGACGGCTGAAAGGGATATTTCAGACGGCTGAAAGATTTTTTAGCCGGTTGAAAACCTCAGGAAAGTTATAACGGCTAGTTTTTTAACAGATATTTGAAGCATTTATTGCCCACCAAACTTCTTTTCCCGGCATTTATTGTTCCAGAACGGCTATTTTGGACCCTTTGAGTATAAATACAAGGCTCAAGCTCATTTATGAGTATTCATTGAGCAAAAACAAGAAAATCAATTACAAGCCCTAATTCCACTTGTGAGCATTCATTGAAATCAATCAATAGCTGAAGTGTGCTTTCAATTTCTGTGTATTTACTCTTTGAGAGAGTTTTCTTTGAGCACAAAACCATCTCCAAATACTTTGTATCAAAAGGGTTGTGAATACCCTCACTTATAAGCACTTGAGAAGAGTGCATTTGGCTAGTGTTGGTGAAGAACACTCAAGTTGTAAAGGTTTACTGCTCCACCTTGAAGGAGAGTGATAGTGGATTGGTGAATCCTCAAGCGCGCTCTTGAGGCGAGGACGTAGGCGGGAGGCCGAACCTCGTTATATCGTTTGCATTCTCTTTCCCTTTATCTCTTTATTATTGCATTTTCTTATAGTTAATCTTGCATGTAATAATCAGATTTTTGATTGCTATAATAATTTTTGAATTGGCCTATAACCCTATTCACCCCCCCTCTAGGGTTATTTACTTGGGACAACAATTGGTATCAGAGCCCAACCTCTAGCATTTGACATATTTGTCTTGCGAGGAACGATATGGCCAACTATAGCGGTAACGGATTCTCCGAAGGACAATCGTCCAATAGACCACCACTTTTCAATGGAGATGCATCTCTCTACAATTTTTGGAAAATTAGAATGCAAATCTTTATTCAATCCACCAGCTATGAGCTGTGGAACATTACTTCTAAGGGTCCTTTTGTTAGGATTATGCCCTAGAGCCAATCATAGAGATGATTGTTTAGGGATTAGGAACAATCATTTGATTTCATTTATGTATGTCACATTTATTATTGATTTAATAAAAGGGCTTATTCTATTATGTTTATATGCATCATTTATATTTACATAATATGTCCATGGAGTTAGAGTTGAGAATATGGAATTACAAAGAGTTGTAATTTTGAGACTATAGATATATCTCTGTACTAAACTCCTTAAGCATTCCTAGTTGAAGGTTCACTATGATGGACAGTAATGAACCATAGGACTAGCACTTGTTAGGTTGACTCTATAGGAGGATAGCTAGTCTCAAGCTATTTGTGTGGAGACACTACAACCAACAAGTGGGTGCCTATTATAAGAATAGGTACACTGAATGTGACCAAAGATATGAGATAAACTGAATGGAGTTTTATCCTGCCTGTCAATCAGTTTCTCATTGTTATAGTGGTACAAGTAATCCTTAGACCTGAGACACCATAGTTGCCTTATGCATGTAGCTTTAGAAGTTTGATAACACTAAGTGCAGATCCTATTCAGGGGTCTGCAAAGGTGTTCATTGGCCCTACTGCTATGTGTGTGAAGGCATGTGAGTGATCAACAAGGGATCCATCACTCTCAGGAAAAGAGAGAGAATGTCTCATATAGCATTCATAATATAACTCATTAAATCCATGGCCATGGTAGGATGAATATGAAAAGAGTTTCATGAGTTCATCAATGAGTTGATATCTATGAATGAGTATAAAGTAATTGAACTAGGGACTTGACAGACTTCCATGTCCTATTAGTTCAATTGGAGACATTGTGTTGAAGGAAGGATGCAATTGTAACCTATAAACTATAACAGAAGGGTTCTTTGTAAATGACTATTCACCTCATTAAGGACCACACCATGAGCCATATGCTAGGTGTTACTCATGGTTAGTAGAAGCCCTAATTGATATAAGTGAGTTATAATCAATTAGGGAATTGGAAGGAGTTCCAATTAGACCCTAAATGGAAAGAGTTCCATTGTGCACACCTTGTGCTATTCCTACTACTTAATGATGTGAACCCAATGGGTCACACACTGATCATGCAAGAAGGGCTTTAAAGTCTATGAGAGAAAGGGTTTTAGTGAATAAAGAATAGTTCTTTATGGGCCTATTTGTATTTGATACAAATAATAGGGGTTAATGTGCAATTAAGAGTAATTACACATAACCCTATTAGGGTTTCTTCCCCATGGCCAGCCCCCTTTAGTGGGCTGCCTATATAAGTCACACTTATGTGTGACATGGCATAATAGGCTTGCACAATAAACCCTAGCCGTCCAGCCCCTTGGAGGCTCTCTTCTCTCTCTCTCTCTTCTCCACCTCTAGCAACAACAAGGAAGAAGAAAGAAAGGACTTGAAGCTCTAGCTAGGTGTGGATATCGTTGGAGGCAGCACACTTGGGCTGCTCATTCACCGCTGTCCGGAGTCGAAGCTTGGAGCAAAATGGAGAAGACAAAAATTCTGTAAGTGTTCTAACCCTCTTTGTAGTTAGGGTTTGATTTTGTGTTATGCATAGTTAGATTCATGGGATTGGGAATCGTAGGAAAAATTTTTATATTCCGCACTTCGATTTTTCCCTCTTGTTCGATTCCCAACACCTTTAATCCCTACTAAAGTGGTAGATGGAGTTACACTTCCTAAAGTACCACAAGAATACACCACAGCTGATCACAAGTCCCTTGAACTTAATTCCAAAGCCATTGGGCTGTTATATTGTGCTCTAACTAATGATGAGTTTAGCAAAATCTCTAGGTGCACTAGTGCCAAAGAGATATGGGACACATTGGAGGTTACCTATGAAGGAACATCTCAAGTAAAAGAAGCTAAAATTAATATGCTTGTTTGTGAATATGAAATGTTCAAAATGAAAAAGGATGAATCTATTAGAGATATGTTTGCTAGATTTAATGCTATTATCAATCCCTTGAGTTCACTTGGAAAAACTTACACTAACTCCGAATTGGTGAGAAAAATTCTTAGGAGCTTGCCTAAGCAATGGGATGTCCTCACCACAACTCTACTTCAATCAAAGGAGCTATCATCAATGACCTTGAGTGATCTTGATGGCAACTTAGTCACACAAGAACTCGCATTCAAAGCTCGTGAAATTGATGAAGGAAAGACTTCCAAGAGTATGGCTCTCAAAGCCTCACAAGATGAAGAAGAAACACCAAGTGAAGAATGTGAAAATGAGGAAGATGAAGACATTGCCTTCATATCTCACAAACTCAAAAGGTTCTTTTCTAGAAGAAATCAAGGAAGGAGATTCAACAAGGGAGACTCCTCCAAAAGGCTTCCAAATAGAGGAGAGACTTCAAATAGAGAACCTCAAGTGTGTTTCGAATGTAAGAAGCCCGGGCATATCAAGATAAATTGCCCCCAACTCAACAACAACTACAACAAGACAAGCCATAACAACAACAACTTCAAGGACAATAGAAAATTCAAGAAGAAGGCTTTCACCGTCACTTGGGATGATGAAGCAAATAGTGATGAAGAAGATGAGGAGGCTTCTTGTGATCAAGAAGTAGCAAACTTTTGTCTCATGGCAAAAGAAGATGAGGTAATCGAATCTAACTCTATTGATTATCCTATAGAAGAACCTCCTACTTATGAAGAACTACAAGATGCTCTTGAAGACACTTTTCTTGAATTAAAAAGATTTTCTCACAAAAATAATGATTTGAAAAAGAATATCTCATCTCTTCAAGAAGAATTAAATGCCTTGAAAAATGAGAACTTAGAGTTGAAAAATAAGATAGACTCACCACCTACCATCTCTCAATCTAATCTTGAAAGTGAAAACACTTCATTGAAAGAAAAGATTGAAGAATTGACTAATACCTTGGCCAAGTTTACCAATGGAAGAGATAACTTGGATAAGATATTAACTAGTCAAAGATGGTGCTTTGACAAAGCCGGAATTGGTTATCAAGAACATGTTAAACAAAAATCCTACATTAACTTCTTTCCTAAACCTAAGGTTCCTAGCACACCTAAAATCTCATCTACTTATTGTAATAAGGAAGGACACAACGCTTATACTTGTAATATGAGAAAAAGACCAAAAAGATTCACCAAGAAGGTGTGGGTGGTTAAGAGAACCTCACCTCCTATGGCTAACCCCTATGGACCCAAGAAAGTATGGGTACCAAAGAAAGCTTCTTGAACTTGTGTAGGTATGCTTGAAGTCATCAAGCAATGAGAAATGGTTTCTTGATAGTGGTTGCTCAAGGCATATGACGGGTGATAGATCAAAGTTCGTCTCTTTGAAGCCCAAGGATGGTGGCTACGTGACATTTAGAGACAATGCCAAGGGAAAGATAATTGGCATTGGAAAGGTTGGTAAGAATTCCTCACTTTGTGTTGAAAATGTTTTGTTAGTTGATGGCTTAAAGCATAATCTCCTTAGCATTAGTCAATTATGTGATAAAGGCTATAGAGTTACTTTTAAATCCAATAAATGCATAATTGAGGATGATGATAAGACCCTATTCGTTGCATATAGGATTGGTAACATCTATGCTATAGAGTTTGAAGAAATCGCATTACAAAATGTACATTGCTTCTCCGCTTTAAATGAAAATCATTGGTTATGGCATAGAAGGCTTGGACATGCTAGCATGGATTTGATTTCAAAACTTTCTAGGCATGAACTAGTTAGAGGTTTACCAAAAGCAAAGTTTTCAAAAGATGGAGTTTGTAGTGCATGCCAATTTGGAAAACAAACCAAGTCTTCTTTTAAAACAAAATCTCATATTTCAACTACTAGACCTTTGCAACTTATTCATATGGACTTATTCGGACCTATTGCTATTGCAAGTCTTGGAGGGAAGCATTATGCATTTGTAATTATTGATGACTACTCTAGATATACATGGGTGTTCTTCCTTGCACATAAAGATGAGACTCATGCTACATTTATTGCATATTGTAGAAGAGTCTAAAATGAGAAAGGCTATACCATTACACATGTTAGGAGTGATAGGGGGAGTGAATTTGTCAATAAGGATATTGAACAATATTGTGATGAAAATGGATTTGATCACAATTTCTCCGCTCCTAGAACTCCTCAACAAAATGGTGTGGTTGAAAGAAAGAATAGAACTCTTGAAGAAATGTCTAGAACCATGCTTAATGAACATTCCTTACCTCAATACTTTTGGGCTGAAGCCGTTAACACCGCATGCTATGTTATGAATCGAGTGCTATTAAGATCTAAACTTGGTAAAACTCCCTGTGAATTATGGAATGATAAGAAGCCTAACATAGGTTACTTTAGAGTTTTTGGTTGTAAATGCTTTATATTAAATGATAGAGATAAACTCTCCAAATTTGATTCTAAATCCGATGAAGGTGTATTTCTTGGTTATTCTATGAAGAGCAAAGCATATAGGGTGTTTAATAAGAGAACTTTGACCGTTCAAGAATCAATGCATGTTGTATTTGATGAAACTAACCCTCTTGCTCCCAAGAGAAATGTGGATGATGATGATGATATAGGTACAAGCTTGCAAGAACAAGTTGAGAACTTGAATCTTAATGACAAGCAAGATCCACAAGACAAAGGCAAAGAGAAGGGAGAAGAAGATGAAGTCATTGAGATCAAGAAACCGGAAGAAAAAGTAGAAATTGAAGACACTCCACTTCATCCGGATGTCACCAAAACTTGGAAATTTGTGAGGAATCATCCTAAGGATCAAATCCTAGGTGAACCCTCACGTGGGGTAAGAACTCACTCTTCCATGAGAAATATATGTGATCACCTTGCATTTTTATCTCAAATTGAACCTAAGAACATAAATGAAGCCGAAAGTGATGAATCTTGGATACTAGCTATGCAAGAAGAGCTTAACCAATTTGAAAGGAACAAGGTTTGGACCTTGGTTCCTAGACCACATGACCATGGTGTAATAGGCACCAAGTGGGTATATAGAAACAAGAAGGATGAATCGGGCACCATTGTAAGAAACAAGGCACATCTAGTTGCCCAAGGTTTCAATCAACAAGAAGGCATTGATTATGATGAAACATATGCATTGGTCGCTAGACTTGAAGCCATTAGGATGTTACTTGCATTTGCATGTCATAAAGATTTCAAATTATTTCAAATGAATGTCAAGAGTGCTTTTCTAAATGGTTTTATTGAAGAGGAAGTTTATGTTGAATAACCTCCCAGTTTTGAAAGTCATGAATTTCCAAACCACGTATTTAAATTATCAAAAGCTTTATATGGTTTGAAACAAGCCCCTAGAGCTTGGTATGAAAGACTTAGTGGTTTTCTAATCAAAAACGGTTTCAAACGAGGAAAACTTGACACTACACTTTTTATCAAAACCATTGATAAGGACATGCTTATTATTCAAATATATGTTGATGACATTATCTTTGGTTCTACTAATGTAAGTTTATGTGAGGATTTTGCTAAAGTCATGCAAGAAGAATTTGAAATGAGCATGATGGGCGAACTCAACTTCTTCCTTGGATTACAAATCAAGCAAACAAAGGAAGGAACCTTCTTAAATCAATCCAAATATGTCAAAGACTTAATCAAGAAGTATGGATTGGAAGATGGAAGGAATTTCGCCACTCCAATGAGCACCTCCATCAAACTTGAGAAAGATGAGAAAGGTAAATGCGTTGATCAAAAGAAATACCGAGGTATGATTGGTAGTTTACTTTATCTCACCGCTAGTAGACCGGATATTATGTATAGTGTATGTTTGTGTGCTAGATATCAATCATGTCCTAAAGAATCTCACATGCTTGCAGTTAAACGCATATTTAAATATCTTAGTGGCTCTATCAATCTTGGCATATGGTATCCTAAATACACATCATTTGACATGCTTAGTTATTCCGATGCGGACTTTGCCGGATGCAAAGATGGTCGCAAAAGCACAAGTGGGACTTGTCACTTTCTTAGACATTCCCTAGTTTCTCGGTTTAGCAAGAAACAAACTTCGGTTGCTCTTTCCACAGCCGAGGCTGAATATTTGGCAGCCAGAAGTTGTTGTGCACAAGTGTTGTATATGAAACAACAACTTGAGGACTTTGGTGTTAGGATTATGCCCTAGAGCCAATCATGGAGATGATTGTTTAGGGATTAGGAACAATCAATTGATTTCATTTATATATGTCACATTTATTATTGATTTAATAAAAGGGCTTATTCTATTATGTTTATATGCATCATTTATATTTACATAATATGTCCATGGAGTTAGAGTTGAGAATATGAAATTACAAAGGGTTGTAATTTTGAGACTGTAAATATATCTCTGTACTAAACTCCTAAATCATTCCTAGTTAAAGGTTCACTATGATGGACAGTAATGAACCATAGGACTAGCACTTGTTAGGTTGACTCTATAGGAGGATAGCTAGTCTCAAGCTATTTGTGTGGAGACACTACAACCAACAAGTGGGTGCCTATTATAAGAATAGGTACACTGAATGTGACCAAAGATATGAGATAAACTGAATGGAGTTTTAACCTACCTGTCAATCAGTTTCTCATTGTTATAGTGGTACAAGTAATCCTTAGACCTGAGACACCATGGTTGTCTTATACATGTAGCTTTAGAAGTTTGATAACACTAAGTGCAGATCCTATTCAGGGGTCTGTAAGGGTGTTCATTGGCCCTACTGCTATGTGTGTGAAGGCATGTGAGTGATCAACAAGGAATCCATCACTCTCAGGAAAAAGAGAGTGAATGTCTCATACAGCATTCATTGAATATAACTCATTAAATCCATGGGCCCATGGTAGAATGAATATGGAAAGGAGTTTCCATAAGTTCATCATTGAGTTGATATTAATGAATGAGTATAAAGTAATTGAACTAGGGACTTGACAGACTTCCATGTCCTATTAGTTCAATTGGAGACATTGTGTTGATGGAAGGATGGAATTGTAACCTGTAAACTATAACAGAAGGGTTCTTTGTAAATGACTATTCACCTCATTAAGGACCACACCGTGAGCCATATGCTAGGTGTTACTCATGGTTAGTAGAAGCCCTAATTGATAGAAATGAGTTATAATCAATTAGGGAATTGAAAGGAGTTTCAATTAGACCCTTAATGGAAAGTGTTCCATTGTGCACAACTTGTGCTGTTCCTACTACTTAATGATGTGAACCCAATGGGTCACACACTGATCATGCTAAGAGAGCTTGATTGTCTATGAGAGAAAGGGTATAAGTGATTAAAGAAAAGTTCTTTAAGGGGCTAATTTGTAATTGATGCAAACTAGTGGGCTACTTGTGTAATTAAGAGTAATTACACAAATTAGATTAGGGTTTGGAGACCCCCCTTGGCCGGCCCTAGTTGGAGGCTATTTAAAGCCTTTTATGATGTGATGACATCATCACTTGAAGCACTCTTGGAGGCTCCCAAGTGCTGGCCGAAAATTTCACCTCTCTCTCTCTCTCTCTCTCTCTCCTCTCTTCTCCTACTCTAGCATCAACAAGGGAAAGAAGGAAAGGACATCAAGCTCTAGCTAGGTGTGGATACTATTGGAGGCAGCACACTTGGGCTGCTCATTCACCGCTGTCCGGAGACAAAGCTTGGAGCAAAAAGGAGAAGAAAAAGCTTGGAGCATAAAGGAGAAGACTTGAATCAACTGTAAGTAATTCTACCCTCTTCTAGTTAGGGTTTTTGTTTTGTATTAAGCATAATTAAGATTCATGGGTTTGGGAATCGTAGGAAAAATTTTAAATTCCGCCTTTGTATTTTTCCTCTCTAGTTTGATTCCCAACAGTGGTATCAGAGCCATGATTATGCCTAATACAAACTGCATGTGAGCTGTAATTCATGGTAAATTGATTGGTTTAATGAATTGAGATTCATGTTCATGCATTCAATTGATTTCCCTCTCATGGCCGAACCTAGGGTTATTGAACCCTAGGTGTTTATCTCTCCTTCTCCTCTTCTAAAATAGTTTTAGGGCTGCTGGAAAATTCAAAGAGTTGAATAGGTTTCAGTTTTGGAGAAGAAGAAGGAGGAAACTCGGGTTTCCTCTTCATGGCCGAACCTGGGGTTTTGAACCCTAGGCTGTTTTTCCCTCTTCTCCTCTTCTAATATTCTTCTAACATTAATTCTGGAATTTTTGAGAAGCATGTGATGTATACAGAAGAAGAAGAAACCAGTGTTTCTTCTATGGAGGCCGAACCTAGGGTTTGGAACCCTAGGTTGTTCTCTTTTGTGTTTTGTGTTTTGTTTTGGTTTAATTAAGACATGAGATGCCTATAATTAATTCACATAAAGTTGTTATGGTGATTTCTCAAGTATAGGGATGCATAGAAATCAAAACAATTCAAAAAGTTTGGGAAGAACACCATGGAGTTCGAATCTGGGTTTTAGAACCCTATGGTTCTTGCTACTGTTCTGATATGATATCTCTGTAAAATTGATGTAAATCCTTTATAGGATAATTATACATATTGTATGTATGATTTTCTTTAAGTTTTATAAGAGTCTTGATGCATATAAGAATCAAAAAGTTTGATTTCTTGAAAAACACAGCAGGCTGTTTTTCTGCAGAAAGTCATCAATGGAGTTTTGTTCATATCTTGAGCTAGGGAACTCCAAATTGCATGAAACTAATTTTATTAGTTTCCTAAGACATGTAGGATGCTAGGAAAAATAATTTGGTAACCTGAATTAATCATCTTGCTGGGTTTTAAATCAATTTGTGATCAGGGACAATATGCTGTCAAATTCTGGACAGCCTACTGTTCTTGAATTGTTTAGAACAATTGGGGATGATTTGATCATCCAAACCACTTCAATTAGCTTAGTAATTCATGTAGGGACATGATACAAAAGATGGTTTTGTAGGTGGAGTCGAATTGATTAAGTTTTAGAAACGTTTGTGACCTTAGAGGTCCTCCCATGGTGGTGCCAGCAAGGGTTCTTGAAACCCTAATGTTCTTTGAAGAAGACAGCCCTCTTGGCCACTCCACACGTGTCCATGGGCTTGGCCCACACCCTAGCTTGAGTCCCCCTTTGCTGGCCATGGCCTCCCATGGCCTGGCCAAGCCATGGCAGCCTTGGCTAGCCATGGCAGCCCACTATAGGTGGCGGCAGCCTTAGGGTTTCTTAGGAAACCCTAATTCCCTTTAATGATGAAACCCTAATTCATTAATTGCATTAATTAAAAACCCTAATTGACTATTAATTACCTTAATTAAAATGTTTAATGATTGGTCATTAATTGACCAATCATGGTTATTAATCATTAGGGTATAATTAATTGCATTTATGATGTCTAGGGTTTAAGGTTTAGGAAACCCTAATTCATATTAATTAAACCCTAATTCTATTAATGCATTAATTAATAACTAAACCTAGTAATTAAAGTGTCTAACCTAGGGTTAAATGATTGGTCATTAATGACCAATCATGATCATTAATGGTTTAGTAATTAATCATTGACATTTAATAGGTTTAAGGTTTAGGGTTTTAGAAACCCTAATTAGTGCATATTAATTAGGAGTAATTAATATCCTAGGTGGCATTAATTAAACCCTAATCCTAATCATTAATACCGTATAAACCTAGGGTTTAAATGATTGGTCATTAATTGACCAATCATAAGGCATTTAATGCATTAGGGTTACACTTAGGGTTTAGAGTTCATGCATTTAGGGTTTAGGGTTTTAGGAAACCCTAATGCACTAATTAATTAATAAAATGATTTTATTTAATTCCGAAATTGATTATTTAATTAATGGTGATTAATTTTATATTGTTTTAAATGGTTTAAAACACAATTTAGGATTAAATAAAAATCTGGAAATTTTAATTAAATAAAATTGTTTTGTTTAATTAAAAAGATTCTAAATATTTGATATTAGAGTTTAATTAGGGGACTTTATATGTTTCAATTGATTTGATTAATTGAAATTAAATGTCTTAAATGTTAAGACTTAATTAATTCAAGAATTTATGCATATCCTAATAAGATTAGGACACATTAATGAGATTAATGAAAACCAATCAATAGAGTTACCATGAATGCCCATATGTTTATTGCTTACAGTTATTTCCTTTATTATGCAATGTGATTGTATGGTTATGGATGGATGATGATTATGGACTATACCCCTTAAACCAATTGTGATTGGCCGTCTTATGAATGGGTTGTATTAATTTTTCAAGAGTTGTTAATTTTTGGTGATGTATTATTTATTTGGGGCTTGCATGCCACCTTCTTCTCTCTCTCTATCATTCTCTTATGTACCCCACATTCCCCTTTTGTATCCCTTTCTTTAAAATTATGTAAATGTTATGTAATCGAGAGCGTACTAAGGAGCATGGTGGACCTAAAGGAGCATGGTGGAGCCCAACAAGCCTATGGTGGAGACCATGAAGCCAATGGAGGAGATTGAAGGACTTGAAAGCTTGGAGAAGATTTTCAAGAGTGCATGCTATGTTTCAAATGAATGTTTTACGATCACCTACACCCACCTTAGACCAAGGATTCAATTCATTGGCTTGGATTGAATCCTCTTAAAGTCCATAATCATCATAGTGGGAGCTTTTAATGAGATTAATAGAGATAGCTCCAAATCCAAAGATCGTTATATGTCACCTTATAGGGACTAATATCGATAAGTGGATTACATATATATAATGTTGTTATATATTTCTTATTTAAATGCATGAGATGTATGTTAGATTAGTTATTTTGATGAGACCCTTAAAACCCCTCTATTTTAATATTAAGTTGGAAATGGAGAATACATTAGGGAATGGATTCTTCATTGCCTTCCATCATTATAGGATCATCTAACGTCCCTTAATGTGGGTACCTGGCTGCAGACATGTAGGAGCTACCCATATTAAAGACATTACTTGAAACTATCACATATGTAGATATCATGGGGTGCCTAAGCAGGTATATACCAAGAAACTAACATGTGAGGTATATATTTGGTGAAACATACTTGTGTGAATGATGGGCTTAACTTAACTAGGGAAGTATTCCAAGAAACTAACATGTGAGGAGTATGTACCCTAGAGGCAAAATGATTGGAACTTGCTTATGAAGCAATAGACAAAGAGTTGTCTTCTTACTGCGGGTTAGAAGTCAAGAAACTAACATGTGAGGCTTCTAGGTCACAGTGGGACCCCAATCCCCATTAGGAATAAGATTCCCGAATTCCATTAGAGGGTGTATGGAATTTGATAAAATAGTGAGAGGTACCATATGATTAAAGACCCGATCATTATGGATTAAAAATGAAATCTAATTCTCTAATTTTATATGTAGTTCATAGAAATGGCTCATCTCAACCCGCTATCCAAAATATTGGACATCAACCGTTTGACTGGACCAAACTATCTTGATTGGCTGAGGAACTTAAAAATAGTTTTAACTTCCGAAAAGATTACCTACACACTTGATGGCACACTTCCTGAGGCACTGGCTGAGACTGCAACTCAGCAAGAGAGAGACGCTTTTCAGAAGCGCATGGATGACGATTTGAAGACAAGATGCTATATGATGGCATCCATGAGCCTTGAGCTTCAGAAGCAACATGAGTCCATGAAAAGTGCTCGCGACATCTTTCTCCACTTACAAGAGTTGTATGGGGAGCAAAGTAGGATCGCAAAGTACAATATTGTCAAGGATCTATTCAAGGCAAGGATGAATGAGGGTTCATCTGTGACTGATCACACCTTGAAAATGATCAACCATATCGAGCAGCTTGAAAAGCTTGATGTGATCATTGAAGCTGATATGTGTTCAGACATTATATTGCAGTCCCTTCCTGATTCATTTGGGCTGTTCATAATGAATTTTCATATGAACAAGCTTGAGCCCACTCTCCCCGAGCTGCACAATTTGCTCAAGATGACTGAGGAGACAATGAAGAAGGGAAAAGGTTCTTTGCTCGCATTTGATGGAGCTTCTACCTCCAAGGCCAAGCCCAAGCCTAAGGGCAAGGGCAAAGGAAAGGGTAAGAGTACCCAAGGGAAGAAGAAGAAGAACTTGAAGCCAAAGGGAGGTGTCAAGAAAGGTAATACTGACAAGGCCAAAGGAACCTATTTTCACTGCGGCAAGGATGGGCACTGGAAACGTAACTGCCGGGAGTATCTGGATACTCTAAAGAGCCGACCTTCGGAAGGTATGGATCATGCTCTAAACTAAATGTTAGTTTTGCTTCCACTTGGGTACTTAATTTTGATGTGAATTTTGAATTCCATGCAGGATCTAGTGGGAAGCAGAAGGCTGAGTAGAAGCGGAATATCCCTACGAGTAGAGAATGGAGCAAAGTGTTGCTGTATTAGCTATGGGACTTGCTGCTTGACTCTACCTGAAGGAGTAGTTTAGAATTAATAAACTATCTTGACATTCTAGAAGTTTTTAGAAACATTATCTTTATTTCAGTTTTGCCTAAACAGTGTTTTAGTTTGATTTAATAAATGTTTTTATGAAGAGTTCATTACTTCTGGAATTTATAGCATTTATCTTCTAAACTACCTTGCAAATATGAATTGCATGAAACATGATAGCTCTAAAATTGAATGCTAATAAACCCAAGAGAACAAGAGAAATAGTTTCTCATACTTTATGAACCTTTACTTAAAAATGTTAAGGTATAGGTGCATATACTTAAAGAAGTACAAATCTGAAACAATTGAAAGGGTTCAAAGAATTCAGATATGAAGTAAAGAAACAAACTAGTAAAAGTATTAAGCTCTTCGATTGGATCGAGGAGGCGAATATTTAACTGGTGATCTTTCAGATCAACTTGTTCAAATAGGCATTCTATTCTAATGGACACCTCTTAGAACATCATAACTAAATGGTGTGTCAGAAAGGAGGAAGAGGACCTTATTTGATATGGTCCGGTCCATGATAAGTTACAACGACCTAATATTATCCTTGTTAGGATATGCCCTAGAAATTGCCACGTACCTGTGAAACAGAGTTCAAACCAAGGCTGTCCCTTAGGACCTATATGAGATATGGAAAGGGAAGCACCAAACCTTAAGCATGTTAAGGTATGGGGATGCACTACATATGTAGAGACATATAATGCAACCAAATTGGAAATCAAGATAACTTAAATGTAGGTTTGTGGATTACCCTAAAGAAAGTTTAGGATATCATATCTATTATCCTGATGAACAAAAGGTGTTTTGTTTGTAAGTTTGCAATCTTTCTTGAAAAAGAGTTTATTCAAGAAGGAGATAACAACAGGAAAATAGAACTCAAAGAGTTGTCTAATGAGACACAAACCAACATTGATGCAACCACTGTCCCTGTTGAGACAAAACCCATCATTGTACCATGATCGTACAAAGGGTTAGTGGGAGTGCAATCACATTTATGGTCCTATAAGTGAATGACGTTCTACTTATTAGGGAATAATGTAGAGACGTTGTCAAAAGTGAAAAATTGGTTTTTCACAAAGTTTCTTCATAAAAGATTTGGAAGAAGCATCCTATATTCTAGGAATAGAGGTCTATAGAGATAGATCTAAAGGATGCTAAGTCTCTCCCAATCAAAGTACATAGACAAGATTTTGAAAGAGTTCAAAATGCATGATTCCAAAAGGAGGTCTAATTCCTGTCAGGCATGGAATCAAGTTGTCTATAACTAAAAGACCAGATATCAGTTTTGCTGTAAATGTTACGAGCAGATATCAGGTAGACCCAGATGAGGAACACTGGGAAGCAGTCAAGGCTATCCTTAAGTTCTTAAGAAGAACTAAAGGATCTATCCCTTGCCTATGGAGAAAGAAACTTGAAATGGTTGGTAGAACGGATACAGATTTTCAATCTGACGATGATGATAGGAGATCAACATCGAGGTATGTTCTCACCTTAAATGGTGGAGCTGTAAATTTGAGTGCATTGCTGCATGTTTGGATGAGTAAGTTCCTTGCAGAATTAGGAGTGGTTCCTGACATTGAGAAGCCTTTACTATTGTTTTTGTGACAACAATAAGGCTAGTGCTCAAGACAAGGATCCACGGTCTCATCAAAAAGTCCAAACTTTAAGCGGCGATTCCAAGTGATTAGAGAGATCATTGGAAGAGATGACATATACATATAGAAGTTTAATACAACAGAGAATAAAGAAGACCCCTTCACTAAGGCTATGACCCAAGTGTATTGGATCACCATCGACAGGATATGGGTATGAGATACATGGTGGATTGGCTATAGTGCAAGTGGGAGATTGTTAGGATTATGCCCTAGAGCCAATCATGGAGATGATTGTTTAGGGATTAGGAACAATCAATTGATTTCATTTATATATGTCACATGTATTATTGATTTAATAAAAGGGCTTATTCTATTATGTTTATATGCATCATTTATATTTACATAATATGTCCATGAAGTTAGAGTTGAGAATATGAAATTACAAAGGGTTGTAATTTTGAGACTGTAAATATATCTCTGTACTAAACTCCTAAATCATTCCTAGTTGAAGGTTCACTATGATGGACAGTAATGAACCATAGGACTAGCACTTGTTAGGTTGACTCTATAGGAGGACAGCTAGTCTCAAGCTATTTGTGTGGAGACACTACAACCAATAAGTGGGTGCCTATTATAAGAATAGGTACACTGAATGTGACCAAAGATATGAGATAAACTGAATGGAGTTTTAACCTGCCTGTCAATCAGTTTCTCATTGTTATAGTGGTACAAGTAATCCTTAGACCTGAGACACCATGGTTGTCTTATACATGTAGCTTTAGAAGTTTGATAACACTAAGTGCAGATCCTATTCAGGGGTCTGTAAGGGTGTTCATTGGCCCTACTGCTATGTGTGTGAAGGCATGTGAGTGATCAACAAGGAATCCATCACTCTCAGGAAAAAGAGAGTGAATGTCTCATACAGCATTCATTGAATATAACTCATTAAATCCATGGGCCCATGGTAGAATGAATGGAAAGGAGTTTCCATAAGTTCATCATTGAGTTGATATTAATGAATGAGCATAAAGTAATTGAACTAGGGACTTGACAGACTTCCATGTCCTATTAGTTCAATTGGAGACATTGTGTTGATGGAAGGATGGAATTGTAACCTGTAAACTATAACAGAAGGGTTCTTTGTAAATGACTATTCACCTCATTAAGGACCACACCGTGAGCCATATGCTAGGTGTTACTCATGGTTAGTAGAAGCCCTAATTGATAGAAATGAGTTATAATCAATTAGGGAATTGAAAGGAGTTTCAATTAGACCCTTAATGGAAAGTGTTCCATTGTGCACAACTTGTGCTGTTCCTACTACTTAATGATGTGAACCCAATGGGTCACACACTGATCATGCTAAGAGAGCTTGATTGTCTATGAGAGAAAGGGTATAAGTGATTAAAGAAAAGTTCTTTAAGGGGCTAATTTGTAATTGATGCAAACTAGTGGGCTACTTGTGTAATTAAGAGTAATTACACAAATTAGATTAGGGTTTGGAGACCCCCCTTGGCCGGCCCAAGTTGGAGGCTATTTAAAGCCTTTTATGATGTGATGACATCATCACTTGAAGCACTCTTGGAGGCTCCCAAGTGCTGGCCGAAAATTTCACCTCTCTCTCTCTCTCTCTCTCCTCTCTTCTCCTACTCTAGCATCAACAAGGGAAAGAAGGAAAGGACATCAAGCTCTAGCTAGGTGTGGATACTGTTGGAGGCAGCACACTTGGGCTGCTCATTCACCGCTGTCCGGAGACAAAGCTTGGAGCAAAAAGGAGAAGAAAAAGCTTGGAGCATAAAGGAGAAGACTTGAATCAACTGTAAGTAATTCTACCCTCTTCTAGTTAGGGTTTTTGTTTTGTATTAAGCATAATTAAGATTCATGGGTTTGGGAATCGCAGGAAAAATTTTAAATTCTGCCTTTGTATTTTTCCTCTCTAGTTTGATTCCCAACATTTGGATTGCATTATGATCATATTCCCATAAAATGCGATAATACTAGTGCAATTAATCTTACTAAGAATCCCATTTAGCACTCACGAACCAAACATATTGAAATAAGACATCATTTTATAAGAGATCATGTTCAAAGAGGAGATGTTGAAATTGAATTTGTTGGTACCGAACATCAATTGGCGGACATTTTTACAAAATCACTTCAAGAGGACAGGTTTAATTTCATTAAACGTGAACTTGGCATGTGTTTAAGTGATGATTTATGAAAACATGTTCATTATGAAGATTTTCTACACCTTGACTACCTTTTTATTTTTCTGTCTGATATTTTCAGACGGCTGAAGGAACTTTCAGCCGGCTGAAAATTCTTTCAGACGGCTGACTCATTCAGTCAGACGGCTGAAACTCCTGAATCTGAACATTTTTTTTGGGTACTCTCTGACTTTTTCAGACGGCTTGCTTCAGCCGGCTGAAAAATGGAGAAGACGACCGAAAGATGACTTTCAGACGGCTGACTGAAGAATTCAGCCGGCTGAAAGAGGGACTCTTGGTTATCCCATTTTAGGGATGTCTGGATTTCTCAGACGGCTGTTTCAGCCGGCTGAAATAGATCTAAGCCGACCGAAATAGGGATTTCAGACGGCTGATAAAACTCTCAGCCGGCTGAAAATATCGGGGTATATATACTTTTCAAACCCTAACACTGTTCATTTTTTTAAAATTCCCTTCGTGGCTTTTCCTATTCTCCATCTTCGACATCCAAAACCCTAACCCCCATTGCCACACCTCGTTCACCCTATCTTCCATGGCGAATCTAAAGCGAACGGCGTCCAATCGACCTCCTACCGGCGATGACGGAAGCTCCTCTCGTCCCAAACGGTAGAAATCCATGGCCAAAAACACCCAACGAAGTCGCCCTCGACCGGAAAGACTCGCTGGAGTTGTAGACACCGAAGATACCTCTGCTCCTCCACCTTTGACTACTCGCCCTCGCTCTCGTCGAGGTGCTACTCAGCCACCACCGGCATCTCAGCAGCCTCCTCCGCCGCCGATTCCACCTCCTCACCCTCGTCCTCTACCTGGCGACCCCGCCTATGACTCAGGCCATGAGCCTTCCGAGGACGAACAGCCCGCTGAGCCTGCGAATCCACCTCCATATCTCACTCCAGAGCATGGCGTGCTTTTCGCCCAAAAATTCTACAGCAAGAAGGTCGTGTATCCGAAGATTGTCGACCCTGCATTCCAAAATCAACATCATTTTTGGGTATGTGCTCTCTTGGAAGCTGTTGGATTGCTTGAGTTTTGCACTCTCTCACGCCCTTGCTACAATACCACCGTCCGAGTTTTCTACACTCATTTCTCTATGCCTACCATCGGACGTGCCACCTCCTACCTCAAGGGCAAGCATATGGTTCTCACTGACAAGCTCCTGAATGACCTATACCACTCCCCTTCTGATGGTGCTATCATAGCCGAGACTCACACGTGGCCTCGCATTGAAGGTTTCCATCATGTCGACGCTCTCAAGCTCATCCTTGGTCGTGATGACATCACAGAACCTTTCAAACCCCAGCTGAAGGATTTCAGTCTTGAGTGCAATTTACTGCATAAAATTCTGTTTTACAACATCTTGCCTCGAGGCGGTGGGAAGGATCACGTGACATACACGGACATTGGCCTATTATGGTGCATTCTTACTGGACGGTCAATCAATCTCGGGCACCTCATGCTATATCATATGAAATTATGTGTGGACAAGACCAAACATGAGTCTAAGGGGTCAAAGGCCGCAAAGGACACCGAAGGTCTGAGCATTTTACCATATGGAGCAGCTCTCTCAGTTATATTTGAGCATTTTGGGATTCCTCCTACCACCGGCGATGTTTTCCACCTGACCTTTCGAAACAAGATTAACACCTCCTTCTTGGGATGGATGAACTATACTTTAGTTTAGGGAGTGTGGGTGAAGAAAGGCGCACAACAAGCAGAAATTGAGGAAGAGGATGCAGCTGACTTGGAGGACTTGCATCACACCATTCCCCCCACTACATCTTCGGCTCCGTCCACTTCCACTATCCCACCAGTGGACCTACCTCCTATTCCATCCACTCCACTCACTCCAGTTCCCACTGCTCCTCCTTCTTCTGTCCGCGATATGTTTCAGGCCCTCTCCAAACAGATGACGGACTTACAAGGCTATGTCTCCACCAAAATGGAGGCAATGCATGATCGGATGGATGAGATGGCTTGTGAGCTCAAGGATGTCAAGGACTGCCAAGCTCAGCTCACCCAGCAGCTTCGTGCCTCCCTTCCCGCCTTCCCTCTGTGATTTCTTTTTGATTGATGCCAAAGGGGGAGAAATATTTTGATAGATGTTTGATGATAGATGGTTGGATGTCTAGATTTTTTGGATATATGGAAATTTTGATGGATAGATGGAAATTCTTTGTACTTTTGGAAATATTTGATGTATTACAACTTGGTTATCATCTATGAAATGAATTTTTGTTTATGAATATTGATTATAAATTTCTTTTATAAGTGCGCTTAAACTTGGATAATATATTAAGATTTATACATAATGCATCTTAAATACTTCTAATGTCATATCTATATGATGCATAATGATAGGGGGAGAATATTTGTTCTTAAATTTGTGCATTTTACCTCATTAAAACATCTATGGATTGTCATCATCAAAAAGGGGGAGATTGTTGGCCTGAGAGGTTTAATCCCCAAGGTTTTGATGATAACAATACATAATAAGATGTTTAAAGGACTAATGAGCATCTAAAGTGATGAATCTAGACAGGTATCAAAGCCGCTAAATGTTTCAAGCATTAAGGATCAAAATGCACAAACAAGCAAAGTAAAGATGTTAAGAAAGCAGCGAAATGGATCCATCAATTGTTCAAGAGCAATCAAGTTTTATCACAAGTCAATTTGTGACAATTCGAGGAAAATCTTGTAAAATTGTTTTCAATCCTTGTTCACCAGTTGAAAGGGCTTAAAACATCGCAAATTCAATAATCTTAAAGGCCTAAAAATGACCTTTCCTTCAAAAGGACTGAATAGTTAATTTTGTCTGAAAACAGGGATTTTCAGACGGCTGAAACAATGTTTCAGCCGGCTGAAAATGTTGTTTCAGCAGGCTGAAAAAGCATCCCTTGAAAATGTCTGTTCTCTGGAACTTTCAGACGGCTCTTTGAGCCGGCTGAAATGTCACTTTAAGCCGGCTGAAAGTATGATCAGACGGCTGAAGGAGCAAGCTTGCTTATATGCCAAATGTTAACCTCTCTAAAATTTTCAGCAGCCTTAATCAGACGGCTGAAAGAACATTTCAGACGGCTGAAAGTAAGGTTTGAGACGGCTGAGAAACATGAACTCTTGTTCCTTTTTTACACCCTCTCTGGAATATTCAGTAGCCTCACTCAGACGGCTGAAAGGGATATTTCAGACGGCTGAAAGATTTTTCAGCCGGCTGAAAGATTTTTCAGCCGGTTGAAAACCTTGGGAAAGTTATAACGGCTAGTTTTTTAACGGATATTTGAAGCATTTATTGCCCACCAAACTTCTTTTCCCGGCATTTATTGTTCCAGAACGGCTATTTTGGACCCCTTGAGTATAAATACAAGGCTCAAGCTCATTTATGAGTATTCATTGAGCAAAAACAAGAAAATCAATTACAAGCCCTAATTCCACTTGTGAGCATTCATTGAAATCAATCAATAGCTGAAGTGTGCTTTCAATTTCTATGTATTTACTCTTTGAGAGAGTTTTCTTTGAGCACAAAACCATCTCCAAATACTTTGTATCAAAAGGGTTGTGAATACCCTCACTTATAAGCACTTGAGAAGAGTGCATTTGGCTAGTGTTGGTGAAGAACACTCAAGTTGTAAAGGTTTGCTGCTGCACCTTGAAGGAGAGTGATAGTGGATTGGTGAATCCTCAAGCGCGCTCTTGAGGCGAGGACGTAGGCGGGAGGCCGAACCTCGTTATATCGTTTGCATTCTCTTTCCCTTTATCTCTTTATTATTGCATTTTCTTATAGTTAATCTTGCATGCAATAATCAGATTTTTGATTGCTATAATAATTTTTGAATTGGCCTATAACCCTATTCACCCCCCCCCTCTAGGGTTATTTACTTGGGACAACATATAGGTTACAATTGCATCCTTCCTTCAACACAATGTCTCCAATTGAACTAATAGGACATGGAAGTCTGTCAAGTCCCTAGTTCAATTACTTTATACTCATTCATAGATATCAACTCATTGATGAACTCGTGAAACTCTTTTCATATTCATCCTACCATGGCCATGGATTTAATGAGTTATATTATGAATGCTATATGAGACATTCTCTCTCTTTTTCCTAAGAGTGATGGATCCCTTGTTGATCACTCACATGCCTTCATACATATAGCAGTAGGGCCAATGAACACCTTTGCAGACCCCTGAATAGGATCTGCACTTAGTGTTATCAAACTTCTAAAGCTACATGCATAAGGCAACTATGGTGTCTCAGGTCTAAGGATTACTTGTACCACTATAACAATGAGAAACTGATTGACAGGCAGGATAAAACTCCACTCAGTTTATCTCATATCTTTGGTCACATTCAGTCTACCTATTCTCGTAATAGGCACCCACTTGTTGGTTGTAGTGTCTCCACACAAATAGCTTGAGACTAGCTATCCTCCTATAGAGTCAACCTAACAAGTGCTAGTCCTATGGTTCATTATTGTCCATCATAGTGAACCTTCAACTAGGAATGCTTTAGGAGTTTAATACAGAGATATATCTACAGTCTCAAAATTACAACTCTTTGTAATCCCATATTCTCAACTCTAACTCCATGGACATATTATGTAAATATAAATTATGCACATAAACATAATAGAATAAGCCCTTTTATTAAATCAATAATAAATGTGACATACATAAATGAAATCAAATGATTGTTCCTAATCCCTAAACAATCATCTCTATGATTGGCTCTAGGGCATAATCCTAACAATCTCCCACTTGCACTAAAGCCAATCGACCATGTATCGCATACCTATTTTCTCAAGATGTTGGTCTTAGACATAACAAATTATGTTTTAAAGCTTTAGTCAGTAGGTCTACAAAAACTTATGTAGATAATATCTTCTGTAATGTATCTATTACCTTTTCCAATGATTCCTCTAATCACATGGAATTGCCGCTCTATGTGTTTGGACTTTTGATGAGATCGTGATTCCTATACTTGAGCTATAGACCCATTGTTGTACAAAACAAGGTGTGGGCAACTCAATGGAAGGAACAACTCCAAGTTCTAAATGAACTTATAGATCCAAACAGTTTCCTAGACAATGCGACAATTAATTCACCTTTAATAATGGAATCCACTGTATTTTTCATACAGTTCTTCCATTAAGTATTTCACCAACTAAAGTGAATATAAAATATACCCCATATGGATTATATCCAAATCCATATACCCATCTACTATGAGTTTACAATTTCCATATACAATCCAATATTCCAAATTTGAATTGACTGATAACTATTTGTAACAATTACAACATAATAGATATCAGGTTCAATACATAGTGTAGAATAAGGCTTCTTAACACTTTAAGAACCTTACTTGTATTATCCTAGGGCACATGCCCTTAAATAATGAATTCTTACTTGAAGTAAATCAGACCTCCCTTAGAATTCTCCATGTTGAACTCCTTCAACATTTCAACTATGTTTAATGATTTGGAGATACTTAACAATCTATATGATCTATCTCTATAGATCTTGTTGAATGCTTCTGCCAAATCTTTCATGAATTAGTTTTTCTCCAAAAACCAAAACTTTACATTAGATAACATTCATATATCATTCATAATGATTAGGATGTCATCTATACTTAGGATAAAGAAAAACGATCGCACTCCCACTAACCTTTTATACACTCATGGTCCATCTATACAATGAGAGAAATCAAACAATTTGATTACTTCAACTTTATAGATGTTCTAATTATGAGAACCTTGTAGTCTATTAATAGACTTCTATAATTTACACACTTTTATGGTTTTTCACCATTTGATATAACATCTTTATATCCTTTTTGACATATCTTATATTCAAAATGTGTGTTTATAGATAACAAGATCCAAATGGATTTCAGCATAACTATTATCAAACAAATTTCTTTATAGACAACTTTTTGCCTATGTTGAAAACATTCTTAAATAGTCAAGCCTTTTAGGTCTCTACCTATCCATATTGGATTTAATGACTCTTAGTCATTTCTCGAGTTGATGTGAAACATCGTCTAGTCATAATCAATAGGATTATCTTGGTGATCTTTATCACCAAAGAACAATTCTTTCACATTCTAATGGAGATACAATATCTCTCTTATGTTAAAGAAATATCCAATTTGATCTATGAAAAGAATGTGGTGTAATTAAAGGTTTTGCCTCAACAGAGACAAGGGTTGGATCTTTGTTCGTTTGTGGCTTTATAGACAATTCTATAAATTCCATCTACTTTTGCATTTTTCTTGAATGAACTCTTTCTCAAGAAAATCTAGCAAACATTCTAATGGACAACTTTTGTTCATTAGGGTAATAGAAATACTATCCCAACCACTTTTGGGATATACCACAATTCAACACTTACTTGACCTTATTTCCAGATTGTCTACATTATGTTTCTAGACATACGTAGCACAAGCCCAAGCCTTAACTTCTTTAAATTGGGTTTCTTCCCATATCATATCTGATATAATTGGGACGAAACTGGAGTGAACCCTAAATTATCAATATGTAGCAATTTTAAGGTATATCCTAGATGGATACATTAGTAAAACTCATCATGGATCAAACCATATCTTAATAGGGTTCAATTCGTTCTCTTAGATTCACCATTGAGCTATGGTATTCTAAAATGAGTCTACTGTAATTGAATGCATGCTCTACATGACTATATACATCACAATGTATTAGTCAAATTATAAATGTAACTCTTTTACTTCACCAAGTAAAAGATGGGTTTGGTCATCTCATAACCAAATCATAATCGTTACATTTAAATGAGAGTCTCTACATCTCTTGTATTCTCGGAATACGTTACATTCGCTCTAATTAGTCATTTAAATTCAAAAATCAAATTTCTAGAATGTCTTAAATGACCTAGTTAAGAAATAAGTTCCCAAAATTAATCTAGCAACTCTTGCTCTATTAAAATTTTTAAAAGTAACTTATTATCTACTTAACTTTCTGCTTCGATTTAGATTACACTAGAATCCAAAAACCAAGAAGCAGAACTAACCAACAATTTAGTTTAGAGCATGAACCAAAACTTCAAAAGTTTGGTTCTTCTAGGAAGACTGATACTTTATCAAGTTCCCTTTACAATACCTTATGTTTACTACAAAATAATTATATTTCTTTGTCTTTGACTTTTCAAGACTTGCTTTCCTCTATGCTTCCATTTTAAATCACATCTAGCTTCTCAAGCTATTCTATGTGATTAATCATTTTTCAAAAGAATTACATCCTAGTCCAGAAGAAGTCCTTTATAAGTACTATACTTTATAGTATTATTTTACTCACCATACAACCTTTGTATGTGATGTAGGACATCAAAGGCATTTGCATTGACTAATTTTGCTTCTGAAGTTCATTAGTCATCAATACTATCATATAGCATGGCAACAAGATGCCAATTGCACATAGTGTCTTTTTCTTCTTAGGATGTTTTATGGAGGGCCTTTAATAAAAGGCCTAATAGCATATAAACAATCTTTTGAAATTGAGAACAATTCTCAATTTCCTAAGTCAATCAAAGAAATCGGGTTTAGTCAAACTATCAATATCCTACATATTAGGAAATAGGGGTTTTGAGGTGAGTAATTAGGTAATCTACATAAACAGAGAATTAGATTTCATTTTTATCCATAATGATTGGGTCTTTAATCATATGGTACCTCCCACTATTTTATCAAATTCCATACACCCTCTAATGGAATTCGGGAATCTCATTCCTAATGGGGATTGGGGTCCCACTGTGACCTAGAAGCCTCACATGTTAGTTTCTTGGCTTCTAACCCACAATAAGAAGACAACTCTTTGTCTATTGTTTCATAAGCAAGTTCCAATCGTTTTGCCTCTAGGGAACATACACCTCACATGTTAGTTTCTTGGAATACTTCCCTAGTTAAGTTAAACCCATCATTCACACAGGTATGTTTCGCCAAATATATACCTCACATGTTAGTTTCTTGGTATATACCAGTTTAGGCACCCCATGATATCTCATATGTGATAGTTTCAAGTAATGTCTTTAACATGGGTAGCTCCTACATGTCTGCAGCCAGGTACCCACATTAAGGGACGTTAGATGATCCTATAATGATGGAAGGCAATGAAGAATTCATTCCCCAATGACTTCTCCATTTTCAACTTAATATTAGATAAGAGGGGTTTTAAAGGGTCTCATCAAATTAACATGCATCCTATGTATCAAAATTTAAATATATAAATTATGCTATTTATAATCGTACATCTCATGCTATTATAAATCATACATTGCATACTATTATATATCAACATATATAAAGTACCATATTTTGATATTAGTCCCTAAGTGAATAGGTAACATATACCAAACTATGGTATTAGAGCTAATACAATTATCTCATAAATTAAAGCTCCCACTATGATGATTATGGACTTTGAGAGGATTCAATCCAAGCCAATAGATTGAATCCAAGGTCTAAGGTGGGTGTAGGTGATCGTAAAATAAACCATTCGTAACATGCATGCTTTCTTGAAAAACTTCTCTAAGCTTTCAAGTCCTTCAATCTGCTCCCTTGACTTGATGGTCTCCACCATTGGCTTGTTGGGCTCCATCATACTCCTTTGGGTCCACCATGCTCCTTAGTGCACTCTCGATTACATAACATTTACATAATATATAGAAAGGGATACATAAGGGGAATGTGGGGTACATAAGAGAATGATAGAGAGAGAGGGAAGGTGGCATGCAAGCCCCAAATAATAAATTACATCACTATAATAAAATTACAACTCTTGAAAAATTATTACAACCCATTCACAAGACGGCCAATCACAATTGGTTTAAGGGGTATAGTCCATAATCATCATCCAAACACATACATACAATCTCATTGCATAATGTAAAGAAAAACTGTAAGCATTAAGACATATGGGCATTATGGTAATTCTCTTGAATGATTTACATTAATCTCATTAATGCATCCTAATCTTATTAGGTTTTAACAAAATATCCAGAATTAAATAAAGTCTTAACATTTAAGACATTTAGTTTCAATTAATCAAATTAATAGAAACATATAAAGTTTCCTAAAATAACTCTAATATCCAATATTACGGTTTCCTTATTTAAACAAAACAATTTCATTTAATTAAGAATTTCCAGATTTTAATTTAATCCCCAATTGTATTTTAAACCATTTAAAACATTATAAAATTAATCAATATTAATTAAATAATTAACATGGGAATTAAATAAAATCAATTAAATGATGAATTAGTGCATTAGGGTTTCCTAAAACCCTAAACCCTAAATGCATAACCCTAAACCCTAAATGCAAGCCCTAATCATTAAATGCCTTATGATTGGTCATTTAATGACCAATCATTAAAACCCTAGGTTCATACGGTATTTAATAAAAGGGATTAGGGTTTAATTAATGCCAAATAGGGTATTTATTACCCTTAATTAATTACACTAATTAGGGTTATCAAAAACCCTAACCCTAGACATCATTAATGGTATTAATTATGCCCTAACAATTAATAACCATGATTGGTCATTTAATGACCAATCATTAACTCTTAATTAAGGTAATTAATATTCCAATTAGGGTTTTAATTAATGCCATAATGAAATTAGGGTTTCATCATTAACTCAAAATTAGGGTTTCATCCTTAACTCTATGTAGCCGTCACTACCAGGGGGCTGCCTGAGCTTGGCTAGGCTGCCATGGCCACCAACGACTATGGGAGGCCATGGCCAGTCATGGGAGAACACTACAGGGGTGTGGGACAAGCCCTTGGACATGTGAGAAGTGGTGAAAGTGGCTGCCATCATCAAGAACAATTAGGGTTTCCAAAACCCATTGCTGGAGCCATTGTTGCAGACCTTCAAGGTCACAATAGCTTCTAAAACCTTATCAATTCGACTCCTCCATTGAAACCAGCTTTTGTATCATGTCCCTACATGAAATACAAAGCTAATAGAAGAGGTTTGGATGATCAAATCATCACCAATTGTTCTAAACAATTAAAACAACAGTAGGCTGCCCAGAAATTTACAGCATACTGTCCATTGTCAGAAATTGATTTAAAACCCAGCAAGATGAATGAATTAGGCTACCAAACGAATTTTCCCAGTATCCTACATGTCTTAGGAAACTAATGCAATTGGTTTCATGCAATTTGGAGTTCCCTAACTCAAGTTCTAATCAAAACTCCATTGATGACTTTTCTGCAGAGAAAATCTGCTATGCTGTTCATGAAAAATTTTCAAACTTTTTGAATCTTTTTCCATCAAAACCTTTTTGAAACTTAAAGAAAATCATATACACATGATATATAATGATCCTACAATGATCTTCCATCATAAATACAGCAGCTTTAATTAGAATTAATTGCAAGAACCTTAGGGTTCTAAAACCCAGATTCAGCCTCCATGGTGTTCTTCTCCTTCTTCCTTCTGTTCTAGCATCTTAATCCAATTATGATGCATCTAAATGCTTGGGAACCTTTCCCTACCATGTCTAGAACATAACCCAAGTGGTGGCAACCATTGCCATGCCTTTGATCTCCATCAATAACTCAAAGTTGTGGCTATTGCATCATTCCCGAGCAAAACTGTCTTTCCAGACAGCCTGTAGTAAAAAATTCATAACTTTCACTACAGAACTCGGATTGACGCACCGTTTGTTGGGTTGGAAATCTTATTCAAAGAGCTTTCTAAGCATATATGGCTCGAAAATTTTGGAGAAGAACTCTGAATTCGGCAGGCAAAACAAGATGACGGTTTTTCATGGCTACCATGAAAACTGTTCATAACAGTTTTATAAAACCCTAGTTTCCTTATTCTTCTTCTCCAAACTCAAACCCTATGCAACCTATTGCATCCATGGATACACTTAACCATCAATTAGAAGAGGAGTAGAAGAGAATTGACCTAGGGTTCCAAACCCTAGGTTCAGCCATGGAGGAAAACCAATTATGCAGAAAAAATTTTCCAGATTTTTGAATCATTCAACTACACCATAATTACCAGCCCATATGTATTTTGTATTATGCATAATCATGGCTCTGATACCACTGTTGGGAATCGATCAAGAGGGAAAAATAGAAGTGCGGAATATAAAAATTTTTCCTACGATTCCATAGCCCATGAATCTAACTATGCATAACACAAAATCAAACCCTAACTACAAAGAGGGTTAGAACACTTACAGAATTTTTGTCTTCTCCTTTTTGCTCCAAGCTTTGATTCCGGACAGCGGTGAATGAGCAGCCCAAGTGTCCTGCCTCCAACGGTATCCACACCTAGCTAGAGCTTCAAGTCCTTTCCTTCTTTCCATGTTGTTGCTAGAGTAGGAGAAGAGAGGAGAGAGAGAGAGGGAGGCTGGAAATTCTGGCCAGCCCTCGGTGTCTTCTAAAAAGTGATGATGTCACACATCATAGTGTGACTTAAATAGTCCACACTAAAGGGGCCGGCCCTAGGGGGAAACCCTTTTAGGGTTTTATGCAATTTCCCTAAATTGCACAATAACCCCTATTGTTTATATCAAATACAAACATGGCCTCAAAGAACTATTCTTTATGCACTCATACCCTTTCTCTCATAGACTTTAAAGCTCATCTTGCATGATCAGTGTGTGACCCATTGGGTTCACATCATCAAGTAGTAGGAATAGCACGAGGTGTGCACAATGGAACTCTTTCCATTTAGGGTCTAATTGGAACTCCTTCCAATTCCCTAATTGATTATAACTCACTTATATTAATTAGGGCTTCTACTAACCATGAGTAACACCTAGCATATGGCTCATGGTGTGGTCCTTAATGAGGTGAATAGTCATTTACAAAGAACCCTTCTGTTATAATTTATAGGTTACAATTGCATCCTTCCTTCAATACAATGTCTCCAATTGAACTAATAGGACATGGAAGTCTGTCAAGTCCCTAGTTCAATTACTTTATACTCATTCATAGATATCAACTCATTGATGAACTCATGAAACTCTTTTCATATTCATCCTACCATGGCCATGGATTTAATGAGTTATATTATGAATGCTATATAAGACATTCTCTCTCTTTTTCTTAAGAGTGATGGATCCCTTGTTAATCACTCACATGCCTTCATACACATAGCAGTAGGGCCAATGAACATCTTTGCAGACCCCTGAATAGGATCTGCACTTAGTGTTATCAAACTTCTAAAGCTACATGCATAAGGCAACTATGGTGTCTCAAGTCTAAGGATTACTTGTACCACTATAACAATGAGAAACTGATTGACAGGCAGGATAAAACTCCATTCAGTTTATCTCATATCTTTGGTCACATTCAGTGTACCTATTCTCGTAATAGGCACCCACTTGTTGGTTGTAGTGTCTCCACACAAATAGCTTGAGACTAGCTATCCTCCTATAGAGTCAACCAAACAAGTGCTAGTCCTATGGTTCATTATTGTCCATCATAGTGAACCTTCAACTAGGAATGCTTTAGGAGTTTAGTACAGAGATATATCTACAGTCTCAAAATTACAATTCTTTGTAATTCCATATTCTCAACTCTAATTCCATAGACATATTATGTAAATATAAATTATGCACATAAACATAATAGAATAAGCCCTTTTATTAAATCAATAATAAATGTGACATACATAAATGAAATCAAATGATTGTTCCTAATCCCTAAACAATCATCTCTATGATTGGCTCTAGGGCATAATCCTAACACACACAAGAAGAGGCTCTTCAACCCCAAGCAAGGAAGGAAACAAGGAGTTTGAAGACAAAGAAGAGACCACAAGAGGTAAACATGTCCCTTTAATGCTGAACATGAGTTTTTTGCTTCTCCTCCTTTTGCTTCTTCTTCTTCTTCTTCTAGGATAGTCATGGTGCATGAGATAGCTTTTCTTATGGGTTGAATTCAATGCTTGTGTGATGTTATATGAATGATTTTAGGATAGTTTATAGCTTTATATACTGGATAATCCTTGGTTTACCAAGGATTCGATAGTGTTATCTTTTCTATCTTCTTGAATCATGCATGGTCCACATGTTTAGGTTGCTGTGATTATTATCATGAATTGATGCTCCTGTTAGTTAATATATGTTATATGAATGATATTCATGATGATTTGAGCATGTGTTAGAGTCATTTAATAGGGTTTTATGCATAGTTGTGAGATTAGGGTTTTGATAACCCTAAAATCACATAGGTCTTATACAGCATGCTTAGCTTAGCTTTTTGAGTTGTTTCTCATCTCATCATAGTCATTCTATATATGCTGCATATAGTTGAATCATGCTAGGTTTGCATTCATGTAGTATGTTTTATAGGTTTTTTGGAGACATTATCCTTTTTCTAAGGATAATTATCCTTTTCGTTGAGTGAGGTTTTGCATGAGAGCTTTCTGAGATGTGTTTAAGCATGAAATCACTTCTATTGTGTTTTAGGGTATATATTTTACGTAGGATATGTTGATTGCACCTCCCCATAACGACTTTTTTACGTAAAATTATCTTAGGATAGTTTTGCTTAAGAAAGCTCGCCGTAGGAAGGTCTATTTTCGTATTTTACATAAAATATCATCTTTTTAGTTTGTTATCATGTTTATTGATATTATTGGAGTCTCTTATGCTTGTTAGTGTGTCTTTGGTAGGTTTTTATGCATGTTAGTTAGGTCATTGCATGTAGGATTGAGTTAGGGTCCTTAGTTATTCATTATTCTTGTTGTTTGCATGATTAATGGATGATTTTAGGCCTTGTCATGGTTCTGTCCAGATTTGCATATTGCTTTCTTTGCATGATTTTGTGCACTTGTAAGGGTGCAAACAGGTACAAAGCTTGTCCTATTGGAAATAGGGCTGCTATTGCTTGAAATTGCTAATGCTAGGAGCTTTTGCGCTCAGGTAAGTGGGTTTGAAGGTGCCCCAATTCACCTTTCTTCTTCTTTCTTTTCTCTTCTCCCTCCTAGGGTTACTTCTTAATACAAACATATGGTGTTTATCAAAGGTTTCCTTCAATAATAAATTCTGGTTTTTATCAAAGTTTTCCTCTTGTGGAAGTTTTCAGTTTTGGATTAAATCAATATATTTTCAAGTGAGGAAACCTAGGGTTTTTACCATAGGTTTGTATTAGGTTGTAACCCTATTCTTTTCGAACTACGTGGACTTTGATCCATGTATTTCGCTGCATGGTACGTAGGCGCTCTTTGTGAGGCTCAAGTCCGTCCTAGGATCCAAGTATCCTAGGCTTTTCTTTTCTTTTCTTCTTTTTTTTTTTTCTGTTTTGTTTTGTTTTGTTTGATTGATTGTGCATGGATGATTGGATGGGATATATGATATGCATGCTGCCTTGTGATGATATATGATGATATTTGAGTGAAAAAGATCTTAAATTAGCCCAATTAAATTAAGATACCAACTCGGGCGATGTGGGTGCCTATGGGCTTTGCCCAGAACCTTCCCACGTCGTAACTTAGCCCCCGAATCCAATTTTCTGGTTTCAAAGACTTTGCTTTTCCTTTAATGGAGTCGTGTGGTTTTGAAAATAAAACATTTTTGTGGTTTTCCTCTTTTCCCTAAAAAATGAGGTGGCGATTCCTTTTTGTTTGTTGTCTTTCACCCCTACCTTCACACCCATCATCTTTTTGCCAAACCCTTGTGGGCTCCGCGCTCTTTCGTGGGTTCACAATATGTAACACCCGTAATATCACGCAACTTAAAAGAAAAAAAATCGAAATATTCATCCATCAAACATAATATAGATACTAATTTATTATACATAAAAGGTATAACCATACATCTCCATAATAATTCCTTACAAACTTTAAACTCATCAACTATAGAGTACAAATAAAACATCAAAAAGTTTCTCTTAGTATGCGCAACCCAAAGCTGTTCTACTTCTTTCAATCGTTTCCTCATCCGCCTGAAAAATTTATTATAATAAGGGTGAGCTACACAGCTCAATAAAAATAACATCTATTTTAATTCAGTATTAATCTTAGCACAAAAATAATCATATTATAATGATTCAAAACGTACATTCATATTGTGGAACATTATTTTTGTGAGGACCCTAATGTAATTTTACTAGGCCGAGCGATCAAGGGACCAAGTTGTAAGAACCCGAGGTTTGATTCATGAGAATATTGGGTTGGATTGTGTTAAGGTATGTTTTAGTGAGCTACATACCTCTTTGTTGTGCATGCTGAGCATTATAGTTGACTATAACAACTTATAATCGACTATAACAAACAGAATGTCGCAGCATTGTTTATTGGGGAGTTATAGTCGACTATAACTCAACTACAACTCATTATAGTCGACTATAACACACGGGATTTCTGCTGAAAGACAAGATTTTTATGGGGCGAAAAGACTATTCTACCCCTCCCTTATGTTTCCTATAAAACCCACCTTCTAGAGGGTTCTCACCCATTTTCTCAGCCGATAGAAAAGGAGAGAGGAAGAGAGAGAGAGAGAGAGAGAGAGAGAAAGATGGGAGGAGGTCGACGGTGGCTCGTCGGAGCACCGGAGCTCCGATCCGACGTTGTTAAGCACGGATCTTGTATTTCTTGGCCGATTTACGCGTCTATGGCATGGAGTTTGCATTTTCTTCACCTATTTTTGAGGTAGGGAACATTTTCTCATCTTAAACCATTGATGCATGGGGGTTTTGGGTTTAAATCATGTAAAAATACATGTATTTGGCATGCTTTGCATAAATATCATGCATATGGGCATATTTTATGGATTTTGGATAAATTTTGGAAAATCTAGGGTTTTGTATTATTCCATATTTGGTTATATGCATGTTATATTTCAAACCCTCATATGATTTGGGGTACAATGGGTTAATTTTGATAACCTATTGGGTTAAATGTTTTCAATCAAATATTGGGGGTCACTTTTATATAAATGATTTGAAACCATTATTTTGAAAAATGGTTGGGAAATGATTACCATGATTTATGGAGTTATTTTATATGGTTTTCAAAGTACAAACCTATCATGTAGTTTTTGGAAAATATATATATATAATTTTCCGGATTATGTGAGAATTATGGAAATTAATAAATGAAAGGAAAAAGTGATGATGATATGGTGATGAGGGCTATTGGAGACAGGATTACTGCGGTCCCAAAGGAACGGGACGTCTTGCCGTGTTTTCCTATCCTTTAGTCCTGGGCTATGTGCCAGAATAGAGGTTACTGCGGTCCCATGTAGGGATGTCTTGCCGTGTTTCCTCTTGAGGTTACTGCGGTCCCAGATAGGGATGTCTTGCCGTGTTTCCTCTTATTCCGCGCGCGAGGGCCCCGCATGACCTGGGGAGGATTTATCAGTTTGAAAGACTGATGTTATGGATTGCCAGATATGGCGGATGATGGTTATTGGCTTATAAGGCCGTCATATGATATCAGAAAATGATGGTTAATTCATTTGTAAAATGATGATTTTGATAATAAATAACTTGAGTTATTTCTTACCTCTTTAAAAAGAAAAAGAGGTGTTGGTATTTAATGATTTAACTTCCGCAGTTATTTCTTTATACTTGTATCAGTTTTATTTACTGAAAAATTATATTTCAAACTAATCAATGGTTTTGCAGGGCTTTGGAAAAGTATATAAATTATGGTTTTTAAAACCTTGGGTTATTTTGAGAAATGTTTCCTACTGAGCGTATAGCTCATACCCCTATAGTTTTTCTTGCAGGTCATATTTCAAAATAAAGCTTGACCTGGGGTTGGGAAGCACATCAGCATGCATGCATTCATATAGAAGATCATTGTATTTTATTTCGGCTTTGAGCCTAGGCATGTATAAATTTTAATTCATGGCCTGTAACAGATAGATAAGTAGTGGATGTAGATATGGATGAGACCCATGTGACTATGATACAGCTTGTAGTTTTATTTATTTTTGGAATATTGTGTAGATGGTTGAAAATGATTATAAATGGGTTTTCTACAGGTTTTTGATTAGTCGATAACTTGGTATGTCCTATTTACAAACGGGACCATGCCGGATTTTCTAAAAATGTTTTCAAAAGTATTATTTTTATTAAACATCCACCAAAATTAGCTTTAAAATTGATTTTCTTACTATATAACTAACGGTCCCCATTTCGGGTCGTTACAATTTTACTATTTTCTCAATATAAAAATTTTCATACCTGAGCCTCTGTTGCTATTTGCAACCTGCAAAATACAGATAAAAATAACCCGCACAGGCCTCTTGCCGTACATGCGTGTTATTATAGCCATAGCATATATGTCCCTATCATATGTGTATACTAGTCATGGCTTACTTGCTCAATGACTCAGTATATTAGTGCACTAACTGCCAGGCATACCTGACTGGATCCGCCCCGGCTGACCACTCCACAATTCATTAGTATTCAGTATAATAACAATAATTCATGCTATAGAAATAGCATTATTTCAATAGAAAAATGTGCCACAATTATTGAATTGAATAAAATTAATACATAAGGTCTTAAGGGTCCCTATAATTCAATCATTTAAAAATTATATCTCCAATATCAACAACATGTGTTTAATTTCATTATTTATTTATTTATTTGTTAATGTATTTTTTTAAAACTATGGTTTATTAACCAATCAAAGAAAATAACTAATTGATTATAAATATAGATTTTAGTAGTGAAAATTTAATTTATTTTCAAAATAACAATTATTATTATTTTTAGAAATTATTTAATAATGCTTAAGACATTTAAATGAAAGATAATCACTTTTTTAGTAGCCAAACAGAGCCTTAGCATTTTGAATAAAATTCTGTTTGTTTTTTTTGAAATTAAACTACAATACAGTACACTTTTATATTATATTTACAAAATAGGACATTTTATTTACGAAACAGGACAAAGTATTTACAAAACAGGTCAATTTATTTACAATAATGTCATCTTCTTCATAATATATTACTGAAATGACACGATTTGCAGAAAAATAATTACAGTGAAGGACAAACTTCAATTGCTTATATCTCTTTCATACGATATCGGATTCGAGTGATTCAAAAGCCCAGACGAAGCTTACGATGTCTATTTTCATATTCTATGGTTAATTTTGAGAAAACATAAACACACAAATTCAGATTTATAAATAAAGTTCTGATGTGCAAAAACTTAATCCGAAACTTTAAGCTTTAAATACTCCTTCCATGTCTAACCATTCTTCACCAAACTTCAGAAGTAATATCCACATACTATAAGGATTCTAAAGCATAAAAAATGGCGTTAAATAATTGAGCATAGAAGGAGAACGAATCTACTGAAATTCAGACACCGTTAAAGCTAATTTAAGCTTTTGAAATTCAAAATTCCTTCAAATTAAAATTAAATTGAAACTAAAGACTATTACAGAACCAAAATAGATGTTGAAACTTACTTAAATCACAGCAATTTGCTTTTCAAATCCTTCGTAACAAACTCTCCCTTTATCCTTCTTGTTCTACCCATTTTTTTCTTTAATTTTTTTCTTTACTTAATTCCTATTTATAGAGTTTTCAGCACAGCCCTCATAAGAACACGTAGCCTGAGCTCTCCGAGAGACAGACACCTATGTAATGACTCATCGCTCCCCCTTCTCACTTCTTGCCACCTATCACTTACATGCAAAACATATCATCTTCCAGATTTTTCTTCTCTAATCAGTTTATCTTAATTAGTTTATCTTAAGCAGGTAATTATATATATAGTTATGTATATTAATATTATAATATTAATCTCATTATTTAGTGATACTAATACAAATTAATTTAGATAATAACCATATCTTAATTAAATTTATTTATTTATATTTCTTTAGGGCTGTTACAATATACTCCTCGATCTCTTGACTTCTCGAGGGTGAAGTTCATTTCTGATGTCGTAAAGGACCTCGAGTAGGCTAAGATTGATATGAGCTGGCTCTAGGCAGATGTGGACAAAGTAGTTGCCTTTGTCAAATTTGTCGGGGCCAATGACACCATGGAGGGCCTTTCTTGCGACCTAAAAGATGCAGAGCTTCTTATGGCCTCGCTGAAGACTAGGATAGCGAAGGCAAAGAGGGAGTTGGAGAAAGCCCACGAGGAACTACCTTCGGATTTCGACCCCGAGGTTGCCTTTTCTCCTAATCTTGTATAATATAGGTCTTCTGTTTTTTTTTTTAGTTTGTAATCGAGGCTGGTCTTTTCTTTTGTAACTATTTACAATCTTGTGAAATGAAATACACATGTTTTTTATTTTATTTTTATTTTTTTTATATATATCTCAGTACTCTTAATTCTTTTCTGTGATCTGTGCCCCAAGGACAATCTTTTGTGTAAGAACTTGTGGTACTTGCTTGCATTGCCCCCCCTTTTTGTACAAAAGATTGGACTTATGCTTGAAAAAAAGGTATGGATAATGGGAATAAACCCTTCCGAGGATGACTTCTTATAAAAAGCACTTATAGGTTTTAATACTCTGCCCCTTGCTTTTGTAAGAGGTTATTTTGCGGTTATCCTGTGGCTTTGAAAAAAAATAAAATTTTATGTCTTTTTATTTTTTTATTTTTATCTTTGCTTCGACATCATATCTTTTTTCTATATTACTTATGTTTCTTGCTCCAAGGGCAATTTTATGGAAAGTAATCTTTCCTCGCGACCTCCCATTTCTTTTATGAAATTGCACTCTTAGCATGTCTATCTTTTTGGCGATGGTATGAGAATGAGGCATATTTTATATTACTAACTAAAAATCATCAGGATCATAATATTTAAATTTTGCCAAAAGTACAACTTCGCAGTTTTTCTATTAACATTGTCTCTTATAGGTAAAACTTTTTGATCCAAATCATGTTGATTGGTGGAGATAAGATATCTGAATCTATCTTAGTAATTCTATAGTATCCTGTTTCGTGGGCTTCTTTAATCATATAAGGCCCTTCTGTTAGGATTATGCCCTAGAGCCAATCATGGAGATGATTGTTTAGGGATTAGGAACAATCATTTGATTTCATTTATGAATGTCACATTTATTATTGATTTAATAAAAAGGCTTATTCTATTATGTTTATATGCATCATTTAGATTTACATAATATGTCCATGGAGTTAGAGTTGAGAATATGGAATTACAAAGAGTTGTAATTTTGAGACTGTAAATATATCTCTGTACTAAACTCCTAAAGCATTCGTAGTTGAAGGTTCACTATGATGGACAATAATGAACTATAGGACTAGCACTTGTTAGGTTGACTCTATAGGAGGATAGCTAGTCTCAAGCTATTTGTGTAGAGACACTACAACCAACAAGTGGGTGCCTATTACGAGAATAGGTACACTGAATGTGACCAAAGATATGAGATAAACTGAATGGAGTTTTATCCTGCCTGTCAATCAGTTTCTCATTGTTATAGTGGCACAAGTAATCCTTAGACCTGAGACACCATAGTTGTCTTATGCATGTAGCTTTAGAAGTTTGATAACACTAAGTGCAAATCCTATTCAGAGATTTGCAAAGGTGTTCATTGGCCCTACTGCTATGTGTATGAAGGCATGTGAGTGATCAACAAGGGATCCATCACTCTCAGGAAAAAGAGAGAGAATGTCTCATATAGCATTCATAATATAACTCATTAAATCCATGGCCATGGTAGGATGAATATGAAAAGAGTTTCATGAGTTCATCAATGAGTTGATATCTATGAATGAGTATAAAGTAATTGAACTAGGGACTTGACAGACTTCCATGTCCTATTAGTTCAATTGGAGACATTGTGTTGAAGGAAGGATGCAATTGTAACCTATAAACTATAACAGAAGGGTTCTTTGTAAATGACTATTCACCTCATTAAGGACCACACCATGAGCCATATGCTAGGTGTTACTCATGGTTAGTAGAAGCCCTAATTGATATAAGTGAGTTATAATCAATTAGGGAATTGGAAGGAGTTCCAATTAGACCCTAAATGGAAAGAGTTCCATTGTGCACACCTCGTGCTATTCCTACTACTTGATGATGTGAACCCAATGGGTCACACACTGATCATGCAAGATGAGCTTTAAAGTCTATGAGAGAAAAGGTATGAGTGCATAAAGAATAGTTCTTTGAGGCCTATTTATATTTGATATAATTTATAGAGGTTATTGTGCAATTTAGAGAAATTGCATAAAACCCTAATAGGGTTTCCCCCTAGGGCTAGCTCCCTTAGTGTGGACTATATAAGTCACACTATGATGTGTGACATCATCACAAGTTGAACTTCCCAAGGGCTAGCCAGAATTTCTAGCACTCTCTCTCTCTCTCTCTTCTCTTCTCCTACTCTAGCAACAACAAGGAAAAGAGGATTAGGACTTGAAGCTCTAGCTAGGTGTGGATACCGTTGGAGGCAGCACACTTGGGCTGCTCATTCACCGCTGTCCGGAATCAAAGCTTGGAGCAAAAAGGAGAAGACAAAAATTCTGTAAGTGTTCTAACCCTCTTTGTAGTTAGGGTTTGATTTTGTGTTATGCATAGTTAGATTCAAGGGCTGTGGAATCGTAGGAAAAATTTTTATATTCCGCACTTCAATTTTTTCGTCTTGATCGATTCCCAACAGTGGTATCAGAGCCATGATTATGCATAATACAAAATACATATGGGCTGGTAATTATGGTGTAGTTGAATGATTCAAAAATATGGAAAATTTTTCTGCATAATTGGTTTTCCTCCATGGCTGAACCTAGGGTTTGGAACCCTAGGTCAATTCTCTTCTACTCCTCTTCTAATTGATGGTTAAGTGTAGCCATGGATGCAATAGGTTGCATAGGGTTTGAGTTTGGAGAAGAAGAATAAGGAAACTAGGGTTTTATAAAACTGTTATGAACAGTTTTCATGGTAGCCATGAAAAACCGTCATCTTGTTTTGCATGCCGAATTCAGAGTTCTTCTCCAAAATTTTTGAGCCATATATGGCTAGAAAGCTCTTCGAATAAGCTTTCCAACCCAACAAACGGTGCGTCAATCCGAGTTCTGTAGTGAAAGTTATGAATTTTTTACTACAGGCTGTCTGGAAAGACAGTTTTGCTCGGGAATGATGCAATAGCCACAACTTTGAGTTATTGATGGAGATCAAAGGCATGGCAATGGTTGCCACCACTTGGGTTATGTTCTAGACATGGTAGGGAAAGGTTCCCAAGCATTTAGATGCATCATAATTGGATTAAGATGCTAGAACAGAAGGAAGAAGGAGAAGAACACCATGGAGGCTGAATCTGGGTTTTAGAACCCTAAGGTTCTTGCAATTAATTCTAATTAAAGCTGCTGTATTTATGATGGAAGATCATTGTAGGATCATTATATATCATGTGTATATGATTTTCTTTAAGTTTCAAAAAGGTTTTGATGGAAAAAGATTCAAAAAGTTTGAAAATTTTTCATGAACAGCATAGCAGATTTTCTCTGCAGAAAAGTCATCAATGGAGTTTTGATTAGAACTTGAGTTAGGGAACTCCAAATTGCATGAAACGAATTGCATTAGTTTCCTAAGACATGTAGGATACTGGGAAAATTCGTTTGGTAGCCTGACTTAATCATCTTGCTGGGTTTTAAATCAATTTCTGACCATGGACAGTATGCTGTCAAATTCTGGGCAGCCTACTGTTGTTTTAATTGTTTAGAACAATTGGTGATGATTTGATCATCCAAACCTCTTCTATTAGCTTAGTATTTCATGTAGGGACATGATACAAAAGCTGGTTTCAATGGAGGAGTCGAGTTGATAAGGATTTAGAAGCTATTGTGACCTTCAAGGTCTGCAACAATGGCTCCAGCAATGGGTTTTGGAAACCCTGATTGTTCTTGATGATGGCAGCCACTTCCAGCACTTCTCACATGTCCAAGGGCTTGTCCCACACCCCTGTAGTCCTCTCCCTTGGCTGGCAATGGCCTCCCACTGCCGTTGGTGGCCATGGCAGCCTAGCCAAGCTCAGGCAGCCCCCTGGTAGTGACGGCTGCATAGAGTTAAGGATGAAACCCTAATTTTGAGTTAATGATGAAACCCTAATTTCATTATGGCATTAATTAAAACCCTAATTGGAATATTAATTACCTTAATTAAGAGTTAATGATTGGTCATTAAATAACCAATCATGGTTATTAATTGTTAGGGCATAATTAATACCATTAATGATGTCTAGGGTTAGGGTTTTGATAACCCTAATTAGTGTAATTTATTAAGGGTAATAAATACCCTATTTGGCATTAATTAAACCCTAATCCCTTTTATTAAATACCGTATGAACCTAGGGTTTTAATGATTGGTCATTAAATAACCAATCATAAAGCATTTAATGATTAGGGCTTGCATTTAGGGTTTAGGGTTATGCATTTAGGGTTTAGGGTTTTAGGAAACCCTAATACACTAATTCATCATTGAATTGATTTTATTTAATTCCCATGTTAATTATTTAATTAATATTGATTAATTTTATAATGTTTTAAATGGTTTAAAATACAATTGGGGATTAAATTAAAATCTGGAAATTCTTAATTAAATGAAATTGTTTCGTTTAAATAAGGAAACCCTAATATTGGATATTAGAGTTATTTTAGGAAACTTTATATGTTTCTATTAATTTGATTAATTGAAACTAAATGTCTTAAATGTTAAGACTTTATTTAATTCTAGATATTTTGTTAAAACCTAATAAGATTAGGATGCATTAATGAGATTAATGTAAATCATTCAAGAAAATTACCATAATGCCCATATGTTTTAATGCTTACAGTTTTTCTTTACATTATGCAATGAGATTGTATGTATGTGTTTGGATGATGATTATGGACTATATCCCTTAAACCAATTGTGATTGGCTGTCTTATGAATGGGTTGTAATAATTTTTCAAGAGTTGTAATTTTATTATGGTGATGTAATTTATTATTTGGGGCTTGCATGCCACCTTCCCTCTCTCTCTATCATTCTCTTATGTACCCCACATTCCCCTTATGTATCCCTTTCTATATATTATGTAAATGTTATGTAATCGAGAGTGCACTAAGGAGCATGGTGGACCCAAAGGAGTATGATGGAGCCCAACAAGCCAATGGTGGAGACCAACAAGCCAATGGTGGAGACCATCAAGTCAAGGGAGCAGATTGAAGGACTTGAAAGCTTAGAGAAGTTTTTCAAGAAAGCATGCATGTTACGAATGGTTTATTTTACGATCACCTGCACCCACCTTAGACCTTGGATTCAATCTATTGGCTTGGATTGAATCCTCTCAAAGTCCATAATCATCATAGTGGGAGCTTTAATTTATGAGATAATTGTATTAGCTCTAATACCATAGTTTGGTATATGTTACCTATTCACTTAGGGACTAATATCAAAATATGGTACTTTATATATGTTGATATATAATAGCATGTGATGTATGATTTATAATAGCATGAGATGTATGATTATAAATAGCATAATTTATATGTTTAAATTTTGATACATAGGATGCATGTTAATTTGATGAGACCCTTTAAAACCCCTCTTATTTTAATATTAAGTTGAAAATGAAGAAATCATAGGGAATGAATTCTTCATTGCCTTCCATCATTATAGGATCATCTAACGTCCCTTAATGTGGGTACCTGGCTGCAGACATGTAGGAGCTACCCATGTTAAAGACATTACTTGAAACTATCACATATGAGATATCATGGGATGCTTAAACTGGTATATACCAAGAAACTAACATGTGAGGTATATATTTGGCGAACACTACAAGAAATGGGCTCTTTTAGGACGACACAAATCGTCACAAAAACTCCTACATTTGTCACGAAAGGATATCAGTGACAAAAAAAAATCGTCACACCATCGTCACAAAAAAGCCGTCATACAAAGTTTTTGGCGACAAATTTCAAATTCGTCACAAAAAGTACGACTTATTCGTGACAACAAATATCTTGTCACCAAAAACACACCTTTTGCAACAATTTATTTCGTCATTATTTATACCATCAATCGTCACAAATGAATCCTAACTGTCACAAATAAATCCCACAAAAATTAATTAAATTTAAATTTTTGAGCAATTTGGATCCTTTTGCGACAACGATAAATCGTCACAAAAGACTTTTAGCAATAATATTTTTTTGATCGTCACAAAAAGTAATAAATATTAGTGACAAAATAAATAACAAAAGTTGTCGCTAACTAATGATAATCGTCACAAATAATCTGACAAATATTAATTAAAATGATATTTTGTGAGAAATTTGGACCTTTTTGCGACCACAATAAATCGTCATAAAAGATTAATTGCATCAAAAAATTTTATTTGTCACACAAAACCATAAATATTGTCGACAAAATAATTTCGTCACCACAAATTATAATTTTTGAAAGTTTTTTCCCCCGAGTAAATTCCCTTTATAATTTGATTGCAATAACCTGTATCACATACTAACCAATCACAATATTCCACTTTTAATAAAAAAAAATACGAGCATGATGGAAATGACAAGTACAACCTAAAAAAGAAAACAAAAGTTCCAATTATCACCAAAGTTTAATTAATTAAAAATGTAATTACATAAAATGCCAACAATATTATGTCCTTAAAAAACAATGGAAGAAAAAATAACAACAAAAATTACAACCAAAAATTCATTGTTTTAGCAAAAAGACTTGAAGGCCATGCCAACACGTGGTAGAAGTCAATAGCAATATCCAATCTGCAAAATAAAACAAAATAGAATATTAAAATAGTTATAGAAATTATATAAAAATCACTTTGTACCAAAAGAGCACTTTCACAAATCCAACCCTTAATTCTCACAAAAAAAAAAAAAAAAAAGAGAAGAAGAAGAAGATAGTAAGTGAGACTGTAAGAAGTGCCCATTGGCAGCAAATAACACCAATCTCTGACATAAACTCGGCAACCCAATCTCCAATGGGTTTGAACTTTCCATCAAGGATAGTAACCGGGACTCTCCGACTACCACGGGTAGCCTTCTCAAGCGCATTCCCCACTGCCTTACCACGTTATGTTTTTATTATGATTGAGGCTACAACAAAAAATAAATAGATAAATAAAAATGTGGTAGTAATAATAACATATTTCTCAAACATTGTACATGCATATTAAAAACATTAGGATTTTACCATTGTTGATATCAACAGTACTAGGAGTTGAAAGCTCAGCAGGCCCTGAAACAGCTAGCAATGTTGTTTGGGCCATGGTGGTGTCAGACTGTACTAGAGGTGGTGTAGGAAGTACATTGCAGTGTTGTTGTGATCGACCTCCATGTGGCATGTCTCAAAGTCCTACAAACTACAAAAGCAATACATATAAAACTAGACATGTATATATAATAAGCTTATGATGAAAATTCATTTAAAAATGCTTAATTACCTTACATATTAAGGAAGAACAAAAACTAAACAAACTATATCTATTCATCTATGTCACTATCATTATCACAACCCATAGATCCTTCCTCATCAGTACAGTAATCAATAAAACTCCATGCTAAAAAACCAACTTATAAGCTCATGCTTCATGGAGCAATTTGCTATCACAAAAGTGATTGATCTGCTATTTCACCCAAAGAATGTGTAATCCATCCATGAAACCCCAATAAGAACATTGATAGTGGAAACAATGTCCATTCAAGGGCACTGAAGTAGTGCATTGTAAATAGCCCTATCATCCAGAATCTATTGTAATCCTACCAAAAGAATTTAATCTCCCATTCATAGAATTATAGAATTATTGAGACTCACTTTCTATAGGGGAGTTCATAACATATTAAGGAACCATATTAAGAACAAATTTTTAAACATAATAAATGAAATACATACTAAAACCTTATCTAACCATGAATTAGGCGTTTGAAGCAAACATTATGAAAACTCAACACACCCCATTTGGCAAAATCAGAATTTAGATCAAAGAAAATGAACAAAAGCAACAGAAAAAATCATAATAAATAGGCCCCTACATGTTGGTTTGCCAATTTCTCCTTGAATCATCACATCATAAAATTAGGGCAGAAACAAAATAATGAGCATAATTACAGAATATAGACATATATACGGTGGTTTTATGAATCACAACTTGTCATTTAATCATTTTAAATGATTAATTTGTCTTTCTTATGTTGATATTTTGTTTAGTTCTTGGAGCTTTCAAGGGCTTGTTATAACTAGAAAATGATTTGAGAGATAGAGCAGGCAATAGAGCTTTAAAAAACCTCAAAACTATTTTCATGAAGTAATACTCAACAATAAAAATTTCAGATACCCCAAATATATTTATAGAGAGAGAGGGTTCCAAGAGAGCAAAAAAAAAATTGAAACCCATCAATATATATCCAGTAATCTAAAATACAAAACTTAAAATAACACAAAAACCCTAAAAAACGATCTGAAAGAAAGAGCAAAGAAACCACTTGCCTTGATCAACCACGTTGAGGGGAACAATGGCGGCGATAGAGAACAAAACTTAACCCACCAGAGAGAAATCTTTCTAATTACAGAGACCTTCTCACCTCAAAAACAGAGGGAGAGGCGGCAAAGTAAAAAAATTTGCGCGCACAAAAAAAATTGAGGGTAAACTGGGTATTGTCGGGTAGAGTGGCAGGCTAAATGCCACTAACCCTTCAGATTTTGTTGGCTGAATCTTAGTCTCCATTTGAGGGTTTGCTATCTCCATCTTGGCCTGACCTTGACGAGTTAAATGCTGGAGTTATTTTTACTTCCTAAAAAAAAAAAAGAATGTCTAGACTTATTTATTGGCTTGCCCTTCTAGAAAATTGTGTGACTAAAAATAATCTTTTTATTTTCTCTCTTTTGCTTTAAAACTACTCACATGTACCTAGGTTTTTGGATGGACTATTAGTCGGATTTACACTTCATATCAATTTTGGATAATTTTGGTTAGTGGCACCAATAGGAAGAAGGGGAAAGTCAAACCCATGAATTTTTGTTTATTGAGATGTAACTCCTAAAAAATATTGGCCCATCCCTTTTTTTTTTTTTTTGTTCGATATCAGGAGGTCCGAGATGTTTATGCACCAACTAATCTTTTTGGGCACATAAAATCCATCCACCGAGGTTGTATGTTTAAAATATTATTTCGTACCAAGGAATGAAATGGTGAATTGACTCCATAGATATATAAATTAAAATAAGCTAGATTCAATAAGGGTAGGGTTATGACCCTTGGATCTAATGACATGTCCCATCCCAATAGGGGTATGGGGTACACGATGGTATTGGTTTTGACCCGTGTGGGTGTGTATTCTCCTATCATTTGGCCTAAATAAATAAATAAATAAATAAAATAATTCGCAGGGTTAATGTCCTATTCCATAGTCCAATGAATAGTCTTGATCGACTCTCCTCTAAGGACCCAAACAAGAAAATTTTATTAAAAAAAAAAAAAAGAAAAAACAAATTGAGAACAATGTAAATAAAATAAATTTAAGCCACTAAGGCTAGCCTAGCAGTACAGGAGGGTGGGGTAAAGGTTAGGGGTTCAAACCACTCCAATTATACCAAAAACAAAATAAATTTTTATTATATTTCTTTTCAAATTTCTTGACCGACCAAGGTTATTATATTAGTATATACGTGGGTAAACCAATTAACCTATCGGAAGTTTTATTTTTTTCTTTATTATTATTATTATTTTGTAGTATTATGTCGAACGAGATAAGTTAGTTCCTAAAGCTTCCTGAGTTTAGGCCAAATTAATCCAATTAGTGAAATTACACCTAATTGGTGGCTGGGGGCGAGAGTTCAAACTTAAGATATTTTGCCTATTGACACCTAAGTACCATGTATTGGTCACCTTGGGTTTCTGAGTTGAAATGTGAATTGACTTTATATGTTGAGAAATAAGATAAATTGAATAGGGGACTGGTTATTGCAACCCTTTAATTTTATTTTCACACCCCATTATATGGACCAGGGGTCCATTTATTTAGACTCTCCTTGAAGACTCATCTGGCTTGCTTCTTATGTTGTTTCTTTGATATTCCCTTTAAATGGATGTATCTTACTTGTTTTAAGTCCAAATTCTTTCAATAATTATTTTTTCTCCACGTTTTAAATCCTAAAATCTAACGTACTTGAGACATCTAATTATTGCAAAACAATGTTTAATTTGGCCAGTTGACCAAAATTTTAAAGCTAGTTAGTTCTAATGAAAAAAAAAATGGATAGAAATAAGGATTTAACCTCCAATTTGATGGAAATTGGAGGTTCAATGGTTAAATGACCAAAACGTCCCTAAAGGGTATTTTACTATAATTTGCTCCGAAAATTCCTCCAAAGTTCACAATAAGCCTAAAATAAAATTCCTAAGCATAGAACCCTTTGAAACATCAACCGGGTGAAAAATCATGATTGTGGAGGTAAAATGACCAAAATGCCCTCTAATTTGCTTCCTTTTGCATATAGGACAATCTCAAATTAACTAGCTCAAATTAAACAACATAGTATGGCACATAATGAGGCTATAAATAAAATAATTAAATCTAATTGAGCAAAGTTTGGAGATCAATTGTTGTGGCCGATGCCAAAATATTTCACATCAAAAGAATTATTTCCCATCTTTTGCGACAAACCATTTGGCATCTTGTTGCCATGCTATATGATAGTATTGATGACTAATGAACTTCAGAAGCAAAATTAGTCAATGCAAATGCCTTTGATGTCCTACATCACATACAAAGGTTGTATGGTGAGTAAAATAATACTATAAAGTATAGTACTTATAAAGGACTTCTTTTGGACTAGGATGTAATAAAAGTTGTTTATTAATAATCATTCTTTTGAAAAATGATTAATCACATAGAATAGCTTGAGAAGCTAGATGTGATTTAAAATGGAAGCATAGAGGAAAACAAGTCTTGAAAAGTCAAAGACAAAGAAATATAATTATTTTGTAGTAAACATAAGGTATTGTAAAGGAAACTTGATAAAGTATCAATCTTCCTAGAAAAACCAAACTTTTGAAGTTTTGGTTCATGCTCTAAACTAAATTGTTGGTTAGTTCTGCTTCTTGGTTTTTGGATTCTAGTGTAATCTAAATCGAAGCAGAAAGTTAAGTAGATAATAAGTTACCTTTAAAAATTTTAATAGAGCAAGAGTTGCTAGATTAATTTTGGGAACTTATTTCTTAACTAGGTCATTTAAGACATTCTAGAAATTTGATTTCTGAATTTAAATGACTAATTAGAGCGAATGCAACGTATTCCGAGAATACAAGAGATGTAGAGACTCTCATTTAAATGTAACGATTATGACTTGGTTATAAGATGACCAAACCCATCTTTTACTTGGTAAAGTGAAAGAGTTACATTTATAATTTGACTAATACATTGTGATGTATATAGTCATGTAGAGCATGCATTCAATTACAGTAGACTCATCTTAGAATACCATAGCTCAATGGTGAATCTAAGAGAACGAATTGAACCCTATTGAGATATGGTTTGATCCATGATGAGTTTTACTAATGTATCCATCTAGGATATACCTTAAAATTGCTACATATTGATAATTTAGGGTTCACTTCAGTTTTGTCCCAATTATATCAGATATGATATGGGAAGAAACCCAACTTAAAGAAGTTAAGGCTTGGGCTTGGGCTACGTATGTCTGGAAACATAATGTAGACAATCTGGAAATAAGGTCAAGTAAGTGTTGAATTGTGGTATATCCCAAAAGTGGTTGGGATAGTATTTCTATTACCCTAATGAACAAAAGTTGTCTATTAGGATGTTTGCTAGATTTTCTTGAGAAAGAGTTCATTCAAGAAAGATGTAAAAGTAGATAGAATTTATAGAATTATTGTCTGTAAAGCCACAAACGAACAAAGATCCAACCCTTGTCTCTGTTGAGACAAAACCCTTAACTACACTACAATCTTTTCATAGATCAAATTGGATATTTCTTAACATAAGAGAGATATTGTATCTCTATTAGAATGTGAAAGAATTGTTCTTTGGTGATAAAGATCACCAAGATAATCCTATTGATTATGACTAGACGATGTTTCACATCAACTCGAGAAATGACTAAGAGTCATTAAATCCAATATGGATAGGTAGAGACCTAAAAGGCTTGGCTATTTCAGAATGTTTTCAACATAGGCAAAAAGTTGTCTATAAAGAAACTTGTTTGATAATAGTTATGTTGAAATCCATTTGGATCTTGTTATCTATAAACACACATTTTGAATATGAGATATGTCAAAAAGGATATAAAGATGTTATATCAAATGGTGAAAAACCATAAGAGTGTGTAAGTTATAGAAGTCTATTAATAGACTACAAGGTTCTCATAATTAGAACATCTATAAAGTTGAAGTAATCAAATTGTTTGATTTCTCTCATTGTATATATGGACCATGAGTGTATAAAAGGTTAGTGGGAGTGCGATTGTTTTTCTTTATCCTATCAATAAGATGACATCCTAATCATTATGAATGATATATGAATGTTATCTAGTATGAAGTTTTAGTTTTTGAGAAAAACTTCTTCATGAAAGATTTGGCAGAAGCATCCAACAAGATCTATAAAAATCGATCATGTAGATTGCTAAGTATCTCCAAATCATTAAACATAGTTGAAATGTTGAAGGAGTTCAACATGGAGAATTCTAAGGGAGGTCTAATTTACTTCAGATAAGAATTCATTATTCAAGGGCATGTGCCCTAGGATAACACAAGTAAGGTTCTTAAAGTGTTAAGAAGCCTTATTCTACACTATGTATTGAACCTGATATCTATTATGTTGTAATTGTTACAAATAGTTATCAGTCAATTAAAATTTGGAATATTGGATTGTATATAGAAATTGTAAACTCATAGTAGATGGGTATACGGATTTGGATATAATCCATATGGGGTATATTTTATATTCACTTTAGTTGGTGAAATACTTAATGGAAGAACTGTATGAAAGATACAGTGGATTCCATTATTAAGGGTGAATTAATTGTCGCATTGTCTAGGAAACTGTTTGGATCTATAAGTTCATTTAGAACTTGGAGTTGTTCCTTCCATTGAGTTGCCCATACTTTGTTTTGTGACAACAATGGGTCTATAGCTCAAACATAGGAATCACGGTCTCATCAAAAGTCCAAACACATAGAGCGGCAATTCCAAGTGATTAGAGGAATCATTCGAAGAGGTAATAGATACATTACAGAAGATATTATCTCCATAAGTTTTTTTTAGACCTACTGACTAAAGCTTTAAAACATAATTGGTTATGTCTAAGACCAACATCTTGAGAAGATAGGTATGCGATACATGGTCAATTGGCTTTAGTGCAAGTGGGAGATTGTTAGGATTATGCCCTAGAGCCAATCATGGAGATGATTGTTTAGGGATTAGGAACAATCATTTGATTTCATTTATGAATGTCACATTTATTATTGATTTAATAAAAGGGCTTATTCTATTATGTTTATATGCATCATTTATATTTACATAATATGTCCATGGAGTTAGAGTTGAGAATATGGAATTACAAAGAGTTGTAATTTTGAGACTGTAAATATATCTCTGTACTAAACTCCTAAAGCATTCCTAGTTGAAGGTTCACTATGATGGACCATAATGAACCATAGGACTAGCACTTGTTAGGTTGACTCTATGGGAGGATAGCTAGTCTCAAGCTATTTGTGTGGAGACACTACAACCAACAAGTGGGTGCCTATTACGAGAATAGGTACACTGAATGTGACCAAAGATATGAGATAAACTGAATGGAGTTTTATCCTGCTTGTCAATCAGTTTCTCATTGTTATAGTGGCACAAGTAATCCTTAGACCTGAGACACCATAGTTGTCTTATGCATGTAGCTTTAGAAGTTTGATGACACTAAGTGCAAATCCTATTCAGGGGTTTGTAAAGGTGTTCATTGGCCCTACTGCTATGTGTATGAAGGCATGTGAGTGATCAACAAGGGATCCATCACTCTCAGGAAAAAGAGAGAGAATGTCTCATATAGCATTCATAATATAACTCATTAAATCCATGGCCATGGTAGGATGAATATGAAAAGAGTTTCATGAGTTCATCAATGAGTTGATATCTATGAATGATTATAAAGTAATTGAACTAGGGACTTGACAGACTTCCATGTCCTATTAGTTCAATTGGAGACATTGTGTTGAAGGAAGGATGCAATTGTAACCTATAAACTATAACAGAAGGGTTCTTTGTAAATGACTATTCACCTCATTAAGGACCACACCATGAGCCATATGCTAGGTGTTACCCATGGTTAGTAGAAGCCCTAATTGATATAAGTGAGTTATAATCAATTAGGGAATTAGAAGGAGTTCCAATTAGACCCTAAATGGAAAGAGTTCCATTATGCACACCTCGTGCTATTCCTACTACTTGATGATGTGAACCCAATGGGTCACACACTGATCATGCAAGATGAGCTTTAAAGTCTATGAGAGAAAGGGTATGAGTGCATAAAGAATAGTTCTTTGAGGCCTATTTATATTTGATATAATTTATAGGGGTTATTGTGCAATATAGAGAAATTGCATAAAACCCTAATAGGGTTTCCCCTTAGGGCCGACCCCCTTAGTGTGGACTATATAAGTCACACTATGATGTGTGACATCATCACAAGTTGAACTTCCCAAGGGCTGGCCAGAATTTCCAGCACTCTCTTTCTCTCTTCTCTTCTCCTACTCTAGCAACAACAAGGAAAAGAGGATTAGGACTTGAAGCTCTAGCTAGGTGTGGATATCGTTGGAGGCAGCACATTTGGGCTGCTCATTCACCGCTGTCCGGAATCAAAGCTTGGAGCAAAAAGGAGAAGACAAAAATTCTGTAAGTGTTCTAACCCTCTTTGTAGTTAGGGTTTGATTTTGTGTTATGCATAGTTAGATTCAAGGGCTGTGGAATCGTAGGAAAAATTTTTATATTCCGCACTTCAATTTTTCCCTCTTGATCGATTCCCAACAGTTTCCTATCTTAGTGCAAATTTGTTGGGAGCCGAGATCCCTTTTCTTACATGCGAGGTTGCTCTCAGGACAAGATCACCTTATTCGAACGTTCTTGCCTTTACCAGTTGGTCGTAGGCCCTGGACATTCTTCATTGATGGACGAGGTTCTAGTTTTTCGCCTAATCTCTCATCTCATCCAAAACCTCGAGGTCAGCGTTTCGTACCTCGGGGTCAACTTTGCTTCTTAGTGCTAATCTTGCAGATGGTATAGCTATTTCTATTGGTAATACTGCCTTAGCTCCGTAGACTAAGGATAAGGGAGAGGCTTAGGTTGCCCCCCTTCTCGAGGCTCGGTAGGCCCACAAGGCTAAAAGTAGCATCTCATGCCATGCCCCTGGATACTCGTGCAATATCCTACTGAGTATTTTTAGTAGGGTCTTATTGGTAGCTTTGGCCTACCCATTCCCCTTTGGATAGTACGTGGTTAACTTGTGATGAGTGATCTCGTATCGAGCAAGGAGACTTCAAACTTGTTTGTTTATAAACGGTCTTCCATTGTTAGAGAAGATTCTTTTCGAGATTCTGAATTGGCAAACAATATTCTCAATGATAAAATTCATCACTACTGCCTCAGTTGCCTTTTTGAGAGGTATTGCTTCTACCTACTTGGTGTAACACTTTGTGGTTGCGAAGATCTAGATATTTCCTCTTCCCGATGCTGAAATGGGTCTGATGAGGTCCATGGCCCATGTATGGAAGGGCTATGAGGTGGAGAGGCTGTGGAGTTCGACTGTGGGAGCATGGATGAGGTTGCCATGTTCTTGGCAGGCAAGGCATCTCTTGGTGAAGGCTAAACATTTTGCCTCCATGGTGGGCCAGTAGTATCCTATGTCGAGGATCTGTTGAAATAGCCTTGCGCCTCCTTAGTACTTTCCACAAACACTTGCATGTATTTCCTCAAGAATCTTGGCAACCTCGACTCCTGTTATGCATCTTAATGGTCCTCCTACGAACCTTTTCCTGAAGAATTTGGCCCCTTTTTGGAAGAACCTCTAGGCCTTCTTTCTGATTTGAATTACTTCTGTTGGCTCAATCGGGAGATTATTCTCCATAAGGTAGTCGAGGTAAAGGGATCACCAATTTCGTTTTTGGCCGCAGCAACATTCTTATTTGTCATGGAGGGCATGGCATCCCAAACATCCTTGTTAGAAAGCAACCACTTCCTTAGCTATGGTGGGCCAATAGTATCCTTATCGCTGAACTTGTCTGTAGAGGCTGACTTCGTGGACCCCACATCTTTCTGCATGGATTTTATGTAGTACTTCTTTGGCGAGGGCATCTCTAACACATCGACTTGAGACGCTTTCACTTCCTCTGAAGTACAATTCTCCTCCTAAGATTGTGAAGTGCTAGAGTTTCCTTGAGGGCGGGAGTTCTCCTATTAACTGTTTGATGATGTTCTCCCCCCAATCCTCACTGATTCCATCCTCTTTGTTTTTGAAGGCCTTTGCTAGGATGGGGACATCTTGCTTCTCAATTCTCAAATCGAGATTTTGCGAAGTTATTACCACTTTTGAGGCCAATGATGTAAGTGCGTCCGTGTGTCTATTTGATGACCACAGTTCATGCTATTAGGAATCGAACTAGAAGGAAAAATAAAGTGCGGAATATAAAAATTTTTCCTAAACGATTCCACAGCCCATGAATCTAATTATGTTATAATACAAAACCAAAACCCTAACTAGAAGAGGGTTGATCACTTACAGTTTATTTGTCTTCTTCCTTTGCTCCAAGCTTTGATTCTAGACAATAGTGAATGAGCAGCCCAAGTGTTCTGCCTCCAATGGTATCCATACATAGCAAGAGCTTCAAGTCCTTTTTCCTTCTTTTCCTTATTGTTGATAGAAGAGGAGAGAAAGAGAGAAAGCCTTTTGGAATTTTCGGCCAGGGCAAGGGAGTGGCTTATGTTTTGTGATGTCACACATCACTTATGGCTATATATAGCCACTAATAGGGCTGGCCATAGATGGAATCCAATTCCTAATTGGATTGTGTAATTTCTCTAAATTGCACATTAACCCCTCTAGTTTATATCATATACAAACTTAGCCTTCAAGAACTATTCTTTTATTCACTTATACCCTTTCTCTCATAGACTTTAAAGCTCTCAATGCATGATCAGTGTGTGACCCATTGGGTTCACATCATTAAGTGGTAGGAATAGCACAAAGTGTGCACAATGGAACTCTTTCCATTAAGGGTCTAATTGGAACTCCTTCCAATTCCCTAATCGATTATAACTCACTTATATCAATTAGGGCTTCTACTAACCATGAGTAACATCTAACATATGGCTCATGGTGTAGCCTTTAATGAGGTGAATAGTTATCTTACATAAAACCCTTCTGTTATAGTTTATAGGTTACAATTGCATCCTTCCTTCTACATAATGTCTCCAATTAAACTAATAGGACATGGAAGTTTGTTAAGTCCCTAGTTTAATTACTTTATACTCAATCATAAATATCAACTCATTGATGAACTCATTGATGAACTCATAGAAACTCTTTTCTATATTTATCTTACCATAGCCACGAATTTAATGAGTTATATTATGAATGCTATATGAGACATTCTCTTTCTTTTTCCTGAGAATGATGGATTCCTTGTTGATCACTCACATGCCTTTATACACATAGCAATAGGGCTAATGAACACCCTTGTAAACCCCTATAAAGATTTAAACTTAGTATTATCAAACTTCTAAGGCTATATGCATAAGACAACTATGGTGTCTCAGGTCTAAGGATTACTTGTACCACTATAACAATGAGAAACTGATTGACAGGTAGGTCAAAACTCCACTCAGTTAATCTCATATCTTTGCTCACGTTCAATGTACCTATTCTAGTAATAGGCACCTACCTATTGGTTGTAGCGTCTCCACACAAATAGCCTTAGATTAGCTATCCTCCTAAAGAGTCAACCTAACAAGTGCTAGTCCTATGGTTCATTATTGTCCATTATAGTGAACCTTCAACTAGGAATGCTTTAGGAGTTTAGTACAAAGATATATTGATAGTCTCAAAATTAAAACTCTTTGTTATTCCATATTCTCAACTCTAACTCCATGGACATATCATGTAAATATAAATGATGCATATAAACATAATAGAATAAATCATTTTATTAATTCAATAATAAATGTGATTAACAATAAATAAAATCTTATGATTGTTTTTTATCCCTAAAGCATCATCTCTATAATTGGCTGTAGGGCATACTACTATCACATACTCAATCCTGACCTGCTCAAATCTCCTCATCATGCTCTAAATTTTACTGCGGTATAGTGCTAAGGCGTTTTCTTTCACAGCGAAATCTCCAATCATTTGCCAAACCACCAGGTTGGAGTCTCTTTGGATGAACAAGGTCTCAACCTCGATGTTGAGTGCAGCCAATAATCCTAAGGTGAGGGCCTCATATTCTACTTCGTTACTAGAATAGGGGAACGCTAATTTGTAGGATGACGAGGTGGTCACTCTATCTAGCGAGGTAAGGATGACACCCGCCCCTACCTGCCCCGCAGCGACAGAGCCATCGAAACTCATTCTCCATTCTCTTTTGTCCTCTCCCACCCATGCTTCCTCTGCCATCGTTCCTTGGAGATCTTCTATGGGAGGTTCGTATTCCCTGCTTGGGAAATGTGCTAACAAATTGGCCAAAGCTTGGCTCTTGATGGTTTACGGGGTGATACAAGTGATGTCAAACTTGACGAGGGACAACAACCTTCTAGCTGTTCTTCTTAAGAAGGCGGGTCGCGAAAGGAGGAAACATATAGGGTCGCACTTCGTAACTAGCTCTACGTGGTGTAAAAGCAGATAATGTCAAAACTTCTTGGTAGTGAATATTAGGGCGAGGCAATGTTGCTCGAGGTTAGTATATCTTACCTCTGGTCCTCGTAAGATCCTGCTGATGTAGTAGACGGGCCTTTCCTATCCTTCGACTTCTTACGCCAGTAGTGCCCTGACAGACTTGCTTGTTGAGGTTATATACATGACAAAGGCTGTCCTGATCGAGGTACTATCATGGTCGAGGTTAAAGGAAGGGTGGATTTTATTTGTTTGAATGCCGCTTCATGTTCCTGCTTCCAGTCGAAACGTGCATTCTTTTTTAGCAAAGATGCAAAGGGGCCATTGTCTCTGTTATGGTTGGGATAAATCTTCTCACATAAGATACATGTGAACCCATGAAAAGGCGCGGCACCCACAAGGGTTTGGGATTTTTAAAAGACAACAAATGAAAGGAGTCGCCACCTCATTTTTTAAAGAAAATAGGAAAACCATAAAAATGTTTTATTTCCAAAACTTCATGACTCCATTTTAAAAGGAAATGCAAAGTCTTAAAAACCAGAAAATTGGATTCGGGGGCTAAGTTACGACGTAGGAAGGTTCTGGGCAAAGCCCATAGGCACCCACATCGCTCGTGTTGGTCTCTTAATTTGATTGGGCTAATTTAATGACTTATATTCATGCAAATCAATATCAATCAACAAAATACAGCATGCAAATCAATCACAAATCCATCCTACTCCTCTAGCAATCATATGTGATGGATAAATGGATAAAAGAAAAAAAAAGAAAAAAACCTAGGATACTTAGTATCCTAGGGTGGACTTGAGCCTCAAAACGAGCGCCTACGTACCATGCAACGAAATACATGGATCAAAGTCCACGTAGTTCGAATGAGAATAGGATTAAATTCTAATACGAACTCATGGTAAAAACCCTATGTTTCCTTATTGAAAAGAGAATTTGACAAATAAATCAAGTTTGAAACAATTTCCACAAGACGGGAACTTTGAGAAAAAGGTACGTTATTTGATAAGAAAACCTTTGGAAATCACTATATGTCCATATTAAGAAACAACCCTAGAAGGGAGAAGAGAAAGAAAGGAAAGTGAAGAAAAGTGAATTAGGGCACTTCATACCCTACTTACTTTGTACAATCCTCTCCAAGCAATAGCAAGCTTAAGCGATAATAACCTTATTTGCAATAAAGTAATTATCGCACCTGTTTGCACCCTTACAAGTGCACAAAATCATGCAGAAAACACCAAAAACTAATCTGGACAGAAATCATGTTGAGGCCTAAAATCATCCATTTATCATGCAAAAAACAAGAATAATGAATAATCATAAACCTCAACTCAATCCTACATGTAATGACCTATCCTATATGCATAAAAACCTATAGAAAACATACTAACAATCATGAAAGACCCCAACAATGTCAATAAACATGATAACCAAGTTTATTCTAACCAAAAAGATGACATTTTATGTAAAATATGAAAACAAGCCTTCCTACGGCGAGCTTTCTTAAGCAAAACTATCCTAAGACAATTTCACGTAAAAAAGTCATTATGGGGAGGTGCAATCATCATATCCTACATAAAATATATGTACTAGAACACAATAGAAGTGATTTCATGCTTAAACACATCACAGAAAGCTTTCATGCAAAACCTTACTTAACGAAAAGGGTAATTATCTTTAGAAAAGGATAATATCTCCAAAACCCTACTAAAATCCACTATATGAATGCAAACGTAGCATGATTCAACTATATGCAGCATATATAAAACAACCATGATGAGTAACAACTCACAGAATTATCCTAAACATACTGTATGAAACTTGTGTGAATTTAGGGTTACTAAAACCCTAATTTCACAACTATGCATTAAACCCTATGAAATGACTCTAACACATGCTCAAATCCTTATGAATATCATTCATATAATATATATTAACTAACAGAAGCATCAACTCATGACAATTATCACAGCAATTAGGATATATGAACTATGCATGATTTAAGAAGAAAGAAAAGATAACGCCTTCAAAACCTTAGTAAACCAAGGATTATCAAGCATATAGAACCATAAATCATCTTAAAATCATTCATATCACATCATAAAAGCATTGAATTAACCTATCATGTGGAGCTACAACATGCACTAGAGCTATCATAGAAGAAGAAGGAGAAAAAGAAGAAGAAGACCTATATTCAGCAATGGAAAGGGGTATTTACCTCTTGTAGAACCTCCCTTGCCTTCAAAATCCTTGTTCTCTTCCTTGCTTAGGGTTGAAGAGCCTCCTCTTAATGTCCTTCTAACTCTCCAAACTCGTAGCTTCCTCTCTCTCTAAGTATAAAGTGTAATTGTCCTCCCCCTATGTGATGAATATCATGTCCTTTATATAGAGAACTAACCTCCTAAATCAATGGCTATGATTAATTCATTAAATAATAATCCTAGGGCTATTAGAAACTCTTTTGGTGCTCAAACAACTCAAATTTACATAATCCTAAGAGGAAAGAACTTGCAAAGGTAGAGGAATTCGTCAAAGGAGGGTAGAGGGAGTCAGAATCCCATTAGAAGACGGACTCCTCGGGTGACCATCTAGGCCTCGACGGTTAGCCGTCTGGGCCTAGACAGCTGACCGTCCAGCCCTGGACAGTTACCTGAGGGCCCTCTTTTTCTCGCTCTGGTTTTAACTCCTAATTGCTTTAGAAGTCCTATAAGGGTCAAGTTAAGTCGGATTTTGATGAAATAAAAGCCAAAACGACCGTGGTTTGTAGGGGAACACATTTTTAGTCATTTTAGGATAAAAATATTTAACCATGGGTGCATGGTTAGGTTTTACAAGGGCAGCTAACTATGGTGCACCACCGTCGCTAAGCTTGGGTTTGCACACAAGGTTAAGCCAAATCCTTCCTAAATCAAAATTTAACCCTTCTAAACATATCTAAGATGTAAATAAAGCCCAATTGAAGTTAAATGAGATTTAATTGAGTGGGTCTTGTGAGTCAATTTGAGCAAACCAAGAAAGGGTCTTTTAACCAACCTGAACCGTTACGAGCCGAATTGATCTTAAAACCATTAATTCATAAAATTGAACCTATATATAGACTCTATATAACCATATGAACTCAAGGAAATGACTCGGGACTCATTTCAAAGTTAAATGGAAAAGATACGGCTTAACCATATGAACTCAAGGAAATGACTCGGGACTCATTTCAAAGTTAAATGGAAATATACGGTTTAAAAGACGATTATACCCTTAAAGTCGCAAAAGTTCTTATTGACTATTGGAATGAATTCCAAATCACTTCAAAATTCATACACATGATATTCAATACCATTGAAACTCAATGCAAAAGACAAGACTCAAAAAGAACTCAAAATCCTACATGAAATGATGCACCCTAGTTAAGGTGAAAAAAATGGGGTGTGACAATACCCGCCCGAGAAAACTCTATAATTGCTTCACCAAGGTTGGGCCGGGCATCTCTCGTATTATTCTGGCTTTGCTGGGGTCCACGCCGATTCCTTGGCGATGGACTAGGAATCCTAAGAATTTCTTGGCAATGACTCTGAAGGAATATTTAAGGGGGTTCACTTTTAGGTTGTATTTTAAACACCTTCCAAAAACTCTTTTTAAGTCAACGAGATGACCCTCCCATGTTTTGGACTTGACTACGAGGTCGTCAACGTAGTCTTCCACAGTGTCATGCATCATGTAATGGAATATTGTGGTCATGGCACGCTGATAGGTTACCCCTGCATTTTTCAGTCCAAAGGGCATTACCTCATAGTAAAAGTTACCTATTTGAGTCCTAAAAGCCGTCTTTTCTGTATCGTCAGGCACCATTTGAATCTGGTTATACCCGCTAAACCCATCCATGAATGAGAACATCTAGTGCCCTGTGGTTACATCCACTAGGGTATTGATGTTAGGTAATAGAAACTCATCTTTAAGGCACGCTTTGTTCAAGTCTCGGAAATCTACACAACATCATATTTGTCCATTCTTTTTCTTGACTGGGACGATGTTAGCCAACCATTTGGGTATTGGATAGGCTTGATGAACTTGGCTTTTAAAAGATTTTCTATCTCTTGTTTGATCTGGTTCTCGAGCTTAGGTCTGAAGGGGTGGGGGTATTGCTTTACAGGAGTAACCACAGGAGAAGTGTGTAACTGGTGAGTGATCACACTAGTTGCGAGACCTGGCATCTCCTCGTAAGTCCATGCGAAGACTTTCTTGTACTTTTTAATGAGTTGGATGGTGTCCTCTTTTTTGGTCGATGTCATCTTCTTATTGATGTATATGGGTTGAGGTTCTTCCCCTTCATCGGCTAGATTTACCTCTTCTAATTCTTCCTCTTAGGAGCGTAGTCGATCCTGAAGGCATTCTGGAGCCTCTACTGGCTCCAGAAGCCCTTCAGCGTTGTATGCGTGGAGGAGAGGCCTCTTTTTTTGGAATTCTCCCATGTACACTGTGAACCCCGGAAATTGGGCCCACGAGGGATTGAAAAGAAAATGGGTTTTGAAAACAAAAAAAGGGAGTCGCCACCTTATTTTTTAAAGGAAACAAGGAAAACCCTAAAAATCAATTTGTTTTAAGAAAACAATTTGAATGACTCCATGTTTAAAAAAAAGGAAAGGCAAAACAGTCTTTTAGAAACCAAAGAAATCAGGGATTCGGAGGCTAAGTTATGACATGGGAAGGTTCTAGGCAAAGCCTATAGGCACCCATGTCACCCTTTCGGTCTCTCAGTCCATTTGGGCTAAATTAAGATCTTTCCGTACAGAAATAAGCAAGTATATCATCACAAGATAGCATGCATATCATATATTTCATTCATCCATCCATGCATAATAAACACATAAAAACAAAAAATAAAGAAAAACAAAACAAAACAAAAAAGAAGCCTAGGATGCTTGGATCCTAGAACGGACTTGAGCCTCACGAAGAGCGCCTACGTACCATGCAACGAAATACATGGATCAAAGTCCACGTAGTTCGATTAGAACTAGGGTTAAAACTTAATATAAACCTATGGTTAAAACCCTAGGTTTCCTTATTTGAAAAAGAGTTGAATATGATAGATAAACCAAGTTTGAAATTAGGAAAATTCCACAAAATGGAAACCTTGATAAAAACAGAATTTTGTTGGTTAAGGAAATCCTGGATTTAAACCATAGACTTGTATTAACAATTAACCCTAGGAGGGAGAAGAGAAAGAGTTAAGGAAGAAAGGTGAATTGGGGCACCTTCATACCCACTTACCTGAGCGCAATAGCTCCAAGCATTAGCTATTTCAAGCATTGGCAGCCCTATTTGCCATAGGACAATTACCACACCTATTTGCACCCTTACACGTGCTCAAAACCATGCAAATACAATGATATGCAAATCTGGACAGAATAGTATTATGGCCTAAAATCATCTACTAAGCATGCTAACAGCAAAAACAGCAAACTTTCATAAGCCTTAACACAATCCTAGAACCATATTATGCATATAAACCCTAAAACATACTAACATGCATGCAAAAATATCATATTTACTCCATATGAAAAACATATACAGCAAAACATGAAGAAAAACCAATGAAAAGACCTACTTTAACATGCTGTATAAAAACTAACACAAAACAAGGACTCTAACAACCCTAAACTCACAAATATGCTTAAAAACTTACAAAACAAACTTCACACATACTAAAATAAACCTAAACAGAACCTAAATCATGCATATTAACTAACTAAAGCAATAAAACATGATAAGAAACCCTAAGACTAACATGCAATAACACTAATCCTAGCACAAGGACAACAGGAGCATAAGAATCACACCTATGCTTAAAAACCTAAAGGACAGCCCTAAAGCATGCTAAAATTATGATAAACAGTAGATATTCCATGTATATTAACTAGCTAGAGTGTTAATACATGATAAAAAAGCTACCTTTAACATGCAATAGGCCTATCCTATATGAAAACCCATATTCAGCATAAGAAGGAGTAAGGCATACCTTAGGAAGAGGCTTCCTTGCTGCTGTAGAGACTCTCTCTTCCTCTTATGGATGACTTGAACCAATGTTCTCCAAGGCTACAGCAAGAACTCCAGCTCTCCTTCAAGTCTCTCTCTCTTATTCCCTCCCTAACACTTAGGTTTTTAGGCATAAAGTGGCTCCCCCTTGTGCTGAAGCATAGGGGGTATTTATAGAGTTTCATTAGGATTAACCAATGGCTGGGATTAAAACCCTAAAAATTAATCCAAGGGCTATTAGAGACCCTCTTGGGGCTTAAGTAACTCAGAAGTTACCAAAAATTAGAAGGAAACTCGTCCAAAAGAGCCCTTGTACGTCAAAATAGGTAAGAGTCCGCTTCAGCAAGGAATCATGGTGCAAATAGGAAAGTGGCCTCGGGTGACCACCCAAGGCTGGGTGGCTAGCCACCTGGGCCCAGGCGGCTAGCCGCCCAGGCTTGGGTGGTCACCCGAGCCCACTTCTAATTTTTTGCCTATTCTGCCTCCTTTCCCTTCTAGAAGTGTTTCAGGGGGCAAATTAACTCCGATTTTGATGAAACAAAAGCCAAAACGACCGTGTTTCGATGAGGAATATGTTTTTGAACATTTTGGGGTGAAAACCACTAATCATGGGGGCATGGTTAGGTTTGAACAAGGCGGTTAACCACTATGCTCTACCTTTGCTAAGCATAGGCATGCACATAGGGTCAAACCAAACACTTTCCATATCAAAATTGAACTTCATAAAACACTTTTGGGGGTAAAATGATGACTAATGAAAGTCAATTTGAAAAGATTTGGTTGATGATTGTGAGTCAATTATAGCTAACCCAAAGAAGGGTCAATTAACCAACTTGAACTACATTGAGCCATTTTAATCCCGAGCCATTGATTTATCAAATTGACACTAGAAATACCTCTTATGCATCCATATGAGCTCCAATTGACCATTTGGAGATCATTTCAACGTCAAATGAAAAGTTTGGGACTTAAAAGACTATTATGCCCCTCAAGTCACAAAAGCTCTTATTATCCCTCAAGATCAACTCCGAATTGAACCAAAATTCATATCCATTGTCCTTGTGACTCTAGAAAACTAATGCAAGTGACTAGACTCAAAAAACAAAACAAAAACATGCATGAAATGATGAGCCCTAGTAAGGTGGTGCAAAAATGGGGTGTGACAGAAGCCCCTCATTGGCGAACAAGTTACACTTGTGAACCAATGATAAAGAACAACCAATTTTTGCCGAGAAAGCCTGGAGAAATCACACACTGTAACCAAACAATGATGGGAGGTTGAAAACCTGAGACTGAAATAAGGAAGTGTACTCAAGCCATGAGTATACTTAAACCACTGGGGTTTGATGAGAGAAGCATATTCAAGTCACTACGAATGAACATACTTTTGAAATGGAGAAATATATTCTGGTGATATATTTAACCAAGTGATTGAGAATGAAATCTGAGAAGTATACTCAAGTGATGAGTGTACTTTTGAAATGGAGAAATATATTCAGGTCACGAATATATTCAACCAAGTAATAAAAAGAGACTAAGAAGTATACTCAAGTGATGAGTACACTTTTGAAATGGAGAAATATATTCGGGTCACGAATATATTTCACCAAGTAGTGAAAAGAGACTGAGAAGTATACTCAAGTGATGAGTACACTTTTGAAATGGAGAAATATATTCAGGTCACGAATATATTTAACCAAGTGATTGAAATAAACTGAGAAGTATACTCAAGTGATGAATATACCATTGAAATGGAGAAATATATCCAAGCGATGGATATATTTAACCAAGTGAGTGACAAGTATGCTCAAGTGATGAACACACCATTGAAATGGAGAAATATATTCAAGTGATGAATATACTTAACCAAGTGATTGACAAAGACTGAGAAGTATACTCAAGTGATGAGTATACCATTGAAATGGAGAAATATATCCAAGCGATGGATATATTTAACCAATTGATTGACAAGTATGTTCAAGTGATGAACACACCATTGAAATGGAGAAATATATTCAAGTGATGAATATATTTAACCAAGTGAGTGACAAGTATGTTCAAGTGATGAACATACCATTGAAATGGAGAAATATATTCAAGTGATGAATATATTTAACCAAGTGATTGACAAAGACTGAGAAGTATACTCAAGTGATGAGTATACCATTGAAATGGAGAAATATATTCAAGCGATGAATATACTTAACCAAGTGATTGACAAAGACTGAGAAGTATACTCAAGTGATGAGTATACCATTGAAATGAAGAAATATATCCAAGCGATGGATATATTTAACCAAGTGATTGACAAGTATGTTCAAGTGATGAACACACCATTGAAATGGAGAAATATATTCAAGTGATGAATATAGTTAACCAAGTGAATGACAAGTATGTTTAAGTGATGAACATACCATTGAAATGGAGAAATAAATTCAAGTGATGAATATATTTAACCAAGTGATTGACAAAGACTGAGAAGTATACTCAAGTGATGAATATACCATTGAAATGGAGAAATATATTCAACCGATGAATATACTTAACCAAGTGATTGACAAGTATGTTCAAGTGATGAACATACCATTGAAATGGAGAAATATATTCAAGTGATGAATATATTTAACCAAGTGATTGACAAATGATCTGAGAAGTATGTTCAAGTGATGAGTATACCATTGAAATGGAGAAATATATTCAGGTCACGAATATATTTAACCAAGTAAGTGACAAGTATGTTCAAGTGATGAACACACCATTGAAATGGAGAAATATATTCAAGTGATGAATATACTTAACCAAGTAAGTGACAAGTATGTTCAAGTGATGAACATACCATTGAAATGGAGAAATATATCCAAGCGATGAATATATTTAACCAAGTAATTGACAAATGATCTGAGAAGTGTACTCAAGCGATGAGTACACCATTGAAATGGAGAAATATATTCAAGTGATGAATATATTTAACCAAATAAGTGGCAAGTATGTTCAAGTGATGAACACACCATTGAAATGGAGAAATATATTAAAGTGATGAATATACTTAACCAAGTAAGTGACAAGTATGTTCAAGTGATGAACATACCATTGAAATGGAGAAATATATCCAAGCGATGAATATATTTAACCAAGTAATTGACAAATGATCTGAGAAGTGTACTCAAGCGATGAGTACACCATTGAAATGGAGAAATATATTCAAGTGATGAATATATTTAACCAAATAAGTGGCAAGTATGTTCAAGTGATGAACACACCATTGAAATGGAGAAATATATTTAAGTGATGAATATACTTAACCAAGTAAGTGACAATTACGTTCAAGTGATGAACATACCATTGAAATGGAGAAATATATCCAAGTGATGAATATATTTAACCAAGTAAGTGACAAGTATGTTCAAGTGATGAACATACCATTGAAATGGAGAAATATATCCAAGCGATGGATATATTTAACCAAGTAAGTGACAAGTGTGTTCAAGTGATGAGCACACCATTGAAATGGAGAAATATATCCAAGCGATGGACATACTTAACCAAGTAAGTGACAAGTATGTTCAAGTGATGAACATACCATTGAAATGGAAAAATATATTCAAGTGATGAATATACTTAACCAAGTAAGTGACAAGTATGTTCAAGTGATGAACATACCATTGAAATGGAAAAATATATTCAAGTGATGAATATATTTAACCAAGTAGGATAGAGAGTGAGGATTTGAAACTGAGAAGCATACTCAAAGGGTGAATACACTTTTGAAATGGAAGAATATATTCAAGTGATGAACATATTCAACCAAGTGGGATGAAAAATCAAGATTTGAAATGAGGATATATGATCAATTTATCAAGATAGAACAAGCATGGTGCAAGAGGAAAGTGACTTAACACATTGTCACTTGAGTTGGCATGGCACAGGGGAAATATATTCAACCCTTTTGAACATAAAATCAATTCAAAGAATTGATTTCAAGGTGAAATTTGATTGATTTTAAGCTCAAAAAGTGTTGAATATCTCATTTGGAAGAAGGTTTGATCACGCGTTAAGGCGAGACAAAGCGAGAGAGAAAGCCAAAACAAAGTGGCTTGGGTGACCACCAAGCCTCGGGAGGCTAGCCGCCCAGGCCCTGGTGGCTAGCCGCCCAAGGCTTGGGTGGTCACCCGAGCCTAATGCTGAAAAATTTTGGGTTTTTAAATACCCAAGTGCACTATTCATACCCCTTGTTCAAAGAACCCGAAAATTGGAGTTTCTCTCTCTAGAAAGCTTACCCCATTTTGCAAAATCACTCCAACACCTAAAGGCATTCAAATCCACACTTCAAGAGGGATTCATACACATGAAATAGCATCATTAGCACCCAATTTCACATCAAAAACAAGAAATTTGCAGCACTTTGCAAATCAAAAACCCATTAAACCCATTTTTGCTCAAAACAAGCTAGTTCATCCACCATGGATCCAAATGAAGACTCCACTTCAAAGTATCCATTCCTTGACTCAAAGAGTAGATACAAGGCACCAATATATGATGTTCCTCAAGAGAAATTGCTTCTAGAACCAAGGAATCATCTCTCTTTTCTCCATTCCAAGCAAGAGGTAAGCTTACCCATTTTAAACTTTTCTTTGAAATTTTCATTTTTGTTGATTAAAATGCATTCCCGTGAACTCTCTATGAGTATTCCTAGCAATGTTTGCAATGCCCATTGATTTTGGCAAGGATTGGATGTGAAAAGAATTCAATTTGAAAACTTGGTGAATAGTGCCCACCAAGTGTTTGATAAAATGCTTGAATGATGAAAATTCATCCAATCTTTGTAAAATTGATGTGTATTGCAAGGCAAAATCATAGGCATTAATTTCTTATTGATTTTAGAAACAAAACCAAGCATTTTCATGAAGTTTGAAAAACAAAGTTTGCAATATTTTTGAAAAACCCATGCTTTCATGAACAAGGTTTGCTTATTTTTTCCTCAAAAAACCACTTTGGAAAACAAAGTTTGCTTATTATTTCTTTTGAAAAATCCATGTTTCCATGGTCTTGGAATGCATGGTTTACCAATGATCATGAGTTTGGAGAATAAAACCATTGTTTTCATAAACTTTCAAAGCAAGGTTTACTTGTTCATGAACTAAAAGACTTAGTTTTTGGAAAGCCAATTATCAATGCTTGCATATGATTTTTACACTAACTAGGTGAATCATTCTTCTTGATTAGCCCAACTTTCAAGACCTACGCACAAGGTCTTCGATAAAGAATCTTATTGGGTGGTGGAAGCATATGGAACACACCCAACCTTCCGCAAGAGACTTCATTAAGAAAGCGGGTTTTGGTTGGTTTCTTGATTCCCTATGGAATGAACAGTGGGATAGGCAAGCCCTCCTTGCCTTAGCTAAATTATGGTGGGATACCACCAACACCTTCCACTTCAGTTTTGGGGAGATGACCATGACTCCCAAGGATTTTTCAATTATCACCGGTTTAAGCCTCAAAGGAAAGAGGTTGGAATTCTATGGGGATGCTAACACGGATAGTGCTTATCTCCTCACTATGTTGGGGATGGATATTGAGGCGGGTTCCCGCGGTGTTAGGAGGACATGGCTATTTGAGAATTTTGCCAACCAAGTAGAAGGTGTGGGAGTGGCTCCCGAGTGCATAGCTAGGGCCTTCATGATCTATATGCTCTCTTGCACTCTCTTTGTTGGTGCCAATGACATGGCACAACTGGGCTATCTTGCTTCCATGGTGAATGTGAACAAGATGGGGAGGTATAACTGGGGAGGGGCAGCACTAGCCACCATGTATAGATCCATGTCCGACATGTCTCGAGGTGTTTCCAAGAATTTTGTTGGGCTCCTATTTGTTTGGGAGGTAAGTAAAAATGTTAATTTTTAAATTCCTCTCAAACTTGACTTGATTTTAATGCTCTTCTTGAATTTTGACAGATATGGTACTATGAATACCTGGGATTGTGCCGCCCCGCCCTGGACAATGAGATACAAGAATGGCCCATACTTGGGAACTATGCTCCCAACAAGATAGCTGTGCGTGCCCCCAATAGGCATGACTACGCCCATGCAAGGGCGTACTTGGCGAGCCTAAATGCTGACATGGTAATCCACCTTCCTCATTCTTTTCTTTTATTCATTTTTTATTATCTTGCTCATCATTTTCTCAAATTCAACAGGTAGAGAGGAGCCCATGGGGACTGTGGGAAGGCAGGCTGCCTAGGAGGTGTGTGTCCTGTTTGGAGTTGACTGGGAAGAGGGTACTCTTTGAGGGTCCCTTAGGGCGATACTGGTATTTAGGGGAGCGCGTCCTTAGGCAAGTGAAAGGACGAGTGGATGCCGCTCTTACCCCTGTCTTGCCTCCCATGAACATGAGGCACACTGACTCTCTGGATGGGGATGAGCTGATGGAAGCTCTGATTGGATGGGATGCTGAGGAGTTCACCTCGCCCAATACCGACTACATGACTTTCTGCAACCAATTCCTGATGCGCCCTAGAGTCATTGGCTTCCCACCTCAAGGGGTGAGTTTCTATCCCATTTTTTCAATTATTGATTTATACAAGCACTCCTCTTAAACAAATTATCTATTGCAGGGCCGGCGAACTCGTGGACATAGTTCCACAATAGCGTCCTCCACAGGCATGACTCATGGGGATGAGGATTATGAGATGGGGGGAATGGCACAGCCACCTCTCCCAGTACTCGACTGGCAAGTGAACCTATGCAATGGGTTGGAGTTCATGAAGACTAATATTACTCACCCTGCTTTTGACGAAGTCCCCAAGATTGACCCGAGCTATGAACATGTAAGCTCTAAGCCTTTTGCTTTACCTAAAACTTCTTTCATCATTTATTAACCATGTTTATCTTTTAGGTTCCCCGAGAGTACGCACAGGAGTGCCTTGAACTCAGCGAGGGATTAAGGCGGGACCTTGTTAGGATGAGTTTGGCGAACTCTGTGCTAGAGGGGCGACTAAATCCCACTGTAAGATATCCCTTTGTTCATTCCAATCCTAGGAGTTAAAGGCATAACCCTTCTTTATTAATCGATTTCTTTGCAACAGGTCTCCACATTGCGTCCACCACAACCAATGCCACCCCAAAGGAATCCTCATGCTGGTCGTGGTAGAGGCGAGTCAAGTAGAAAGAGAAGAACCACGGGAGATCATTAGCTTAGCTTAACCTCTTGCTTTGTGAATGAATGAAACATCCTTCTTTATGCTTTGTAACCTTTCTTTTGAACATTTGCTTTGGTACTTTGTATGAGACTTTTGGAATTCCATGGTGGTGATTTACTCATGTTTTTGTGCAAAAACAAGCTCAAAATAAGCTTTCCAAGGTCACATAACCATATAGGGGTCAAATTAGGTCAAAAATAGGCAAAACTGGGCAAAATAGGAAAACGGCCTCGGGTGACCACCTGGGGCTGGGCGGCTAGCCGCTCAAGCCCAGGTGGCTAGCCGCCCAGGCCTGGGTGGTCACTTGAGCCCGAAGCGGAAATCCCACTTTGAATAGGAAACTTCCTATTCTGACGGGTTTTTTCCTATTTGAACTTGGATTTGTGACCTTTTCCCTATAAAAACACATCCAAGAGGTTCCTAAACCTACTTAGAAATTATGGAGGCTCTAGACAAATTTTTAGGAGGGTTTTTGAGAGTTTTGAGTACTGAAGCAAAATCTGAGTTCAAGTGCTTTGGCTTGGATCCGTTGCTTTCCTTGAGGCATGTGAAGCTTGAAACGAACCTCTTGACTGCTGCTACATATTTTTGGGATCCCCAAATTCATGTGTTCCACTTCAACTATGAAGAACTGTGCCCAACCATGGAGGAATTCTGCGCTTTGTATGGAGTTTCACAGGTAGGTCCTTTCATTCTCCCTACTCCTCGCCCAAGCTTTCTTACTTCTTTTTCCAACCTCCTTGGGATTCACCCACAATATGCCTCTACGTTTGTAAAGGACCATATGGTAGACTTAATGAAATTGGCAACCTCTTTTTTGGCCTATGATAGTAAAGGTATTTTGAAATTTACCTTTCCTATTAAGCATGCACTTGCCTTTTGCCTTATTGGTCGTTTCCTTATTTCAACTGGTACTCCACATGTTCCCATACAAGTCTGTGAGTTGATTCCTCTCCTTGCCAAAGGCCACAACTTGATTCCCATGGTACTAGCTGAAACCCTAAATTGCTTGGATAAAACTCATGAGGACCCAAAAGTTCCTTTAGGAGGTAGCCCCATTCTGCTGCAAATGTGGTTGCTTGAAAGACTGAATTTCTTATCACCCACTGTCGTTACACCATATAAGCCCCAGCATTACTGCCTTCGCTGCATTGAGTTGCCTGGAAAGTTCTTATTAAGGGATTGGCTAGGTTACTTCCAAACCCTTTCATGGAGGAATATCAAGTGGTTCGTCTTCATATGGGGCTGCAGTGAACGAGTGCTTCTACGAACTTCTGGATGTGCCATGGTGAGACTCATAGGACTGAGGTCTACTTCTTTCTATTGGCCTTCGAGGGTTCTCCGTCAGATGGGTGCCATACAAACCATACCCACTTCCTTAAAAGGTGACTATCTTGTGGTGCCTGCGGGTCTTTCTGTAGTGACTTGGGCGAAGGATCGATGGCCTAGCAAGCTGACACTGACTCAAGTGACGAAAACTGATGGTCCATATATGATGAGCCTCAAGTACAAGGAATGGTTGAAAAGCAATTTAGGTGAGAGAGAGACTACTCGAAGAGAAAGGATTTTTGGACTTATCAAGAATGATGGACTTGGGCCTTGCAGAGAAGATATTATGAAAGCAGTGACAGCAGCTTATGAACACGACTTGAGGAAGAAAAGAAGACACGAAAGAGAAAAGAAGAAAGCTGAAAAGCGAGCTACAAAGAAGCCCAAGAGGAATTGAAGACTCAATAAAATAGGATATTTATGGCACTTTTATAGTTCTTTTACTTAATACCAATGAATTGCTATGTCAATCAATTTTAGTTTTAAATAAATTGCCAATAATAAATCAAATTTGAGATTTTGTTGTTTGATTTAGACCGCACCCAAGGTAACCTTATGGGTTGCCTACGTATCTCCATTATTTTTTTTTGTTTTTTGTTTTTTTTTGTTTTTTTTTTTTTTTTGTTTCTTTGTTGTTTTTTTGTTTCTTTTTTTTTTTTTTTTCGAATGGAGAATCAGGTCTTACGTAGTTCTCATGCCTTAACTTTTGCCTAGGCCGCCCTTACGGGTTTTCAACCTAGCAGGCCTTAAACATGATATTTCTTTAATTGATCCAAATTAGTTGGACGAACGAACTCAATTCCATCTAAATCCATGAGGCGAACAGCCCCTGCTGGCAATATTTCTTTAATAATGTATGGTCCACCCCAACTTGGCTTGAATTTTCCCCGCGGATCGAACACTGGAGCTCTGATTTCTTTCAGCACTACATCCCCTTTCTTTAGACCTCGATCTTTGACATGCTTGTTGAATGCTCTAGCAACTCTCCGTTGATACCCCTGAACATGATACAGCGCCCTTAAACGCTTTTCATCCAGCAAAGCTAACTCATCATAATGGCTCTTAACCCAGTCCACTTCTGTTATCTGGCTCTCCACGGCAACCTTTAGTGAAGGAACCTCCAATTTAACTGGCAACACAACCTCCATTCCATAAACTAGAGAGTAAGGGGTAGCCCCTGTTGACGACCTTATTGATGTTCTGTAACCCCATAGAGCCAATGGTAACTTCTCATGCCAGTCTGTATGTGAGTCCGTAGTCTTCTGCAGTATCTTCTTGATGTTCTTGTTAGCCGCTTCCACTGCTCCATTAGTCTGAGGACGGTATGGTGACGACAGATGGTGAACTATGCCATACTTTTGCAAGAGCTCATGGGTTTCTTTCTGAAAATGCTGGCCATTGTCTGAGATAACTTCATGCGGTACCCCATATCGATAGATGATGCTATGCTGTATAAACTGTGCTACCTTCTTGGAATTCAAGGTCTTGAAGGACGCTGCTTCCACCCACTTAGTGAAATAATCGATGGCAACCAGGATGTATTCATGCCCATTTGACGCCTTTGGCTTGATTTGTCCGATGATATCTATCCCCCATACTGCGAATGGCCATGGTGATGACATACTTGTTAAAGGCATAGAAGGCAAATGTTGTCCACTAGCGAACAGTTGGCATTTGTGGCACTTCTTGACATGTGCGTGGCAATCTCTTTCCATGGTAGACCAATAATAGCCTACCCTCATGATTTTCTTATCCAACATATAGCCATTCATATGCGGAGCCCCTATCCCTTCATGGATTTCTTTAATCAGATGCTCGGCTTCCTCCTCGGTGACACACAGCAGGTGGATCCCGTCGTATGAACTCCGATATAGCTTTCCTCCACAAAGTACATAGTGACTCGCCAACCGCCTTAGGGTTTTTCTGTCGATACGAGATGCTCATTCTGGGTACTCCCTTTCTTCAATGAATTTCATTATGTCATGGAACCACGGGTGGCCATCATTTACTTCTCCTCCTCGGATTGCACAACAGTACACGGGCTTGTCTCAGCATTCTATCACCAACGGCTTCACATTTCCTCCTTCAAGTATTTCCACCATGGATGCTAGGGTCGCCAGGGCATCGGCGAACTGGTTCTTGTTTCTTGAAAGGTAGTTGAACTCTATCTTTGAGAACTCCTTGGTTAGAGCTTCCAGATAGGCATGGTAGGGTAGCAACTTCTCATCTCGAGTTTTCCATTCCCCGTTTATCTGACAAATGATTAGCGCCGAGTCCCCGAACACTTCTAATTCTTTGATCCCCAATTCAAGTGCCGCTTCCAATGCCAAGATACAGGCCTCATACTCAGCAATGTTGTTGGTAGCTTCAAACCCCAACTTGACCGCCAACGGTGTAAATGCCTCTTCAGGTGAGACCAGCAGGACTCCTATCCCATAACCTTTCTTATTGGCTGCCCCATCGAAGTATACTCTCCAAGTTTTTCTACCAATCTCTAGCACGTCCTCATTTGGGAATTGATCGTTAAACGGAGCGGATGATGACACCGGACAGCTGGCTAGGTAGTCTGCAATGACGCTTCCCTTGATAGACTTCTGATTCACGTACTTGATGTCGAATTCATTGAGGAGAATTGACCATCGAGCAGTTCTGAATGACAATACTGGCCTTTCTACCAGGTACTTCAATGGGTCCATACGATTTATCAAGAACACTTCGAAGGACATCATGTAGTGTCGGAGCTTTTGCGTCACCCATACTAGTGCCACACAAGCCTTTTCAACGGCATTGTACTTCACTTCATAGTCTGTCATTTTCTTGCTTAGGTAGTAGATGGCATTCTCCTTTGTAGACCCTTCGAGATATTGAGCTAACATAGCTCCCGTCGCGGTTTCGGTGACCATTAAGTATAACAAGAGCGGTGCACCTTGCCATGGGGGAACTAAGATTGGAGGATTGCTTAGGTATCTCTTAATGGTCTCAAAGGCCTCTTGGCATTTTTCGTTCCATACTTTTGGCACACCTTTCTTAAGCAATTTGAAGATTGGTTCGCAAACCATGGTCAAGTTGGCGATGAATCGGCTTATGTATTGAACCCTTCCCAGAAAACCCCGGATCTGCTTCTCAGTGCTAGGCAGCTCCATCTCCACAATAGCTTTTATCTTCCCTAGGTCCACTTCTATGCCCCTCTGAGTGATCATGAATCCCAATAGCTTGCCTGCAGTGACACCAAAAGCGCACTTTTGTGGGTTTAAACGGAGATTGTACTTCTTTGCTCGCTCTAGGAATTTCTCTAGTGCCTTAAAATGCCCTTCTCTATCCACGGACTTCACGATCATATCATCGACATAAACCTCGACTTCCTTATGGATCATATCATGTAATAAGGTCATAGCTGCTCTTTGGTAAGTAGCCCCAGCATTTCTTAAGCCAAAAGGCATTACCTTGTAACAGTACGTTCCCCATTGCGTGATAAAGGCTGTTTTCTCCATGTCTTGAGGCTCCATCTTTATCTGGTTATACCTGGAGAATCCGTCCATGAAGGAGAGGAGTGCATGCCCCACTGTGCTATCTACCAACACGTCGATATGGGGTAAAGGAAAGTCATCCTTGGGGCTCGTGGCGTTGAGATCTCGGAAGTCGACACACATCCTCACTTTCCCATCTTTTTTAGGCACAGGCACTATATTCGACAACCACTCGGGGTACTCCACAACTTAGAGGAAACCCGCGTCTAGTTGTTTAGTTACCTCTTCTTTTACTTTTAGAGCCTATTCTGGTTTTAATTTTCTGAGTTTCTGCTTTACCGGCTTCTTTAGGGAATTAGTGGGGATATAGTGTTGCACAATATCGGGGTCACTGCCAAGCATGTCTTCATAAGACCATGCAAAAGCCATAATGTTGGCTTTCAAGAGAGAGATCATCTTTTCTTTTTCAATGGGGGAGAGGGTTTTCCCAATTTTAACTATTCTTGGCAATTCATTCGTCCCTAAGTTGATTGATTCCAATTCATCCATATTAGGTTCGGTGACGCCTCTTTTCCTTTGCTCAACGAGCTCCGGGGGGACATCGTTCCTAGGATCTATATCTATGCCATAAATATCCATAGAGGAGAGAAAAGAGACACTGCATATATAGAGAAAGAAAACACACTTTATTGACTAGGAATAGTAGGAATGACACACAAAAGAAGAAAGAAAACAAACAAATCTATATCAATACCATGACTCCACAAAGAGAGTTGAGTAGATACATCTTATTGAATTAGGGAAATATTACTAAACTAAGACACCTACAAGCTGCTATCAGGTAGGCCAAGGTCTTCTTCTTCATGGAGCTCCGCAATGACACCACATTCAAGGTACCAATTCAGGAGTGGCATAGTAGCATGGCTAATGGACGAACCCTGGAGTTCTTCAATGGTCGAGTCTTCCACGGTGAGGATCATATCTTGGAACATTTCAGCCATAGCCCCTGCATCAAGGTTCTCTGCCCAGTCTTCTTCTTTCTTTTCCTAGAACTCATCATTGATGGCTTCATCTGTTGGGAATCGAACAAGAGGGAAAAATAGAAGTGCGGAATATAAAAAATTTTTCCTACGATTCCCAATCCCATGAATCTAACTATGCATAACACAAAATCAAACCCTAACTACAAAGAGGGTTAGAACACTTACAGAATTTTTGTCTTCTCCTTTTTGCTCCAAGCTTTGATTCCGGACAGCGGTGAATGAGCAGCCCAAGTGTGCTGCCTCCAACGGTATCCACACCTAGCTAGAGCTTCAAGTCCTTTCTTTCTTCTTCCTTGTTGTTGCTAGAGGTGGAGAAGAGAGAGAGAGAGAAGAGAGCCTCCAAAGGGCTGGACTGCTAGGGTTTATTGTGCAAGCCTCTTATGCCATGTCACACATAAGTGTGACTTATATAGGCAGCCCACTAAAGGGGGCTGGCCATGGGGAAGAAACCCTAATAGGGTTATGTGTAATTACTCTTAATTGCACATTAACCCCTATTATTTGTATCAAATACAAATAGGCCCATAAAGAACTATTCTTTATTCACTAAAACCCTTTCTCTCATAGACTTTAAAGCCCTTCTTGCATGATCAGTGTGTGACCCATTGGGTTCACATCATTAAGTAGTAGGAATAGCACAAGGTGTGCACAATGGAACTCTTTCCATTTAGGGTCTAATTGGAACTCCTTCCAATTCCCTAATTGATTATAACTCACTTATATCAATTAGGGCATCTACTAACCATGAGTAACACCTAGCATATGGCTCATGGTGTGGTCCTTAATGAGGTGAATAGTCATTTACAAAGAACCCTTCTGTTATAGTTTATAGGTTACAATTGCATCCTTCCTTCAACACAATGTCTCCAATTGAACTAATAGGACATGGAAGTCTGTCAAGTCCCTAGTTCAATTACTTTATACTCATTCATAGATATCAACTCATTGATGAACTCATGAAACTCTTTTCATATTCATCCTACCATGGCCATGGATTTAATGAGTTATATTATGAATGCTATATGAGACATTCTCTCTCTTTTTCCTGAGAGTGATGGATCCCTTGTTGATCACTCACATGCCTTCATACACATAGCAATAGGGCCAATGAACACCTTTGCAGACCCCTGAATAGGATTTACACTTAGTGTTATCAAACTTCTAAAGCTACATGCATAAGACAACTATGGTGTCTCAGGTCTAAGGATTACTTGTACCACTATAACAATGAGAAACTGATTGACAGGCAGGATAAAACTCCATTCAGTTTATCTCATATCTTTGGTCACATTCAGTGTACCTATTCTTATAATAGGCACCCACTTGTTGATTGTAGTGTCTCCACACAAATAGCTTGAGACTAGCTATCCTCCTATAGAGTCAACCTAACAAGTGCTAGTCCTATGGTTCATTACTGTCCATCATAGTGAACCTTCAACTAGGAATGCTTAAGGAGTTTAGTACAGAGATATATCTATAGTCTCAAAATTACAACTCTTTGTAATTCCATATTCTCAACTCTAACTCCATGGACATATTATGTAAATATAAATGATGCATATAAACATAATAGAATAAGCCCTTTTATTAAATCAATAATAAATGTGACATACATAAATGAAATCAAATGATTGTTCCTAATCCCTAAACAATCATCTCTATGATTGGCTCTAGGGCATAATCCTAACAATCTCCCACTTGCACTAAAGCCAATCGACCATGTATCGCATACCTATCTTCTCAAGATGTTGGTCTTAGACATAACCAATTATGTTTTAAAGCTTTAGTCAGTAGGTCTACAAAAACTTATGTAGATAATATCTTCTATAATGTATCTATTACCTTTTCCAATGATTCCTCTAATCACTTGGAATTGCCGCTCTATGTGTTTGGACTTTTGATGAGACCATGATTCCTATACTTGAGCCATAGACCCATTGTTGTCACAAAACAAGGTGTGGGCAACTCAATGGAAGGAACAACTCCAAGTTCTAAATGAACTTATAGATCCAAACAGTCTCCTAGACAATGCGACAATTAATTCACCCTTAATAATGGAATCCACTGTATCTTTCATACAGTTCTTCCATTAAATATTTCACCAACTAAAGTGAATATAAAATATACCCCATATGGATTATTTCCAAATCCATATACCCATCTACTATGAGTTTACAATTTCCATATACAATCCAATATTCCAAATTTGAATTGACTGATAACTATTTGTAACAATTACAACATAATAGATACCAGGTTCAATACATAGTGTAGAATAAGGCTTCTTAACACTTTAAGAACCTTACTTGTGTTATCCTGGGGCACATGCCCTTGAATAATGAATTCTTATCTGAAGTAAATCAGACCTCCCTTAGAATTCTCCATGTTGAACTCCTTCAACATTTCAACTATGTTTGATGATTTGGAGATACTTAGCAATCTATATGATCTATCTCTATAGATCTTGTTGGATGCTTCTGCCAAATCTTTCATGAATTAGTTTTTCTCCAAAAACCAAAACGATTAGGATGTCATTCATATATCATTCATAATGACTAGGATGTCATCTATACTTAGGATAAAGAAAAATGATCGCACTCCTACTAACCTTTTATACACTCATGGTTCATCTATACAATGAGAGAAATCAAACAATTTGATTACTTCAACTTTATAGATGTTCTAATTATGAGAACCTTGTAGTCTATTATTAGACTTCTATAACTTACACACTTTTATGGTTTTTCACCATTTGATATAACATCTTTATATCCTTTTGACATATCTCATATTCAAAATGTGTGTTTATAGATAACAAGATCCAAATGGATTTCAGCATAACTATTATCAAACAAGTTTCTTTATAGACAACATTTTGCCTATGTTGAAAACATTCTTAAATAGCCAAGCCTTTTAGGTCTCCACCTGTCCATATTGGATTTAATGACTCTTAGTCATTTCTCAAGTTGATGTCAAACATCGCCTAATCATAATCAATAGGATTATCTTGGTGATCTTTATCACCAAAGAACAATTCTTTCACATTCTAATGGAGATACAATATCTCTCTTATGTTAAAGAAATATCCAATTTGATCTATGAAAAGAATGTGGTGTAATTAAAGGTTTTGTCTCAACAGAGAGAAGGGTTCAATCTTTGTTCGTTTGTGGCTTTACAGACAATTCTATAAATTCTATCTACTTTTGCATCTTCTTGAATGAACTCTTTCTCAAGAAAATCCAGCAAACATCCTAATGGACAACTTTTGTTCATTAGGGTAATAGAAATACTATCCCAACCACTTTTGGGATATACCACAATTCAACACTTACTTGACCGTATTTCCAGATTGTCTACATTATGTTTCCAGACATACGTAGCACAAGCCCAAGCCTTAACTTCTATAAGTTGGGTTTCTTCCCATATCATATCTGATATAATTGGGACAAAACTGGAGTGAACCCTAAATTATCAATATGTAGCAATTTTAAGGTATATCCTAGATGGATACATTAGTAAAACTCATCATGGATCAAACCATATCTTAATAGGGTTCAATTTGTTCTCTTAGATTCACCATTGAGCTATGGTATTCTAAGATGAGTCTACTATAATTGAATGCATGCTCTACATGACTATATACATCACAATGTATTAGTCAAATTATAAATGTAACTCTTTCACTTCACCAAGTAAAAGATGGGTTTGGTCATCTCATAACCAAGTCATAATCGTTACATTTAAATGAGAGTCTCTACATCTCTTGTATTCTCAGAATACGTTGCATTCGCTCTAATTAGTCATTTAAATTCAGAAATCAAATTTCTGGAATGTCTTAAATGACTTAGTTAAGAAATAAGTTCCCAAAATTAATCTAGCAACTCTTGCTCTATTAAAATTTTTAAAGGTAACTTATTATCTACTTAACTTTCTGCTTCAATTTAGATTACACTAGAATCCAAAAACCAAGAAGCAGTACTAACCAACAATTTAGTTTAGAGCATGAACCAAAACTTCAAAAGTTTGGTTCTTCTAGGAAGACTGATACTTTATCAAGTTCCCTTTACAATACCTTATGTTTACTACAAAATAATTATATTTCTTTGTCTTTGACTTTTCAAGATTTGCTTTCCTTTATGCTTCCATTTTAAATCACATCTAGCTTCTCAAGCTATTCTATGTGATTAATCATTTTTCAAAAGAATGATTATTAATAAACAACTTTTATTACATCCTAGTCCAGAAGAAGTCCTTTATAAGTACTATACTTTATAGTATTATTTTACTCACCATACAACCTTTGTATGTGATGTAGGACATCAAAGGCATTTGCATTGACTAATTTTGCTTCTGAAGCTCATTAGTTATCAATACTATCATATAGCATGGCAACAAGATGCCAATTGTGCATAGTGTCTTTTTCTTCTTAGGATGTTTTATGGAGGGCCTTTAAGAAAAGGCCTAATAGCATATAAACAATCTTTTGAAATTGAGAACAATTCTCAATTTCCTAAGTCAATCAAAGAAATCGGGTTTAGTCAAACTATCAATATCCTATATATTAGGAAATAGGGGTTTTGAGGTGAGTAATGAGGTAATCTACATAAACAGAGAATTAGATTTCATTTTTATCCATAATGATTGGGTCTTTAATCATATGGTACCTCCCACTATTTTATCAAATTCCATACACCCTCTAATGGAATTCGGGAATCTCATTCCTAATGGGGATTGGGGTCCTACTGTGACCTAGAAGCCTCACATGTTAGTTTCTTGGCTTCTAACCCACAATAAGAAGACAACTCTTTGTCTATTGCTTCATAAGCAAGTTCCAATCGTTTTGCCTCTAGGGAACATATACCTCACATGTTAGTTTCTTGGAATACTTCCCTAGTTAAGTTAAACCCATCATTCACACAGGTATGTTTCGCCAAATATATACCTCACATGTTAGTTTCTTGGTATATACCAGTTTAGGCACCCCATGATATCTCATATGTGATAGTTTCAAGTAATGTCTTTAACATGGGTAGCTCCTACATGTCTGCAGCCAGGTACCCACATTAAGGGACGTTAGATGATCCTATAATGATGGAAGGCAATGAAGAATTCATTCCCTAATGACTTCTCCATTTTCAACTTAATATTAAATAAGAGGGGTTTTAAAGGGTCTCATCAAATTAACATGCATCCTATGTATCAAAATTTAAACATATAAATTATGCTATTTATAATCATACATCTCATGCTATTATAAATCATACATCGCATGCTATTATATATCAACATATATAAAGTACCATATTTTGATATTAGTCCCTAAGTAAATAGGTAACATATACCAAACTATGGTATTGGAGCTAATACAATTATCTCATAAATTTAAGCTCCCACTATGATGATTATGGACTTTGAGAGGATTCAATCCAAGCCAATAGATTGAATCCAAGGTCTAAGGTGGGTGTAGGTGATCGTAAAATAAACCATTCGTAACATGCATGCTTTCTTGAAACACTTCTCCAAGCTTTCAAGTCCTTCAATCTGCTCCCTTGGCTTGATGGTCTCCACCATTGGCTTGTTGGGCTCTATCATGCTCCTTTGGGTCCACCATGCTCCTTAGTGCGCTCTCGATTACATAACATTTACATAATTTAAAGAAAGGGATACATAAGGGGAATGTGGGGTACATAAGAGAATGATAGAGAGAGAGGGAGAGGGAAGGTGGCATGCAAGCCCCAAATAAATTACATCACCTTAATAAAATTACAACTCTTGAAAAATTATTACAACCCATTCATAAGACGGCCAATCACAATTGGTTTAAGGGGTATAGTCCATAATCATCATCCAAACACATACATACAATCTCATTGCATAATGTAAAGAAAAACTGTAAGCATTAAAACATATGGGCATTATGGTAATTATCTTGAACGATTTACATTAATCTTATTAATGCATCCTAATCTTATTAGGTTTAAACAAAAATATCCAGAATTAAATAAAGTCTTAACATTTAAGACATTTAGTTTCAATTAATCAAATTAATAGAAACATATAAAGTTTCCTAAAATAACTCTAATATCCAATATTAGGGTTTCCTTATTTAAACAAAACAATTTCATTTAATTAAGAATTTCCAGATTTTAATTTAATCCCCAATTGTATTTTAAACCATTTAAAACATTATAAAATTAATCAATATTAATTAAATAATTAACATGGGAATTAAATAAAATCAATTAAATGATGAATTAGTGCATTAGGGTTTCCTAAAACCCTAAACCCTAAATGCATAACCCTAAACCCTAAATGCAAGCCCTAATCATTAAATGCCTTATGATTGGTCATTTAATGACCAATCATTAAAACCCTAGGTTCATACGGTATTTAATAAAAGGGATTAGGGTTTAATTAATGCCAAATAGGGTATTTATTACCCTTAATTAATTACACTAATTAGGGTTACTAAAAACCCTAACCCTAGACATCATTAATAGTATTAATTATGCCCTAACAATTAATAACCATGATTGGTCATTTAATGACCAATCATTAACTCTTAATTAAGGTAATTAATATTCCAATTAGGGTTTTAATTAATGCCATAATGAAATTAGGGTTTCATCATTAACTCAAAATTAGGGTTTCATCCTTAACTCTATGCAGCCGCCACTACCAGGGGGCTGCCTGAGCTTGGCTAGGCTGCCATGGCCACCAACAACTGTGAGAGGCCATGGCCAGTCATGGGAGAACATCCTAGGGGTGTGGGACAAGCCTCTGGACATGTGAGAAGTGGTGGAAGTGGCTGCCATCATCAAGAACAATCAGGGTTTCCAAAACCCATTGCTGGAGCCATTGTTGCAGACCTTGAAGGTCACAATAGCTTCTAAATCCTTATCAATTCGACTCCTCCATTGAAACCAGCTTTTGTATCATGTCCCTACATGAAATACTAAGCTAATAGAAGAGGTTTGGATGATCAAATCATCACCAATTGTTCTAAACAATTAAAACAACAGTAGGCTGCCCAGAAATTTACAGCATACTGTCCATTGTAAGAAATTGATTTAAAACCCAGCAAGATGAATGAATTAGGCTACCAAACGAATTTTCCCAGTATCCTACATGTCTTAGGAAACTAATGCAATTGGTTTCATGCAATTTGGAGTTCCCTAACTCAAGTTCTAATCAAAACTCCATTGATGACTTTTCTGCAGAGAAAATCTGCTATGCTGTTCATGAAAAATTTTCAAACTTTTTGAATCTTTTTCCATCAAAACCTTTTTGAAACTTAAAGAAAATCATATACACATGATATATAATGATCCTACCATGATCTTCCATCATAAATACAGCAGCTTTAATTAGAATTAATTGCAAGAACCTTAGGGTTCTAAAACCCAGATTCAGCCTCCATGGTGTTCTTCTCCTTCTTCCTTCTGTTCTAGCATCTTAATCCAATTATGATGCATCTAAATGCTTGGGAACCTTTCCCTACCATGTCTAGAACATAACCCAAGTGGTGGCAACCATTGCCATGCCTTTGATCTCCATCAATAACTCAAAGTTGTGGCTATTGCATCATTCCCGAGCAAATCTGTCTTTCCAGACAGCCTGTAGTAAAAAATTCATAACTTTCACTACAGAACTCGGATTGACGCACCGTTTGTTGGGTTGGAAAGCTTATTCGAAGAGCTTTCTAACCATATATGGCTCGAAAATTTTGGAGAAGAACTCTGAATTCGGCATGCAAAACAAGATGACGGTTTTTCATGGCTACCATGAAAACTGTTCATAACAGTTTTATAAAACCCTAGAATCCTTATTCTTCTTCTCCAAACTCAAACCCTATGCAACCTATTGTATCCATGGCTACACTTAACCATCAATTAGAAGAGGAGTAGAAGAGAATTGACCTAGGGTTCCAAACCCTAGGTTCAGCCATGGAGGAAAACCAATTATGCAGAAAAAATTTTCCAGATTTTTGAATCATTCAACTACACCATAATTACCAACCCATATGTATTTTGTATTATGCATAATCATGGCTCTGATACCACTGTTGGGAATCGAACAAGAGGGAAAAATAGAAGTGCGGAATATAAAAAATTTTTCCTACGATTCCCAATCCCATGAATCTAACTATGCATAACACAAAATCAAACCCTAACTACAAAGAGGGTTAGAACACTTACAGAATTTTTGTCTTCTCCTTTTTGCTCCAAGCTTTGATTCCGGACAGCGGTGAATGAGCAGCCCAAGTGTGCTGCCTCCAACGGTATCCACACCTAGCTAGAGCTTCAAGTCCTTTCTTTCTTCTTCCTTGTTGTTGCTAGAGGTGGAGAAGAGAGAGAGAGAGAAGAGAGCCTCCAAAGGGCTGGACGGCTAGGGTTTATTGTGCAAGCCTCTTATGCCATGTCACACATAAGTGTGACTTATATAGGCAGCCCACTAAAGGGGGCTGGCCATGGGGAAGAAACCCTAATAGGGTTATGTGTAATTACTCTTAATTGCACATTAACCCCTATTATTTGTATCAAATACAAATAGGCCCATAAAGAACTATTCTTTATTCACTAAAACCCTTTCTCTCATAGACTTTAAAGCCCTTCTTGCATGATCAGTGTGTGACCCATTGGGTTCACATCATTAAGTAGTAGGAATAGCACAAGGCGTGCACAATGGAACTCTTTCCATTTAGGGTCTAATTGGAACTCCTTCCAATTCCCTAATTGATTATAACTCACTTATATCAATTAGGGCTTCTACTAACCATGAGTAACACCTAGCATATGGCTCATGGTGTGGTCCTTAATGAGGTGAATAGTCATTTACAAAGAACCCTTCTGTTATAGTTTATAGGTTACAATTGCATCCTTCCTTCAACACAATGTCTCCAATTGAACTAATAGGACATGGAAGTCTGTCAAGTCCCTAGTTCAATTACTTTATACTCATTCATAGATATCAACTCATTGATGAACTCATGAAACTCTTTTCATATTCATCCTACCATGGCCATGGATTTAATGAGTTATATTATGAATGCTATATGAGACATTCTCTCTCTTTTTCCTGAGAGTGATGGATCCCTTGTTGATCACTCACATGCCTTCATACACATAGCAATAGGGCCAATGAACACCTTTGCAGACCCCTGAATAGGATTTACACTTAGTGTTATCAAACTTCTAAAGCTACATGCATAAGACAACTATGGTGTCTCAGGTCTAAGGATTACTTGTACCACTATAACAATGAGAAACTGATTGACAGGCAGGATAAAACTCCATTCAGTTTATCTCATATCTTTGGTCACATTCAGTGTACCTATTCTTATAATAGGCACCCACTTGTTGATTGTAGTGTCTCCACACAAATAGCTTGAGACTAGCTATCCTCCTATAGAGTCAACCTAACAAGTGCTAGTCCTATGGTTCATTACTGTCCATCATAGTGAACCTTCAACTAGGAATGCTTAAGGAGTTTAGTACAGAGATATATCTATAGTCTCAAAATTACAACTCTTTGTAATTCCATATTCTCAACTCTAACTCCATGGACATATTATGTAAATATAAATGATGCATATAAACATAATAGAATAAGCCCTTTTATTAAATCAATAATAAATGTGACATACATAAATGAAATCAAATGATTGTTCCTAATCCCTAAACAATCATCTCTATGATTGGCTCTAGGGCATAATCCTAACATCATCATCTACCATTTCAGCTGTGATTGGATACCATTTGGTGAAGAAAATTTCAAAACCCGGAACTCGGATCTTGGTAGCTTAGTCAAAGGTGGGTTCTGGAAACCCGCAATATAGAAAATCATCCCCCTCTTTGACGAAGTAACCATTCAAAGTAGGTCAGTATGGCGAGATCCTCAAGTCTGGCACCCTTCCCTCGGTTTTGGCTCTTACTTTCTCTTTATTCCTCTTCAACATTTCTGCATGATCATTTCTGGAGGGCTCATATCCTAGCCCGAAGGTGTATGAGGTGACACGGCTCTGAATAGACTTAGGGATCCCTTGTTGGCGACGCCCTAGCCCCATGCCTGGAAAGAAACTCATTTTTCTCATTATTTCACCGACGTGCAAATTGCCGTGGGGGCAAAAGTCCAAAGGTATTAACTCACCCTTCTCAAGTTCTTTCTCAAACATAGTCAAACCCGGATAATGGCACCGCCGCTGATTCTGGTTGTATCTCACATATAGGTACGCCTGCGAGTTTCAATTCATAGTCCCCTTGAAGCGTTACTATGGCTCCTTCATAAGGAAACTTCACCTTTTGATGGAGTGAAGATGGCACAGCCCCAGCAGGATGGATCCAAGGTCGGCCCAATAGCAAGTTGAAACATGACGGCACATCCAACACTTGGAATTCCACCCTAAATTCAATGGGTCCCATGATAAGAGGTAAAGTAACTACCCCTATTACTTCACGGCGGGTGTTGTCATAAGCTCTTACAGTCTGCCCAGATGGCGTGAAATCAGTGGGTCCCAAACCCAATACAGTGGCAATCCTGAGAGGACATACATTCAGTGCGGACCCATTATCGATAAGGACGGTAGGAACCCTCTTCCCCATAGTGTCAACGGTCACATAGAGAGCTTGAGAATGGCTTAGCCCGCTTTTGGGTAGGTCCACATCGGTGAACACGATGGTTGAGTTCTTGGGAGTTGGATTCACCAAATGTACCAATCCCTCGGGGGATGTGTCAACAGGCACTTGTATCTGATTCGGCAATTTCAACACGGTCTGTCTATGCTTGTGCGAGGCCATAAGCAAGCCCCAAATAGTGATGTGTCAACGGGCACTTTGATTTGGCCACCACAATATTATAAGCCACACCTTGAGATTTCCTACTCAAGGCATCCGCCACTACATTAGCCCTACCCGGATGGTATTGTATCTCAAAGTCGTAATCCTCGAGGTACTCTAACCACCGAGTTTGGCGTAAATTGAGATCCTTTTGAGTAAAGATATACTTCAAGCTTTTATGATCAGTATACACTTCAAATCTCTCCCCATATAGGTAACATCTCCAAATCTTTAAAGCAAACACCACAGCTGCCAATTTCAAATCATGGGTAGGGTAGTTCTTCTCATGGGGTTTCAATTGTCGAGATCCATAAGCTACAACTCTGCCATGCTGCATCAGAACGCATCCCAACCCTTTCAAGGAAGCGTTAGAATACACTGTATATGGTTCTCCACTCTGAGGTATAATCAATACCAGTGCAGTAGTTAAACACTCTTTAAGGGCATTAAATGCCTGATCACACTCTTCATCCCATACAAAGTGAACTCCTTTTCGTGTTAACCTTGTCAAAGGTGCAGCAATACTGGAGAATCCCTGTACAAATCTCCTATAGTATCCTGCTAAACCGAGGAAACTACGAATCTCGGTGACACTTCTAGGTCGTTCCCAATTTAGGATCGCCTCCACCTTCTCAGGATCCATAGAGATCCCTGCTTCAGATACTATATGACCGAGGAATCTCACCTCGCGCATCCAGAACTCACATTTCTCTTTCTTAGCATACAACCTATGCTCTCTCAACAATTGTAAGGCTATACGCAAATGTGTCTCGTGTTCCTCTGGGCTTCGCGAGTAAATCAAAATGTCATCTATGAACACCACTATAAATTGATCGAGATAGGGATGAAAAATCCTATTCATCAGATCCATGAATGCCGCGGGTGCATTAGTTAACCCAAAAGGCATCACAGTGAACTCGTAGTGTCCATAGCGAGTATTAAACGCCGTCTTCTTGACATCATCATCCTTGATCAATAGTTGATGATAACCAGATCGAAGATCGATCTTAGAGAAAACACAAGACCCTCTAAGTTGATCAAATAAATCATCTATACGAGGTAGAGGGTACTTGTTCTTGATAGTTACCCGATTCAGCTGTCGATAATCTACACATAGCCTTAGAGTACCATCTTTCTTTTTCACGAATAAAACAGGTGCTCCCCACGGGGAGACACTAGGTCGAATGAATCCCTTACTCTTAAGCTCATTCAATTGAGTTTTCAACTCTCTCAATTCTGTTGGTGCCATCCGAAAGGGAGTAATAGAGATAGGAGATGTACCAGGATACACCTCAATAGCAAACTCAACCTCCCTCCTTGGGGGTAAACCTGGTAGGTCATCTGGGAAGACATCTGGGAATTCTTGCACTACTGGAATGAAGGTCAGATGCACCTTATTCTGTCCATCACCACGAATGCTTGCTAGAAAACTTACATATCCTGCTGACTTGATACGGGGAATAGGTAAGTCCAGCACAGCATCTGGTAAGGGAATATATTTATCCCTATAGAAAGAAAACGAGATTCCGTCAGGAGAACAGAATGACACCTTTTTGGAGTAACAATCCATCACTGCTTAATTGGATGACAACCAATCCATGCCCAGGATTACATCATATCCTGTCATTTCTAGGGTAATCAAGTCCACAGACAACTCTTGTCCCGAGATTACCAAGCAACAAGATTTACAAATACTCGCCGTACTACACGAGTTCTCGAAAGGTGTATCTACTTCTAGTACATACCCCATAGGTTCTGCCTTTAATCCCAAGGCTCTTGCAAAAGATTCAGAAATAAATGAATGAGTGGAACCGGGGTCAAATAATATCTTGGCACAAGAATTATGCACCAGAAATATACCTTCCACTACAGCATTTGATGCTCCTTCTATGGGTCGGGTCATAGCATAGGCTCTTCCACGACCACGATCTCCTTGATTTCTGCCTCTACTTTGGCGAGACTGACCTCGCTGCCCATATCCCTGTCCCGACTGTTGCCCATACCCCTGTGGTTGTTGAGTGGGTTGATCATATTGTTGTTGACCAAAGAATTGTGGCGCTTGATATTGTTGGGGCTAGGAATAGGGATAGGATGATTGAGTTCCTTGTCCAGTCTGGTACTGTGGGTAGTGGTAAGAAGACTGAGAAGAACCACTAGTGTATTGTGGAGATTCAGATGGTTGGAATTGAGTTCTAGTTAGAAGAGGACAATTAGGGCGAATATGGCCTTTCTGTCTACATAGAAAACAGGTTTTGGGGTTTCCACTGCTCCCACTACTACTCCCACTGCTTTGACTGCCAGACTGCTTAAATTGTTGGCCTCTAGGACGGAGATAGTTTGAACTACCGCCTCCTTGTGGCTTCCTGCCAATACCACCAGTTCCACTAGAACTCCCCTTCTGAAATTTCTGGTTATTCTTCTTCTGTTCCCTGGCCTCATCCTTGGCCTTCCAGTGTTCCTCAGCCTGCCTCCCTATCAAAAGGGCTTTATCCAAAATCAAAGAGAAGTTGTTGATTTGGTGAGGAACCACCATTCTACTATTGTAGGGATTTAATCCCATCTCAAACTTCCGACAAAGTGCTGGTTGATCCGCCATAAGGGATGGTACGAAAACGCACAATTCTTGGAACTTGTTAACATATTCATCGATGGTCAAGTTCCCTTGTTCCAACTTCATAAACTCCTTCATCTGTTTATTTATATATGATTGTGGGTAGAATTCGTTATTAAACAAATTCTCGAAATTTTCCCACAACATATAGTCATTTTCCCTAGGGGGCTTCACTCTTTCCCACCAGTTATCTGCCATCCCCTTCAGTAAGTACGCAGCAAACTCCACCTTGTACTGTTCAGGAGTAGCCACAATAGTCAAAGCCTTCTTGACTTGCTTCAACCACATTTCAGCGATTGCTGGATTCCTCTCCCCTTCATAAGTTGGCGGTTTCATATGCATGAAGGCTTTATATGCATTAGCTTTTGTCATATAATCTCCCACAAGCGGGAGTGGTTCCTGGGGTTGTGGTACTTGGTTCTGAGCCATTGTAGCTTGAAGTCCCTGTAATGCAGCTACTAACTGATTCAATATATCGGGTTGTTCTGGTTGTGGTTCATTCTCATGTACAGGTGGTGCCCCAATTGGAATTTCATCTTCCGGTTCAAGGTATGGAGCGGCTACAGCCCTACCCCGACCTCTTCCTCGACGTCCATGTCGCATTCTAAAATAATATATATATATATATATAGGTTATATTCAACCAAAATATCTTTTACAACTCAATCATAAAAGGTTTCACTAATGGAGAATTTCTAACGCAATGCTAATGATGCGTATGTATGTTCCCTTCCCATAAATGACCCAATGCAAAACCATGTATGCACACAGATAATATGACGTAATAGCACCCATATGGATCTAATAGCCAGCTCTGATACCAAAAAGACTGTCACGACCCGAAAATAGGCTATGACGTGTCAACAAAAAGAAGAATAAATAAAATGAAGTTCAAGGAATGGTTTATAATAAAAATTATAACTTTATAAAATATTTTTAGAAAATCCGGCATGGTCCTGTTTGAAAATAGGACATACCAAGTTCTCGACAGTTTAAACCTGTTCAATTTAAAATCAAAATCATTCAACCATCCACAATAGGTGATTAAAATAAGCTGGCATACTAGTTCCCACAGAGTTCTATTGTCAATACAGGCAGTATATAATACAATAAGTCTGTCTAAATAATATACAGGCCATAAAATTTGTAAAATACATTTGCATAACATCCATAATGCAATGCTTATGCTAAGCCTGATGTGATGCCTCCTCATAAGAGTCATCCCTACTTTGCTCAAAGTCTGCAAAAGGTTTTAGAAATAGGCGTGAGTATAAACTCAGTAGAATACATTTTTCAAAGTTGTATATCAAGGTTTTAAAACCATTATGACCAATGAAATAAAATGAGATAATAAGGGGATTGCATATCACAATTTTTAAAACAAGTACAAGAGAACATGAAAATCATTCATAACATAATTCTGCCATATCTGGCAATTCACAACATTATTAGTCTTTCAAACTGAATAATCCTCCCCAGGTCATGCGGGGCCCTCGCGCGCGGAAATGAGAGGAAACACTATGGATCCCTACATAGGTCCAGAAAGTAACCTCATCTCGAGGAAACACTATGAATCCTACATGGATCCAGAAAGTAACCTCATTTCGGGAACACTACGGTCATTAAGACCGGAAAGTACCCCTTATCATCACATTCATTTCTATTTAAAATTTTAGAAAAATGGATTTCCAACACTTATATAAAAGTGACCCTTAAATAGTCCATTACAGGGATTTATCAAATAGGTTTTCTAAAATCAACCCATTGTATTCCAAATCATGAGGGGGTATGCAAAACAACACCAATATAACTAAATAGGGTATAAAACAAAACCCTAATTTCCCAAATATATGAATTTTTAAGAAATTCAAACCCCAATCCCATGTACTCATGCAAAAACCCATGATAATATACCAAATCATGCATACAATGGTTTACAACCATGAAAAATGCACCTACCTCTCAAATAGTGGCTAGAAACGTGAATCTAAGGGTGCACACGTGTAGATCAGGGTGGAAATCACAAGATCCATGCGTTGTGGGGTCGAACCCGAGCTCCTGTGGTCACACTCCACACCGTTGAGTTCCCCCTCTCTCTCTCTCTCTCTCCTGTGCTTCTCTCTCTCTCTCTCTAGGTGTTTGGAGCTCAAGTACTGAAAATGAGAAGGTTTGGTTCGGGTTAAGGGGGTTTTAAAACCACAGAGGGGCACATGCGTCATTTCAGCTGAAATGTAAGTTATCGCCCAAATCAGTCGACTCAATTTCCCATTCAGTCGACTGAATTGATGATTCAGTCGACTGAATTGACATTTCAGTCGACTCAAACTTCCCAGAATTGAAAGTTTTAGCTTCTGTGAAATTTAGTCGACTGAAATCACAATTCAGTCGACTCAAATAGACAGAATACCCTTTACAGCCTTATTTTCATTCAAAACATTTAAGTAATCTTCTTCATTCTTATATTATCTTTTTACTTTAAGTTATTTAATGAAAATAAGCAAATAACCCCCCATTTGAATCCAAATAAAATATCAGAAAAATCAAATTCCAAGTATATCAAAATCTCATTTCCGAGTTTTAGTACAAAATCTGTCGCCCGACAGATTTTCCGAAAACAAACATGTGAGGAATCCAATCCAAACATGCTAATAAAATCCCATAAAATCACAAAAGTCTTATAATATTATAAACTTCTATTACCGTAAAAAATTATCTTTAAAAACAAAGATTTACGAAAATTCACTTTTTCCCCACACTTAGCCAAAATTCAGCAGCTTAAACCCTTAATACCTTACTTTCAAATTACGGTTGTTACAGTTAGGTTTGAACAAGGCGGTTAACCACTATGCTCTACCTTTGCTAAGCATAGGCATGCACATAGGGTCAAACCAAACACTTTCCATATCAAAATTGAACTTCATAAAACACTTTTGGGGGTAAAATGATGACTAATGAAAGTCAATTTGAAAAGATTTGGTTGATGATTGTGAGTCAATTATAGCTAACCCAAAGAAGGGTCAATTAACCAACTTGAACTACATCGAGCCATTTTAATCCTGAGCCATTGATTTATCAAATTGACACTAGAAATACCTCTTATGCATCCATATGAGCTCCAATTGACCATTTGGAGATCATTTCAAGGTCAAATGAAAAGTTTGGGACTTAAAAGACGATTATGCCCCTCAAGTCACAAAAGCTCTTATTATCCCTCAAGATCAACTCCGAATTGAACCAAAATTCATATCCATTGTCCTTGTGACTCTAGAAAACTAATGCAAGTGACTAGACTCAAAAAACAAAACAAAAACATGCATAAAATGATGAGCCCTAGTAAGGTGGTGCAAAAATGGGGTATGACAGAAGCTGTCATATGTGGTACACCTTTCTTCCATCTAGGAGGTCTATCCGGATGAATTGTTTAGTCTCCTCTACAGAGTCTGGAGTCTCTACCTTAGCATCTGAGTGAGTTCTTTTCCTAGGAAGAAGGAAGTTGCCTTTCTGTGCTTCTTCTCACTTCGACAGATGGATTAACTGCGGGGGTGCGAGGGTAGCCTCGCGGTTTGGCGCGATTTCTTCAAAAAATGAAGCCTCTATTATATGTGCTTCTTTTCTTTCGAATGGCATCGTCGAAGCTGGGATGGTCATGCTTTTCCCTTTTATTATTGCTTTCAGACATTAGTGTAGGAAGGAGGGGACTGCCTTTGCTTTGTGGATCCAGGGTCGGCTGAAGAGGATGTAATATGTTGGCCTTGTGTTGATAATGTGGAACCTCGTGGGTCCCTTAATCTGCCCCAGCTTGAGGTCTACTGTTATGTGGCCGAGGGTTGTCTGTCCTTCCGTGGTGAACCCTACGATTTCTATTGCCTGTTTTACTATTCTTTCTTTTGAGATCCCAACGGCCTCTACAGTTACCAGTGGCATGACATTGATAGATGACTCTCCATCCACTAAGGCCCGCCTAACTTCATCTCTGTTGATGAGAGTTGTGAGGTAGAGGGGTCGATTGTGCGAGATGCACTGGGGGTCAAGGTCTGCATCGCTGAAGGCAATTCGAGACTCTTGGGTTTTTATGGTGCAGCGAATAGATCCTCCTACTGCAAAGCTTTCTTCATTCAGCTCGTGAGCGATCCTGATCACAAGCTTGGTAGCCTCAAATCGCGTCTTTGTATTGAAACCCATTTGGTCGTAGAAATGATGAAACTTTTGGTGGTCTTGTAGCTTAGTTGCCATGGATTTATACCTCGATATATCTAGTTCTAGCTCTTCATTCACGTCGAGGTTCATGTTGCAATGATGCACTGCGATGTACGCGTGTTCTTTTCTTTTTCTGTGCTCCGGTTAAGGAGTGGTGCTCACATCGTCAGGGGAAGTTGTGAACTCGAGCTCATTAGCCTTGACCTTTCTGGAGAAGATTCCTTTTAAGGACCAGCAGTCACTTGTGGGGTGCTTGACCCGTCGGTGATAGGTACAGTACTATTCGTCTTTTTTATCAGCCGAGGATGGCTCTTGTCTAAGCTCGGGGAGATTTATCACGCCATCTTGCACCCATTTGTTGAGAATTATTAAAACCTCCTTCATGCTGCATGGGTAAGGTGAGGCATTATTAACCTCGATTTTCTCTTCCATGGTTCCCTTCGGGCTCGCTTTGAATTTTCTATCACAGCTACCGTAGAAGGATTTTTTCTCTTGCCTCTCCATGGCATCTTGGTGCCAGCAGGATCCAGAGGCTGCGAAATACTGTCGTTAATTCGTCTGGCAGCATCGAGGAGTCGCGGGAAGTTATGGAATGTGTGGATGACTATGTATGGTTTGAAGGTCTGCAACATTCCCAACACACATAAGTCCACCAGTTTAGATTCGGAGATGGGCTCTAAATATTCCATTACCCTTTCTCTGAATCTTAGCACGTAACCCACCAGATCTTCACCCATTCTCTGCCAGATCTGGTTTAGTGAAATAATCCTAACACGTTCCTCCATGCAGAAGAACTTGTTCGTAAAGATGTGGGACATTTGGGACTATGTGGTTATGGATCCAACCTCAAGGCTTGTATACCAGGTATAGCCAAGCCTATAAGCGATTTCGAGAACTCTCGCAAACGCAAGTCTTCATTGCACCGAAAGGGCCTCTAGAGAGTCGAGGAAGAGTACCACATGTTCTTTCGCATTTCCTTTTCTTTTGTTGAACAAAGGGAATTTTAACAGTGCCACATACCCCACAGGGTAAGGTTGCCCCGTGAGTTTAATCGGATAGGGTAGTAGGAAGTCGAGATCAGGCATGGCAGGGATGGCACCACAGTTCCTTTCCCATGCAAGAATCATTTCCATTTCTGATATGGTGATGTACTATTCTAGTAGTGGGGTCGCCGTTTTCCGAAGGGGAACCTCATTTACCAATGGCCCACCTGCATCCGAGGCTGCCCCGTCAAGTATCACGAGCTACTAGTGGGGAATATGGGGATTAGCCATGCTTCTTCTGGCTCATGGTAGCTCTGGCATGCTATGCTGATCGGTTTGCAAATCATTCTTCCCCGAAGATTTTAGGAGAGGGATCCTCTGCCCAAGGAGTTTTCCTGGATGGTTCTTAGTGCCACGAGGATGTGGTTTTGAGTGTCTTAAAAGGAAGCTATCAAGGGACCAAATACTACTGCAAAGTTAGTAGGAGCCATGGTTGGTGAGGTAACCCCAGGCGGAGTGTGGCTGCTCCAGGGGCTTGCATCAAGATAGAGCTACCCAGGCCAAAATGGGCTGGCATGCCATATGGTTGATTCGTGGGCTGGACTTGGCTAGTCATTAGATCCACAGGGTTTTCTCTTAGGTGAGATTCATTGATCTCTTCGCTTCCTAGATCGGAAAGCTCATTATTTCATCTGGTGCTCACCATCGCGTACTACCTCCCTAGCAAAGTCGCCAAATGTAGATGGATAGATTCTGGGTTCAGTAAAATAAAGAGGAATATGGGGTGAGTTCGGCACGTGAGGATACCTACAGGAGACACGTGGGAAACGAGCTGTCCTTGAGGTGAATGGCGGATGAATGCAGGCGTATCGTATGTGTAACGCCCCAAAATTTATAAACCATTAACACGTACAATTTTTTATGAGCTCCGTACAAATAAACTTTTTCAAAAGTACATTCCATTTGAAAACATAGAGTATTGCGCAGCTGCGGGTAGCCATAGTTAACCCAAAACTCATCATCAATATACATTGGCCAACCAAATAAATAAAATTACATCAGCTTTAAATAAAATAAATACACACAATAGCCTCTCTAAATCTCGACCCCAATTCTACTACGTGCTTCCAACAATTATCACCTGAAAATATATTGGGGTGAGCGAACAACAGCCAAGTAGGAAATCTAATTCCTATACAATAAATAATGTTTCAAATATCACATGCAAGCATTTATATATTCAAAATAATATATAAATCAAATAATATGAACTCCAAATCATCAACCTCAAATATAATCCAACTGTCAATGAAATCAACCATCATAAACATCAAATATATCACTATCGATAATTATCACCTTGCATAAATAAAATCTTAACATATGCTTCAAAATAATCATCATTCACTGTACAAGAATTAAACCCCTACCTCAAAACTGAGTGAATAAAATGATTAACCACAATTGTAGACATGTAGATCTGCTAAAAAAAAAATACAAAATCTACATTCGCATATGTAAGATTGGAACTCCCATGATCCGGTCGGCCTCTGCCTCTCTCGCTTCCTCCCTACTCCTTCTTTCTCCTTCTCTTCTTCTCTATTTATTTCTTTCTTTGCTTCTCTCTTTCTCCCTTCTTTTCTCCCGTCCTTTCCTCCTTCTCTCTCTCTCTCTCTCTTCATTTATTTCTTCCTCTTTCTTCTACACCTACCTACCACCTTTTCTTCTTTTCTTCCTTCTTTTCCTCTCTTCCCACGCTACTTTTCTCCCTTTCTTTATTTCCTTCTTTGACTTTTCTTTTCTTCTTTCTTTTCTTCTTATCTTCTCTTCTTCTTTCCACAGAAAAATAGTTTTCTTTCTTTTCTTTTTTTTTTTTTTTTTTTTTTTCTATTCTGTTTCTTTCTTCTTCTTTTGTCTTTTCCTTCCTCTACCTATATATATATATATATATCTTACAATTTAAGCATCTTTTTCATCCAAAGCAATTTAATGCAATGTCTCCCAACATCCAACTAACCTAAAAAAATATTTAAAATTATCCTCATGTGTATAATTCCACTGAATATACACGTAAAATTAATTAATAAATATTCAAGGTATTACAGTATGGGGTAGGGATGATTGAGAGTCTATAAGACTTTAGTAGGGCTTTGTATTTGAGGCACTTTCTTCTGATTTGTGGTTTTCCTTCTATTTTCTTTCTTAGTTGCTCTCTTTCTTTACTCTCAGTAATCCTCTCTTGTTGTCATCTCTACCTCCCTCTCAGAACCTGGACCTCATTTTATAGTGAGCCCAAGATGTGACCATTCAATGAATAGGGGTGACATGACAGTTCAAGGGATCCTCGTGTGTGACCTTTCAGGAGCATTCAATGCTCCAAGGAGGCAGGTAGGATTATCAGACCTGCAGGGCTCCTCCGGGTCTATGAACCTATGTCCTGTCACATCACCCATACCTGGGGTCAGGCCTCGAGAGTCCCCAGGTAAGGTTGCCTTTGGCATTGTCAGAGTTCTCTGCTAATTCTTTCACCAACTTACGCCAGTCATTTAATGCCTACTAATTTGTCTCATATGAGGCCAAGGTACCATAGAGGAAGTGGCCTCTTGAGTCTTCCTCGACCTTTCCCTTCCTATGATCCTTGACCTTCTCAATCCTCGGCCCCCCATACCTCGTCGTCTTGCCATTCCCCCTCGTCATTTATGTCCTCGAAACATACTCCCCCCTCGAGTGTGAATGTCCTCCATGTGACATGGTCTAAATTTCAATAATTTTCAATAGCTGCATTTTCATTTTTCAGCCTTTTCAAGCCACTGAGGAACTTCCAACTGTCCAAATTTTGGCCATTATGATTTATCTGATCTGTGTTTTTAACCGTGACCATCTTGTGTGTTTATTTTATTATATTTACTCATAAATTTCAACACGTTTGTTCCATTTTCAAGCTGAATATTGCCTCTTTCTGAATTACTCATTACATTTATATCTTTATGTTTGCTGCCTTGATCTTTTGTAATTTTGAAGTAAGAATGACCTATTTTTTGTATGATTGTAGCTATACCAGTATTCAAACTCAATTGGGTTCGCTGCCTAGGATTTTGGATTTTGAAGTTGATTGGGGAAAGGGCGATTCCAACCAACATTCAGCTAGTATTTGAGCTTTTAGCTAGTCAACACTGAGGCCATGTTTGTTTGGTTGGAATGGAATGGGTAGGAATGGAATCTGATCCATGCTCAAAATAGTTTGGAATGGAATGAGATTGAAATAAACATTACGGAATGAATATCATTATAATCCACTGTTACTGTTTGATTCCATTCCCATTTAATTAGCTCATCCAAACACGTTGTTTGGAATGAATCGGAATGTGATTACATTCCATCCATTCCATTCCAACCAAACCAACATGGCCTGAGCATCCTGTTTCTTGCAGATTTGAATTTTATGTCCTCAATTGTTACGGCCCAATGGAAGTCATCATTATTCTAGGCTTGGTCTTGTATTGATGTTAAGCTGGATTTTTAACTAAACACACACACACACACACATACTATGTAGGAGAGAAGTTATAAAACTTGATGTAAGAATTTCAGCGCATTTTGTGAGGGAGCGTTTTTGTACGGATGTACACGAGCCAAGCCAACCAGTGTTAGCAGTTCAAGCTCTATTTGGTTGAACTTTGATTGAGCCAGAATGAAGATCAACTAGTCTCTAAAATTTATGGTTCATGAATGTTTACTGTTTAGTGAAGCTGAAGCTTATCTATTAGCCCAATCAATATTCATTTCCATTTCAAAATTTTACATTCCTACCTTTACCAGAGCAAAATGATCTACTAACATTACCCTTGATTTCTTGTTTTACATCGTAACTTCATGTTACTGTCTTTTTAAAGAGAGATCGTATGCATTACCAAAAAAGAAAAGGTCGTATGAAGACATGGAGTACATTTCTTAAGAGTTTGTTACCATTTTTGGTCCATGCCTACCTAATTGTTCACAAGCCTAATTGAGCTATGTTGATGTTGCTTAAGCTTGGCCCTTTGAGCTTGAAACTTACATATGAATATGGCCATCCCCCCCCTCCCCCCCTCTTCCCAAATGAGGGGTATCCTAAATCATTAGGTCTAGACTAAATCTTTCGTGCAAACTAAGCCCTCTGTGATGCATAAAGCACTCATAAGCACATGCATCTGATAATGAGGGAGCGGAGACTCGAACTTGGGACCTATGGTTTTTGAGTCATGGCCCTATGTTATGTGAGTTATCCTTGCAGGTTATGAATATGGCTTTGTTTAGGAAGGTGAACAAATTAGTTTCTAAGCCAAGATCAGGTAGTTCATGTTAAAAGTGCTATATACAGAGAAACTTTTGTAATGGTGATATCACATCATTGCACATCACTAGTTTTAAAATTTTAAAATGGCTCTTAAAATCTGTACGATGCTTCCCCCACCTTCTCCCCCAAAATGATATATCCAAACTATTGTCCTAATTAATCTTTTGGATGAGTAAAACATATGGAATAAATTTGGTTGGTGATGGCCAAAGAGTAGAAAGCTGCCGAATTCGATCAAGACTTTCGTAACTTAAAAAATAAATTTCAAAAACCAGTGATCCGCTCCTGATTATGTTGCTTTCAAATAATGAAATTTTGATTTATATAGGTGTCTTTTGATTAACCATCTGTCAAACTTATGAAGAGGATATAAAATGGAATATGGTTGCTGGTAGTGAAGGCCAAGGGGCAAGGATCCTTAGAAAAATTGTATCTTTGTGATGACTGGACAACCCTTGTTTTGCATAGGCTTTTTTTTTTTTTTTTTTTTTTTTTTTTTTTTGCAGACTGTATCTCTTTAATTTAAACGCAAATTCTCCAGCTCTTATTTTGGAATTAAAAATTATCTTTCTGTATATTGATAACATGTACAAAATACACGCATTGCAGATTAACCGTAGAGAATTCATTCTAAAGAAATGAATCTCTTCTTATCAATGTTGATTTGGTTATACACCCAAGGGATAGGAGACCCCAAAACTGTAGGGGTAGCTCAGTTGGCAATGGCAAATGACCTTATCTCAAGAAGCGGAGGTCCTGTATTCAACTCTTATTAAATCCCTTGGAGTCATTTACATAAGCTTTCATGAGATGGGTCTTAGATTAGCCTAGTCCATATGAGTTGTAGGGTCTTATAAGGTTCAGGGTTTGCTCAAAAGGCTTCCTCATTAAAAATAAAATAAAATAAATGTGCAACTCCAATGCCTCACTTAATTTACACCTTTTTTTTAAAAAAGGTTTTATGAAAAATATAGAAGGCTTCTATGAAAAATAGCCACGTGGTTCATTATAAAATATTGTTTTGAATAACTTTGTAGAATAAATTTTTTCTAAAATTTGTTATTTAAATAGATTTTTTGGCCATTTACAAGCTCTATTTCATTTTTACAAAATGTTTCGTGAAAAATGGCAAAAAACTCCACATAAAGGACAAATTTTGGAAAAACTTTCTTTTACAAAGTTGTGATATTTTCTAGTGGATAACACGGTTAGTTTTCATAAAAACCTTTTATATCTTTCATAAAACTTTTAAAAATATTAATTAAGTGGGAGTGCAAATAAATTTTTGTGGCAGCAATAGCTAGCCCCATCCTCTTTTATTATTACACTAGACTAGACATGGTGGCACAAATGGTGTGTGTGCTCACATAACTATCTCGTTAATCATTATAATGTAGAAGAAAATTTTAAGCCTTGAGCAAGTTCAAATTAATATTATATTATTATTTCATACTTTAGAATTTGTAAACTATGCATTATATAACGATATTTTTTAAATAAAATTGGGATATTGATAATAACTTGTGTTGTCGTCAATCGCATGATAGTTTAGTGGCATTCTTCTCACTTGTTGAGTTAGTAATCCTGAGTTTAAGCTCATGGAGAATTTTAAAATAAAATTCCATCGATTGTTAAAATAATAATAAAAAAAGTTGTGTTCTTGTTAAACAAATAAATAAAATGTTGTAAATCATTTTTCTTATGCTCACAGACTCACATGGAGAAAAACTTATGTAATTATGATTCAGTTGATGTGATATCACAAGTCAATACGAGCAAAGCAAAATAGGATTATCAGAATACATTTTGACTTCATAATTTTATTTGGGGGAATTATAAGTAGCTCCGGCTATGGGTAACTAGTTACAGTTCAATAAAATAGACTATTAACTTTCTAGTAAATAACTACTAACTTAACTAAGAATGACTATTTACTGTAATTATTTGCCTGTAGTCGGACTTATCTGTAATTTCCCATTTTATTATTTTGTTTCATTCCTGTTGATTCATCACACCATGTCGCCGTGTCACAGTAACATGGAATACCCGCTCACATGGCAAGATTGATGACAACGTGGCCACATTTAGAGCATACTGGGAGGGGTATATATTTTTTGGCGGGAAACATCACCAGCACGACTTGAAACTAGAAAGTTACAGATTGAAGAACAGTACACAGTCCCCCCCTCTTCTCTCTCTCTCTCTCCCTCCCTCTGTTTCGCTCTCTCTCTAAGATGTCTGTATTCCCCTACCCAGTCCTCTCCCGCAAAGAAATCGTGGCTATCCTCGCCGAATCGCAGATCGCAAATGTCGCCGAAACTGATCTCATCAAACCCAATCCCGACTTCATCTCAACTCTCTATGCCACCCTCTTGATCAACCTCGATGTGCTCCAGTAATTCCTATTATCTCTCTTGTTTTACCCACATTTTCTCAGCATCCAAACAGATCCTAATTTGGATATTTGTATATGCCATCACTTTAGGGTTTTGTTTTTTGACCATATTCTCTCTCTGGGGTTTCTTTGTTTTTTCAGAGAAGATCACGGGCAACTGGATTTCGCTGCTCTAGAGCAGCTTGAGAACCCGGACGCTCACGTTGATTCGGTACGGACTATGAATTTGTGTAACAAGATTAAGGAGGTGGTGGCCGCGGCGGATTGCCCCATGAGTTTTACGCTGAAGGATTTGATACGGCCTGATATGGATCGGACCGCTATGTTTGTTAGCGCCATTCTCAATTTCTATCTTCACAGGTAAGTTCATTTATATAATACAATATAACTATGGTCCCGATAATTTATATATACTGCTTTTTGTTTTTTAGAATTCGTTTTCTTCGTCAGTAGATATTTTCAGAGGAGACTTTTTCCCTAGAAAGAAGTAAAGTTGAAGAATGGAGAAACACTTCTGTCCTAAATCTAAGTTGAAGAAAGATGTTGACATTTTCCCCAAACTTTTTGGTAGAATACCTTTAAGATAAATGAGTCATCAGAGCTCAGTTTGTTGCAACAGGAATAGCTTTTGGGAAAAAAAATTCTCTAGACAAAAAATAAAATGTTGATGTAAAGATGCTTTTATTAATTTCTTTATTTTTTGAAGCTAAGTGAAGAGACATTGCGAAATTTACCCCAATCTTCTAGGTAAAATACTCACCGAGATAAATGGATACAGAAGAATTATAATTAAGTGTGCCATGAATCATCAGGAAACGCTTGGGTTCTCATGTATATAGAATTGCTCCATAGCACTGTACATAGCATCTGAAGCTACAAATCCATCGTTGTAGAATGGGGTCTGTTAAAGAAATGGATGCCATCCCCACAGCTGATGGTATTGAATTTGTTTTAGGATATCATGAGGTGATTCTGCTTGAAAGGCTTGCAATCATTTGTGATGATGGCTGCCATTTAAATAGTGGCCTGATGCACAGTGATGGACTTGTACACTTATGTATTAAACACAATTGAGCTATTCAATCTCCTTTGGACATTCAAATGTTCCTTAGAGATAGTTTGAAGGACACAAATTTCTTGGTTCCATGGTGACTGCACACTGTTGGGGAGAGAAACTAACTTTATTTTTATTTTTATTATTTTTTTTCAACCAAGATTTTATGTGAACAAACCTGCTAATGAATCTAATGAGTTAACATTAAAGTGAAAGGTGTTATGTTATGAGTTCCACTGTTCTTTCTAAAATATAAAATGGAATTGATGTGATTAAAAAAACAATTGATGATTTGGAACTTTGACTAAAAAATCATGGTTTCTCTTCTTAATGATGAAACTTTGAAATCCATGACTAAAAAAATCTTGAAAATTGGTTCTTCAACATACTTGTATTTTTATTTGTTTTAGTTTCTTGTTTGTCTGTTTTGATACCTCAGAGACACAAAAATGAATCTCCTAAGACCAATTGTGGAAGAACTGTCCCTTCTTGATGAGCAACATAAAGGGTTGGAGGCTAGGATTTTACAGGTATTCCTAATGACATAATTTCTGCTTTGTAAATGAGTATTAGTTTTTATCAAACTTTTATTTGAAGTTACTTATCTCTCTTGCAGTTGAATGCAGAGATTGCAGAGTACAATGAAGCAAGGGAACGGGAGATACCACTCGTTCAGGAGGTAGATGCTAAAGTTAAAGAAATGCATCAGACCATTTCGGGTCTTAACAATCACCAGATGTCCTTGAAGGCTTCTTTCCGAACAAAGAGGGAGCAGGCCAAAGAACTTGAGGAGAAGGTCAATTTGATATGTTATTGAACTTATTGTGTTGGCATCTCTCGTTTTGCTATGATTCAATAAAGCAAGAATGGTAGAACAAATATGTTTACTCTGTTTAGAAAATTGATGTCCATGTGTACTATCTAATGTTTCATGAAATATATTGTTATTAGCAGAAATAGAAGAAGGTAGCGTATTGGTTATGGCAGTTTTTATTGAACACCATATTGGATAATATTTTTAGAAGCATTATCAGCCTCCTATATGATTGATTCAATTTTATCAGCTCTCATATCATTTTAATAGGGCAAGTCATACTTCGGTATTCTTGTCTATCCTTGTGACTTGCAATTCAATTTGCTATTCTAATATTTGCACGTGCACGAGCATGTGTGTTTCTCATTTCTGTCAGTTCCTGTCAAAATTTTTGGGGGAAAAAAAAAGGACGGTCATCATTGAATTTTTCTTCTGAAAGTCAGGATTGGGTTTTTTCCCTTTGGCACTGTAGCATTTGAGTTCTAAGGAAATTCTGAGTTCCTGGAAGTTATTCTTGTCTGTATTAACAAATGGTTGCAGAAAAATCTTCATTCTTAGTTTTATATTGTCTTGTGATTTGTGAGTTGAGTGAAGTATACTTCCCTAGGGGAAAAAAAGAAGTAAACTCTGCTTAAAGTTAGGATTGATAGCTTATCTAGAGTTCGTATTTTCCACAAACTATGGAGTTATCCTATCTACCAATTCAATTATCGTCATTTGTTAAGTTTCCAACCTAAAAGCTTAACCTAGCAGGTGGAGGGCCCAAACAGGTATATAAAGCCATAACAGACTCTATTTAGATGATGTGATATGTGAGACCTCTGAACACCCTTCACATGGAGGCCTAACAAGACAAGAATGGGCTTGTCACGCGAACAACAACGATGGAGTCACAAACGAAATGGGTCCAAGAACAAAAATGACAACAACTCGCTCTAATACCCTCTTAGGTTTCCAACCTAATAGCATAAAAAGGTATATAAATCCATAACAAACTCAATATTTAGATGATGTGGGATGCAGGACTTCCCAACAGCATTTTACATGAAACATGTTGATTAGATTAAGTTCTTCTACAAACTTTGCAACATTTGGCTGTTCCTCTGTGGAAATTGTTCTTTTCTGTCATTATATTCATTACTTTATCTATCAAGGTCACATAATCTGGAAGCTTCCCTTCATCTGGTGTAGATTGGGGCTTTTTTATGGTTTCTGTGGACGAGAAATTTATCTGGAAATTGTGTTGATGTTGAATCTTTAAATAAAATTTAGTTTGTGAGATTCATCATGCAGATTGATAACTGAAATGCCAAATTTCTGGTATTTTGTTGGTTTTTGTCCTTTATATGTGAATACATATATTTTTTTCTTTCCAGATTTCAAGTGCTGAGTTCACATTGGTACAGAGTGTCCAAGAAAATGCCAACTTACGATCTAAAATTGTTCAATCACCAGATAAGCTACAGGTTCAGATTTTTTATTTTTTCCCTTCTTTCTTTTGTCTCTCCTTAAGATTTAGTTTTGGAAATGATTATTTATTCATATGTACTGCAGTTCTGTTCATTATTCCAATTATTAAGTTTAATGCAGTTTGCCTAATTATAATAGAATGGCATGTGGTGACATTATAAGATATCAGGTGACATTATATATGAATTATAGAATGGCATGTGGTGAAGCCATGTTTCGGCATACGTATAAGAGATGAGGAGTAATCAGCCACAAGTAAAATTTATGTGAACAATATTGGGCATATTTATAAAATGATATGTGGCAGTCCATGGTAGAGCGTCATGTTCACTGAAAAATGTATGACTAGAATTAAAACAACTTTAAGGAATGTATATGGGATGCTTTCGCTGGTTGTGTTCCTTAGCAAAACATGCTTTCATGCATATTCAAATATCAGTTTCCTATGGAAAACTAACCATTTATTTCTTATTTTGGGAGTTTTACATTTCTGTCCATGATTTCTAATTCGTTCATGTTGATGCTTTCACTGAAATCAAAGCCACAAAAAAATGGGAGACACAAAATCAATAAGCCCCTGTTGTTGTTGAATTTCAATTGCAATATGAGTGCAAAACTTGTCTCTATCTCCAATTTTCCAGCTTTACTATCCTGAAAAATGAGATTATTAATCACCTAGTCTTTTAGAAGGAGAGCCTGTAGGTAGACACTCTTAATCATTGGCCAAAAGGATGTCTGATAAATGTGATAGTGTCTTTGACACGGTAAAACAAAAGAAAAAGAAAATGGGAGCGTCCTTATTACATGGACTACTTGACTATAACCAACACAAGGAAGAAGTTACCTTGAAGTGTAAATTGGATGTTCAAGGGAAAACTAATGTAGTAGTAGTGGTGCTAGATCCTGTGTTAACACATCAATTGGAACTATAGTTCTTTTAACTTGGTATGCCAAATTTTCCATATGGAGTTCACATTATTTATCGGTCTCTTTTTCTGTTTGGGGTTTTACTTTTACTGACATGTCATTGTGAACGTGATACCTAATTTATGCCTAAGGCTTGCATTCATGTATAAATTCATTTTTTCCTCCTCGTTTAAACCCCTTATGCCTTAGAAGAAAAAAACTCCAAATTGACATGTTCATATGCATTTTCCATATTTACATTGCATACAACCCCTGAGATACCACTCTTCAATATAGAGTCAGCGCATATATTTTCCATTTTGGAACATAAAAGAATTTGCCTCCTCAGAATGAAAGCACATTGAGGCTCTGGGAAGTACTTCCTTCAATCTCAAAGCGAAAACCTCAATACAGCAATTTTATATGACATTCCTTGCAAACTATTGGTTTGGAAGTATTTTATATTCTTTGATGCAATCTTTTTGGAACAATTTCAATACATGTAGATTTTGTGCTTCTTTAAATTCTTCCTTCAGTGAGAAATCACTTTATACCTAAAATGAAGTCTTCCTTAATGATGTCCTGACAACTCATTAAAAATGCAATTATATATATTCATTTGGACCTTGGGCCTTATCACCTTCTAACTCTATTGGATACCTGCTATTTCTTAAAGGGTCTTTTTAATTAGACTTTTTTTCCCCTTCTTTTCACTTGGGGGAACTAGTTCAAAGCTATGAAGCACATATATGGATATGGATATGGGATACGGATACAATACGATATAGATTTGCTGATACGACAATTCTAAAAAGTTAGGATACGATACAACTTGGATATGTTAATTGATAAATATATTCATATAGATATTAAAATCAATAGGTGGTAACACATAAAAAAGTTCAAAACATATAGAAAACCAATTAATTTGCAAGGATAAATGACCATAACACATATCCATAGGCATCAAGCCATCATCCATGTTCATAATTCATAAGTCATCCTATATTAATAAAATCTACCAACAATTGAAAGAAAAATCGAATAAAATAAAATCTTAAATTAAATAAATTTTAACAAAAAATTATGAATGCACTTATACACACATAAAAATTAAAAAAAATAAAGACATTAGGTTTTCAATCAAGTTTTTGATCGGGTTTTCAATCTAGGAGAGAGAGCAGGAAGATAAAAATAAAGTAAGTTTTCAATCAGTATACATATCTGTAGTTTTTATACTTCAAAATTATATTTAAACCCTGTTTTTTTTTTTTTAATTATTTTTTTTAGAGTGATTCTAAACGTATCCCATCCATATTAAAATGTATCCCTTCCATATTCGGGGAATATCCGATGATGGCATTATATTTTACTGTTCCGATATGGGAACCGTATCCAATATGTTTCAAGGAGTATCCTAAGAGTGTCGGTCTCTGATATAGATACAATACTGATACTTAGAAGTTTTAGGATTATCCGTGCTTCATAGGTTCAAAGTGAACACCTTCCTCGATGCTTAAATTTGTTGTTTGCCTTCATTTTAAATTTTCTCCCATTGTAATATGATTCCTGATCAATATATAATGCTGCCATATTAGGATTCCTACTCATAATACCATGTGTCATGATATTATGATCCTGATAATTTATTACAGGCTTTAAACATCACACCCCCCCCCCCCCCCCCCCCCCCCCCCCAAACACACACACACACACACACAACTCTTCCAAAGAAAAAAAAATTTCCTTCTCCCTGCTACCCCCCAAAAGTTTATCATCTCATTTCTTGTATGTTGATGACTTAGAATTTACTCTTAGTTTTTATTACATTCAACACATTAATGTATTTCTCTGTTTTATTTATTGTCACTCACATTATTTCCTTGCCTTTTTGCTTATAGAGAGCTTTAGAGGAGAAGAAAGTGATTCGAATTGAGGCAAAGAATTCTGAAAGATTAGCAATGCAATCTTATCAAGAGAAGTCAGCCATTTTTGAGGTTTATTCAAAGGTAGTTTCTTTTAGTTATAATATTAATGCTCTATGAAGTTGTCTCTTGTTTAGCTTGCTGGCATGGCCAACAGGGTTTACCTATTTATTTAGTTTTTCTTTTCAGAAATTGTCATAATGCCTTAATGTTATTATTGTTGTAATACTTGTTAACATTTTTTTTTTGGAGGCTATTTAAATTATGTGCTTTAGCTAAACATATACCTTTCAAAGGTTGTTTTAAAAGTTTTTTTTTTTTTTTTCCTTCTCCCAATGGTTTTTAAAGTGCATTAAACTTTTAATAACTTCTACATGCTACTTCCTATAAAGAAACCAAGTTTAACTGAAATAGTATCAAAAACATTTTATAATTGTTGACCCAAGAATCAACCCTAGAAGGGGGGTGAATTGGGTTGATGCAAAATATATGGAACTTTAAAAACTTTTGCAAGTGTAACAAATAAACAATGATTCAAATAACACAATTAATGAAAGAATATAAATAAGAGAGAGTTAGAGAAATTAAACACAAGATATAATGAGGTTCGGCTCTCCCGCCTACGTTCTCGCCTCAAGAATTCCGCTTGAGGATTCCAAATCCACTAACCAATCTCCTTGCGGGTGAAGATCAAACCCAATCTATTTGTGGGTGTAGATCAAACTTTACACAATCTCCTTGCGGGTGAAGATCAAACCTAATATACTTGCGGGTGTAGATCAAACCTTTACAACAAGCAAATCCCTTTTGTTCAACAAGGGTTATGCCCAACCCTTAATCTCTCTTAAAGATAGATATGACTTCAGTACAACAACAAATCCCTCTTGATAGGGTGAATGAAGAATTAAGCTCAATCTAATATGATATGAACAATGAAAGCTCAAGTTGTGAATCTAGGGCTTAATAATGGATATGAAGAGTATAATCATTTTTATTTTGTTAATCCATACATCTAAGGTGTTTGAGACACCACTTAAATAGGTTGGAATGGTTTATAACCGTTGGGAAGGAGCCCATTAAAAATATAGCCGTTAGAACACTTTTTGGGCTTAGAAAGCTAGCCGTTATAGCCTTTCCGTGTAGTCGACTACACATTCCAGTAGAGGAATGTAAAGCCTTTCTCAAGGTTTAGTCAACTACATGATTCATGTCGTCGACTAAACTAGCCAAAACCAAGGTTTAGTTGACTACATGAAACTTGTCGTCAACTAAACTAGTCAGATATGCTAGTTTAGCTATGTTTTCATGAAAAATTCATTGTTTAAGTCCATTCCTGTCAACTTAGGCCTCTTGTTAATGATAAAATCAATTAGTTCAAAGGTCTTAAAGTCCTTCTAGGTCATGATCTATAGATTTTATCGTCATTGAGCTTTCACCATTCAACCATTTACATGAAATCCTAACTCTCACCCAAATACCAATGGCTATCATCATCATGCATTTTTACATTAAGCTCACAGAATATTATATATGCTCCCCTTAAGTTGTATTCTCCCCCTAAATCATATAATCATCAAGTACAAAGAAAATCTAACATCAATCATTACTTTTTCTCCTCCTTTGACATCATAAAAAAGAATGATGTTCATATATAGTCATTATGCCAAGATAATTTATATTTAAGCTCACAAGTTTTCATGCCATACATGAGATTCATAATATCAATAAGTATCAATGAATAGCATCAAAATCATCATGTGGATCATGCTTTCAAGTCTATAATGTCCATATAATCCAAGATTATGAAAAGAATAAATATCAATTGTTGAAATATCAATTGAGAAATGAAACCTTGGGCTAGCATGAATTTTTTCAGATTTTAGGTATTGAAGCACATAAGACTTATAGAAAGAGATATGTAATATTAGTCATTTCATGCATCAATCTCATCAAAAGAGTATATATCAAGATCAATGGAAAAATATACAAAACATTAGCATCATGCATTGATTTGATTTTTATAATTATAGCACTCTTGGCAAGCTCATTCTTCCACTCTTAAAATAAAGAAGGAATTCTTACTAATATCACCTTATGAAAAGGTTTCTACCTTTTGAGGTTCAAGTATCATTCCTTGGGAGTTCATGAGTATGAATTGAATTTACGTCCCATTATTTTTCAATAAGCTCATGCTTAAAGTTGTATACCTACAAAACAAGATTATGCAACTTTCTTTGGTACCCAAACCATTTTGGGTCCATGAAGGTTAGCACTTAGAATTATAGTCCGTTCAGGTTTCCAAATTCGTTTTGTTTTGACACATGAATTTTGGTAAGATTTTTAAAAATCAGTTTTGTCAAAAACACACCTTTGACTCCCTAAAGTTTTATCAAAATCTTCTTTGCCATCTGAAAACTTGGCAAGGTAGGGGACAAGTTATCAATCTTTTCTTTTAAAGAAATATTTTCTTTTTCGAAACATAACAAAGATTTATTTTTCAAAATAGCTTGCTCATATTCTTTCTTTAACTCCTCATTAAGTTTATTCAAATTTTCAATTACGTTTGAGAGAGAAGAAATTTTCTTTTTCAAAACAATACTTTTATAAGCAAGTTTTTCGCATTCTTCAAGCAACTTTGCAAAAGAAATTTGAAGCTCTTCATAATTAGAGGATTCATCAATATTAGAGTTTACCTCCTCTTCTTGTGCCATGAGGAAAAAAATGAGTTACAACATCTTTATCGCTTGATGCTTTAATTGAGTCACTATCTTCTTCAACATCTTCACAAGCTTTCATAGTGAGCTCATATGTTGTAAGGTTGCCACTTAAATCACTTAGGTTCATATTATTGAGATCCCTTGCTTGAAGAATGGAGGTGGTCAAAGAATCCCAAGCTTTAGGAAGACATCTAAGTATTTTTCTCACCAATTCATCATTAGTATAAGTTTTTCCAAGAGAGCTCAAAGGATTAATAATAAAATTAAAATGAGTAAGCATTTCAGAAATAGTCTCATGATTCTTCATTCAAAATAATTCATATTCACATACAAGCATGTTAATTTTGGTTTCTTTAACTTGAGGTGTCCCTTCATAGGTAACCTCCAGAGCATCCCATATCTCTTTGGCGCTAGTGCGCCTAGAGATTTTACTAAATTCATTTTTGGCAAGTGCACAATATAAAAGATTTATAGCTTTAGCATTGATTTCAATTAGTCTCTTGTCATTGTCATCCCATTCTTCTTGGGTTTTAGTGGGTGTATAGAGTCCATTTTCAATAGCCTTCCATACTTCATAGTTGGAGGCTTGAATAAAAATTCTCATTTTTATTTTCCAAAAATTATATAGAAAGCCATTAAACAAAGGTGGCCTTAGGGTCAATTGACCTTCAGCAATAAGAGTTCCAAAATGTTTTGACATGATCTTAACTCTAATGAAGATAAAAAAAAAATTAGAGCCCTACTTTGATACCAATTGTAGGACCCAGTGCTAACCATTTCACTTAAAACGAGTTAGTGTTAGGGAAGGCACCCCTCAAATATTTTAAAGGGCAGCGCAGCAGCCAAGCACCATAGTTCAAGTAGTTGCAACTGGTATAACGCTGACCCTAGCCCTGCATCCCTGTAGTCTAGGCCAACAATCACCACCCAGCGCATGCTCACGCTCTCCCGGGGACTCGAACCCATGACCTTGCTCTAATACCAATTGTTGGCCCAAGAATCAACTATAGAGAGGGGGGGTGAATTGGGTTGATGCACAATATATAGAACTATAAAAACTTTTGCAAGTATAACAAATAAACAATGATTCAAATAACACAATTAATGAAAGAAAATAAATAAGAGAGAGTTAGAGAAATCAAACACAAGATATAACGAGGTTCGGCTTTCCTGCCTACGTCCTCGCCTCAAGAACTCCGCTTAAGGATTCTAAATCCACTAACCAATCTCCTTGCGGGTGAAGATCAAACCCAATCTACTTGCGGGTGTAGATCAAACCTTTACAACAAGCAAATCCCCTTTGCTCAACAAGGGTTATGCCCAACTCTCAATCTCTCTCAAAGATAGATATGAATTTAGTACAACAACAAATCCCTCTTGATAGGGTGAATGAAGAATTAAGCTCAATCTAATATGATATGAACAATGAAAGTTCAATTTTGTGGATCTAGGGCTTGATAATGGATATGAAGAGTATAATCCTTTTTCTTTTGTTGATCCATACATCCAAGGTGTCTGAGACACCATTAAATAGGCTGGAATGGTTTATAACCATTGGGAAGGAGCCCATTCAAAAATATAGCCGTTAGAGCACTTTTTGGGCTTAGAAAACTAGCCATTATATCCTTTCCCGCATGGTTTAGTCGACTACACATTCCAGTAGAGGAATGTGAAGCCTTTCTCAAGGTTTAGTTGACTACATGATTCAATCGACTAAACTAACCAAAACCAAGGTTTAGTTGACTACATGAAAGTTGTAGTCAACTACACTAGTCAGATATGCTAGTTTAGCTATGTTTTCATGAAAAATTCATCGTTTAAGTCCATTCCTATCAAGTTAGGCCTCTTGTAAATGATAAAATCAATTAGTTCAAAGGTCCTGAAGTCCTTCTAGGTCATGATCTATAGATTTTATAGTCATTGAGCTTTCACCATTCAACCATTTACATGAAATCCTAATTCTCACCCAAATACCCAAGTCTTCAATAACTTCAAGTCTTCTTTTGTCGGGGTTCTTGAGAGTTGGAGTCTTCTCTTCTTAGAGGCTCTATGCTTCTCTTGATCTTTCACTTGATGAAGCCATTTGATTGCCCTTTGATCTCTTGCTTTTTTCTCGTTTGTTTCTCTTGTTCTCTTGGTTTTCTTCTTATGATAAATCATTTGAGTATAGAAAGTCCTAACTTATAATGATTAGCTCAATGATAAACATTAGCCGATAATCATCAATGCTTTGTTATCATCAAAATCATAATATATTCATGGAATGAAACCTTGAGCCTAACAATAATTAAACTTAATATTTCAGATTTAATCTTTCTTTTAGGAAGTGAATTTCCATCAACTTTTAAAAATTTAGTTGACTTGTTTACCGACCTAAGTCTGACAGGAAGTTGAATTTAAAATCTTGATTGAGGGGCTGAAGAAGTGGAGAAGAATTCATATTGCCAATCCAAAATTTTTGGGAGTTTTGAATAAGAGCAGCTCATTGATTGGTTGGCAGCTAGATCGAATGGGCATACTGAGCAGCTAAACTGTACGATGTGGTTCACAATGCCGTCACATTGTTGGTTGCTACCTTTTTGCTTGCATTGTCTGATTGTCATTGTTTTGCTTTTTAAACTTGAAAAAATCTCACTGGAATGGCTACATTTCTTAGAATGTGAAACTTATAGACATTGCATAGGTACAATTATGATTACTGAAATGTGGTGCTGAGATTTGTGTTGGTTTTTGCCCAAAATAATATTGGGTATGCATATGAACTTATGAATACTTGTTTTTTTAGTGCCATTGATTTTATACAATTACGAAATAGGAATTTTACATTACTATGCGAGAGAGCACTTCCAATGCTGCTTGCTAATCTTCCAGATCTCTCTGACAGTCTTACTCTAGTCATTATATTGATAGATCAATGCTTCTTGCCTCTTACAAATTTCGTTTGGAGTATAAAGGCTTGGTTATGTTTGATTTTGGGATTTCCACGTTCCAAATTTCCAACCTAAATGTTGTTAAACAATTCTTCAATTATTTTCCTTTTTACCATAAAAAATTGGTGCTTTAGTGTTGTCCATGTAATCCATGTTAGTGCAGGATTGAATATGATTTGAGAATGATATAGCTGTTTAGATCAAGTCTATGATGGGATTACTGTTGATGTTTTATTTTCTTTGTTGCCCTTTAGCTGAGGTTAGGTTAGCAGTAGTTTTGGAATGCTATACAAAATCCAAATTGGTATAATGTTAATTAATATTTTTACTTTGTTATGGCATATTATTTGATGATCTCCAGTCAACAATCAAGGAAAATTGCAAGAAAATTCACAAGAAAGAGAGAGAAACTGAGAGAAAATAGAAGAAAATCTGTTGAATCTTATTTAGGAGAGAGAAAATTGAGCCCTAAGCTCTACAAATTCTGTTTGTAATTGAACATATTGAAAACTACTTTCTAACAGAATCCTATCAGCTTATTTATGACAAACAAAAGGCTACAATTGACAAATATACCCCTAATAACATGCTACTAACAGATATACTAAAGGGTAATGCTGGAAAAATAGAGCTACTGGTTTATCAAGTGCTGGAGAGACTGAACAGCCCCTTCTTAACAAGCTTTTAGAACAAAGAATCCACATCAGGACTCCCCCTCTGAAAAGAAGCTTGCCCTCAAGATTCAGCTGCAAAATAGGGCCTCAAGTGCTGCACATTAAACAAGTTGGAGATATTAAAGTGAGGCGGCAACTCCACTTGATATGCATTGTCATTAATCTTGTGTAAAATCTTGCAAGGACCCACTTTCCGATCATTCAACTTCATATAAGTCCCAGCTGGATGTTGTTCCTTACTTAAAACCACCCATACAAGATCCCGGCCTTGAAAAGAAGTTCTCTTTTATGCACATCAGCAGCTGTTTTATAGTTGGCATTAGACTCCTCTATTTTGGCTTGAATTTGAACATGAAGTTCCTTCATAAAAGCTGCCATATCCTCTGCCTTAGCATTAGTTTTCTTGGAAAGTGGTAGAGGAGCCAAATCAAGGACACTATAAGGCTTGGAACCATAGACAACCTCAAAAGGAGAAGTATGAATAGTCCTATTGAGAGAAGAATTGAAAGCAAATTCAGCCAATGGAAGCATGTTTTCCCATCCTCTAGGATTTTCACCAATCAAACACCTCAACAAATTTCCAAGGCTTCTATTAACAGCTTCAGTTTACCCATTAGTTTGGGGATGAAATGAAGTATTAAAGCTCAACTCGGTTCCACAAGTTGCCACAAAGTTCTCCAAAAATGAGCAAGAAACTTAGCACCTTTGTTGGACACAATAGAACTAGGTATCCCATGCAACTTGTAGAGACTTCTCTAAAGAAAAGATTAGCAACATGAGATGCATCCATTGCCTTTCGACATGGAATAAAATGTGCCATCTTGGAGAATCGATCAACAATCACCATAATCGAATCATTATTCCTTTGGTTGGTGGAAGACCAAGCACAAAATCCATACTAATGCATTTCCAAGGGCTGGTAGGTACAGGAAGTGGCAAATACAGCCCTGCATTAGTGGCTGTCCCCTTACTCTTTTGGTAAACATGGCACCTTTGAACATGCCTAATAACATCTTTGTTCATTCCCGGCCAAAAGTAGTCTTGTTGAAGCAATTCTAGAGTCTTTTTCTCACCAAAATGACCCAAATTATGTTGTTCAACAAGCAACTTCTCTCTAAGAGACCAATGAGGCACACTCAACCTCAATCCTTTGAAGAGAAATCCATCTTTTAACAAAAACTCAGTCTTGGCAGCCTGCTGTCCACTTTGTAAAGCATGGAGAATCTTCCCAAAATAAGGATCTTCATCATAATGTGCCTTGAACTCATCAAAACCAGCCACCATATTTCGCATCTCAAGTAAGAGATTAACCCTTCTACTCAACCCATCAACTACTTTATTAAGAACACTAGACTTATATCTCAAAAAGAAATCAAATTGTTGGAGAAAGCTCACCTACTTGGCATGCCTCTTATTAAGATGTGGTTGATTGTTGATGTGCTAAAGAGCTTCATGGTCGGTGTTGAGAATAAACTCCTTGTAGGCCAAATAATAATTCCAATGCTTGATAGCTTGAACAATGGCATAGAACTCCAAGTCATAAGTAGAATGCTTAAGTTTGGCACCATTCAACTTCTCACTAAAGGAAGCAATTGGTTGTCCTTCTTGGCTAAGGACTCCTCCAATTCCCACACCCAATGCATCACAATCAAGCTCAAACACCTTGTCAAAATTAGGCAATGCTAGAATAGGAGCTTCCGTCAACTTCTTCTTCAAGAGTTGGAAACTCTCTTGGGCTGCCAAAGTCCATTCAAAGACTGTTTTCTTGATACAATCGGTGAGAGGAGCAGCTAAGGTACTGAAATTTCTGATAAACTTTCTATAGAAAGTAGCAAGACCATGAAAGCTCCTCACTTCTTGCATACTAGAAGGTGTAGGCCAATCCACAATTGCTTGGACCTTACTTTCATCCCTAAGCACTCCATTTGAGGATACAACATACCCCAAAAACGCTACCTTGTCAACCCCAAAACTATACTTCTTTAAGTTGCCATAGAACTTTTCTCTTCTCAAAATGTCAAACACTTGTTGAAGGTGTTTCAGATGGTCTTCAAAATAGCGGCTATAAACCAAAATATCATCAAAATAAACCACTACACACACTCCCAAAAGTGATTGTAACATTTGGGTTATAACCCACATGAAGGTACTAGGAACATTAGTGAGCCCAAATGGCATGACAAGCCATTCAAAGAGCCCATTGTGTGTCTTGAAAGCGGTTTTCCATTCATCTCCTGGACAGATACGAATTTGGTGGTAGCCACTTCTAAGATCAATCTTAGAAAACACCTTTGCACCGGATAAACAATCCGACATATCAGCCAATCTTGGAATCGGAAAGCGGTACTTGATGGTAATCTTACTAATAGCTCTACTATCCACACACATCCTCCAAGAACTATCCTTCTTTGGAGTCAAAAGAGTGGGAATGGCACATGGACTAATACTAGCCCGGATATAGCCTTTATCAAGCAGGTCCTCAATCTGTTTTTGTAGTTCTTCTTTCTCTTTTGGTGTCATTCTATAGGCTGCCTTGTATGGAAGTGCTGAACCGGGCACCAAGTTAATACAATGTTGGATATCCCGCATTGGAGGCAACTCGGGAGGCAACTCTTGAGGAAACACATCAGAATATTGTTCTATTAACTCTTCAACAGCACTAGAATCAACATTTTCAGAAACCTTTTCTTGTGGAATTAAAGCAAACACATAGCCACTTTCTAGGCTTTCTTGAATAAAACTTTTGGAGGTAAGTAAAGAAGTTGTTTGAGGCTTGGAATGCACTTCTTCCTTCAGGGGCAGCAGTGTATATTGTTGATCTCCCTTACATAAAGTGTATGTATTCTTCTTCCCATCATGGATAGTTTGTCTATCATATTGCCAAGGTCTCCCAGGAAGAATATGGCAAGCATCCATGGGTACTACATCACACCACACTTCATCAAAATACTTCTTTTGAATGGAAAAAGAAACCAAACAACGCTTTGTTACCCTGACTTCATTTCCCTTCTTGAACCAAGAGAGCTTATAAGGATTAGCATGCTCTTGAGTTGGAAGCTTCAATTTGTCCACCACTTCTTGTGAAACAACATTCTCACAACTTCCACCATCAATGATCATATTACAAACCCTTCCATCAATGCTACAAGCAGTGTAAAAAATATTGGTTCTCAACCAATCTTCCTCGGATTCTTGCTTTGGCACTAACAAAGTCTTCTTTAACATAAGTGCCATGCCTTCTTCCTCATCACAATCTCCACCAATCTCCTCATTTAAGGGCTGGTCATAAGTTGGCGGCATGTCAAAACACACATTTGCATCAAGTTCTTCCATCAAGTTCTTCCATCAAAAGTGCTCTATTGCGCTCCCCCATTGTCTTTCTACAATCCGAAGACTTGTGACTGGGTCTCCACACTTGAAGAACTTAAAGTTTCCACTTTGGAACTGATTTCCAGCCCCTTGACAACTTGTATTAGGCTGATTTTGAGTTGGAACAACAACTTTAGCAACCTTAGAAGGCTGCACATCACCCCATCGACCTCCCTTTCCAACTTGAGATGCATTACCATCTCTATGGTAGCTTTGGTAAGGCTGTCCAGCCCTTGAAGACCCTTGAAATTGCTGACCAGATCTAGAAACACCCCAGTTTTGTTGTTTCTCCACCAACAAAGCTCGGTTATAGGCTTCCGAAATGGTCCATAAAGGATGCAATACAAGGACGTCTTGGATAGAAGTCTTAAGACCACGTAGGTACCTTGCCACCATTTGTTCTTCACTTTCATTCAAATCAACCCTTGCTATTAATTGATAGAAAGCATAGGTGTAATCATCACTACTTCCCGTCTGCTTAAGATTGTGCAAATTCTTATAAAGAGTTTGCATATAATTGAAGGGAATGTAGTGATGCTTAAGCTTCTTTTTCATCTTGTTCCACTCTTTAATCTTGCCCTTTCTGCGTCGTCGACGATGCATTTGTAGTTGTTCCCACCAAGAAGAAGTACTTCCTTGGAGGTGAATTAAAACCAACTTCACTTTCGTTTCACCCGACACTTTATAATAGTAAAACATTCTTTCAATAGTATTGAGCCAATCAATAAATTCTTCCGGATTAAGGCTTCCTCTAAACTTAGGAATGTCAATTTTCAGATTATACTCCAACTTGGAGTCTTGCTTTGCCACAAAAGGTCTTCTTCTTTGGTGAACCCCAAAGGGATTATCAAAAGAAGTATCGGTGTCCCTAGACTTATAATTCACCTCACTAGGAGGTTGGAGTCGATGAACCATCTCCGTCAAGAACTCGATTTGCCTCCTCAATTCTCCAATCTTATCTCTTTGCTGCTGGTTTTGTGGTGGATCATCTCGTCTGCCCACTGGTGGATGATTTTTAGCCCCAAGCTCCATGTTCATAGCATTTCCTCTATTCCTTCCTCGTCTACCTCGACCTCTTTGAGCCATGGTAGCACTATGAACTCAAATAATAGTTTGAATTTAAGAGAATGTGAAGCCAAACAGCAGCAACACTCCAAAAGCCAACTAACTTGAAAGCTCTTGAAGAACAAAGTATGAATTTGCAGTAGAAAAGAATTGAAGTTCAAGCACACTAGGCTCGAAAGAATCTGTCACAGCTATGGACTAAAATATCCACGATATCTTCAATATATCCACGATATATCTTTGTATCCGTACCTCTCGATACGATATCCAATTGACATATCTTTTTCGCAAAATATCTGTATGATATTTTCGATATTTTTGATATTATTGATAAAATCTTGATATATCTCGATATATCCATAATTTTTTTTTTTTTTTTTTTTTTCACATAGTATCGCCGATATATCAAATATATTGATGATATATCGAGATATATCGACTATATCGAAATATTCATTTTCTTGTTATTGTGTCAAAATTATCTCCTCTTACTCTTTAAGTATTAATTTATATAAAAATTCTAATTTTATTAATGGCTTAAATTAGTGTTATGAAGTAACATCCTTCATTTACTCTATTAAAATATTTGTTCTTTTGCTCGGCGTAGTACACTTTTTATACCTTACACAATACATACTAGTCTCATACACATTTAAATAGCAATATTTTAATTTTAAACTGTTATTTAGAGTCTAAATCATTGTTCCTAGAGTTTCAATGAAAATATACTTGTTTAACTAAAAATATCCATTATATCTTTAAATCGATATCGAAAATTTTGATATATCCATCGATATATCCGATATCTCCGTATTTTTGGACCCTCGATATATCTATTGATATCGATATTTAAGTCCTTGGACTCACAGCAAGTGGACAGGGCTCGAACAGAGCTAACGGAAGCCAACGACTACAACAAAACCCTTAGAACTCATTCTGGAACCAATTGGAAGCTTCAATCAACCAATTCAAGAAGGGTCTAACCAGAAACAGATCTCGCACGAAGCTATGATGTGTTGTGACCTCAAGAATTTCTTCAAAATTGATGTCGAACCAAAATTACAAGCTGCGATAGAGAGAAAACCTCCAGATTGCTCTCTCGATCCAAACCAAAGGCTTCGAACTAATATTTGGCTGCAAAAGTAGGTGAACCTTCAACGTTGCTGTGTTGCGATCAAACCCTAGGTAACCCTAGGCTTGTTCGACCATGAATGGAGCATCAGACTTCATCTCGGCACAGGAAAAGAAGAAAAAAGAGGGGCTAAATTCAACTCCATAGAGCATCGATCCGTGGCTCTGATACCAAATGATGATCTCCAGTCAACAATCAAGGAAAATTGCAATAAAATTCACAAGAAAGAGAGAGAAAGAGAGAAATTGAGAGAAAATGGAAGAAATTCTGTTGAATCTTATTTAGGAGAGAGAAAATTGAGCCCTAAGCTCTACAAATTCTGTTTGTAATCAAATATATCGAAAACTACTTTCTAACAGAATCCTTTCAGCTTATTTATAACAAACAAAAGGCTACAAATATACCCCTAACAACATGCTACTAACAGATATACTAAAGGGTAATGCTGGAAAATTAGAGCTACCGGTTTACCAGGTGCTGGAGAGACTGAATAGCCCCTTCTTAACAAGCTTTTAGAAGAAATAATCCACATCATAATTTTACGTTGGTATGTGGCATGGGTGCCAAATCTTGTGTCTCTATAGCTGGCCGTTAGTGTTCTTTATGCATTTTGCTAATAATCATTGCACATAGTACTTTCAAAATGAAATTTTAATTTACCCAAGTACTTTATAAAAATGGTAAAATAAGAAAGTGCTAGAAAGATTTTACAAAATAGTAAAAAAGAATGTTATCACTGTATTGCATGTTCTCATGATGCCTCATTTAGAGACCAAGTGGAAACTTATTTTCTTGACATTTTTCTGAGCATCGTTAATGTGGCAAAGAATGCTGTGCTGTTTGTGCCAAATTTGAAGTGTTGGGAATATGGGATGCCTTGGAGTTCTCTATTTAGTGATGTTTTAAAGCTTTGAGTTTGAATTTCATTTTTATTTCTAGCACTTCTGGGATTATATTTGATATTGGAAAATTTCCAGGTTTGTTTCCAGAAGGGAAGGCTGTCATATTTTCTTCTTTGTATGTTTTATTAGCAACCATGTAATACCATTTTGAAAATAATGTTGCCTTTGTTTTGCAACAATGCTTGGACTTCTTTGATATAGTATAATATGTGAGAAGATAGAGGTTGCACTTTAGAATCCAGGAGCCCTGATTGTGGATCTATATTTCTTTATTTTCCTTTTATTTTTCTTTTCTTTTAATTTTATTTGTAACTGCTTGCCAGGGGGTTTAGATCTAATGGCCTAACATGTGTCATACTTATAGGCCCAGAGAAGCACAGTGAGCATTATATTATGCATTAGCGCCAATAGTTTGCTTTCATGTCAGTCATCAGGCCCAAAGGAGCTGAGTGAGTGGAACATTTTGCGTCATCTCCTTTTGATGTCGCTTTGTTTTTGTTGAAAAAAAGATCATTCTGAGTGGTTGCCGAGAGTTATGATGTACTATGCTACACCCTATCATTAATCATGATTTGGTTAGATTTGGTTAAGGTATGAAATGGTTAGAGTATATTTGATAAATATCTCAGAATGTTAAGTTTCCTTTTAGGTGTAGGTCTATAATATATTTAAAAATTCTACTTGGGTTTATGTTAATGCAATTCAGCCCTCTGGCAGAAATCAGCATTTTCTAGGTTCCAATTTCATATTTCTTTTTCTCTTATTTTTCTCCTAGGAAATTACTTTTACCCTTTTTAAATTATTCGTGTGAAATTCGAAGCAGAAGTTGTCTTTTTAGTAGTGTTGTATCCTCTTGTTGCGGAAGTTAATGCTTGTGAAGTAACTACTTCCGTCACCATTTAATGTTGCTGCTGTTTCCACCATTGCCTTTATCTCCCCTTTCTTGGTTGCTGTTAAATAAATAAATAAATGAAAAGTTTGTTTTGTGGCCCATGGTTGTGGTGTGGCATGCGATGCTCACTTTTAAATCAAGTTTTTGTGAAGACGCATGATGTCTTCTCATGGGAAGGCATGTGATTCTCTTCACTTATCTTGTGGGAACATGTTGCCTACTTTGTTTGAGATGTTCCTTTCTTTTTTTCTTTCCTTTCTTCCCTTGGGATGTAAGGGGAAGGGGTTCGATTCCCCTTTCTAGTGTTTGGTATGCACATATACCCAAGAATGCCCCATTCCCGCTAGGGTCACATTACCACTTAGACCCCCTTTTACAATCCCATCTCCACTGTGGTTTTGGTTCCCTATTCCCGGGTATCTCATTTACAATAAATAAAAATGCCGACTGTGCCCCTCACACTTAAGAACAACAATTCCATCTTCCTTCCATGTCCCTTCCTTTAATCCCCAAAACACGTTGCAAATCTCCCGTTCCTTTGAGCTAAGCCCTCATCGTTGTTCTCCACGATCTCCCTCCTTAGTCATTGTCGTTTCCCTCACCAGCTATTACCGTAATTTAACTCACCAGCTCTACTGTCGTTTCCGTCACCAGCCCTCATTGTCACAATCGTTTCCCTAGCCAGCCCTCACCGTTGTTCTCCACGATCTCAAGATTCCACCCTCGCATTCATGAGGTTGTGATGATTTCTAAAAAAGAGGCAGTGATGTGGTCTCACCATTCATGGCAGGGCAACTCTGACAGTTTGTGAGAAATTGGGGTTTTCTTTCCCTTCTTCTCTCCACAGGCAACTGTTGTTGCAGCCATAGCGGTGACCATTTTCTTGCCTGATAAAAGCCGGATCTGAGCCTCCTTAGAAATCATCAAACCTGAAGAGATTGTTCTTCTTTTTGCTTCACTATGTTTGGTTATGGGGTTCTAGGTTTTGGTGGGTGTGATTTTGGGGAAGGAAATTTGGATTTTGGGTAGGAATTATGGAGGTTGAGTCTTCGGGGATGGTGTGAAGTTGACCCTTGAACCAATAGCTGGTGGCAAATAGAAGATGGTGGGGGTTGGTTGTGATGAAGAAGATGGTGGTGCTGGTTTTTTTTTTTTTTTGGGTCCATTGGACATAGCTACTGTGAGTGATTTAGTTAACTATAGCATATAATAGTCGACTAAACCACACGAGTTATGGCTATTTAAGTGCATTTTTCATGGGTTTCAACTTCATTTTTTTATTTTTTATAATTTTATCTTTGTAACTCTATTTTACACCCACTCATCCACCATGGTTTAGTGAACCCAGAAATTGCTCCAAGCAACCTAGTGTTTGCTAGGTGGGTATTGGGTACAGATCATGGGTAGTGTGGAAATTTACTCCATTTGGGAATCAATTTCCTTGCCCAACTAAATGTGGGAATGGGAATGTAAGTGGGAATCCTAATTTCCATTACTGCGAACCAAATGTGGGAATAGGTATCAATACCAAGCATTCCCATTCCCAAGTAATGCCCCATTCCTAGGACTCACATTCCCATTCCGCGAACCAAACGCACCCTAAGCGTTCAGGGAGAGGAGCATCTATAAGTAATTCATGTGGGGGAGTACCAATCAAAGACCCAACAATCGTTGATCATTGATCATGTGGTTCCTATTATGTAAAGAGTGGATCATGCAGCAAATTGATCACGGTTTCAATCTATCAATTTGAGGGTGAGTCTTGAAGAATAAGATTACTATGAACGATTTTGTGGGTTCTTGGTGTAATATGCTACACCATATCATTAATCACGATATTAATTAGATTTGTTTAGGGTAGAATAAGTTTAGAATATTTGATAAATATTGCTAGATGGTTAAATTCCTTTCAGTATAGTTGTGTAGTCTATCGAAACCCTGTTTTGGTTATTGTTAAACTATTAGTGCAACTCAGCATTTTCTTATTTTGACAGTTCTTAAGAAGGAATACAATTGCTGTTGTGTTTTTATGTGGATGGTTGTGAGTTGCAATTCTTGATACTTTGTTAGTAATACTAATTAAATAGGAAAAAAAATTGCTACTAACACATACTAAATCCTATTTTGAGATGTTTCTTTATACTTATTTGATTCTTGGGTGCCATGTTGTTTTCTTCTTGCCTAATATGGTTTGGTTTATCTCATTCCAACTTCATGGTCTAATTGAATCCTATTATATTCTTGGGGTAGTACCTTTTGTCAAAATCTATATATCATTATTGTCATCAACAAATGCTCTATGATTGGAAGTTTTGGAATGTGTTTTGTCAGTTCACATAGATTCTTATAAGCAAAAGGTCATCCTTTAAATTTATTAGCTTTAATGTACTACCGTTTTCTTGTGTTACACGGGCTCTTCGTTTTAGCTAAGGTACCCGTGTTGACACGACACAACATGACACAAGTACGGGTATGGGATCCGTGCCGGATATGGCATTTGATAGATGGACACAGTTGCCATGGAAGAAGAAGGAAGAGAAAGAGAAGGACACCAAACCATTCGATCGTGAAAACTATGGCTCGATGGAGAGAGAGAGAGAGAGAGAGAGTGGGCACCTCCTTGATGTCAGAGGTGTTTTCCAGAATGTCGCCGGATAGTGTCAGACTGCATTGGAGGTGCTGTCGGAGGGATGACCCTATGTTGATGACGACCCTTTCTCCCTTTTATGAATTTCTGTTTAATGAACAGCCCTTTTTCCTTTTATGATTTTTTTCGTTTTTTTTTTTCAAAGTTAATCCTCATACTTTCTTTATTTCTAAACCGGCACAAACTTTAATTCACACTTTAACACTTCAAAACTTTATTATTATGAAAATACCCCTAAATATCAAAATACTTTCAAATAAACCCCTTATCTTGTTTTTCTTAAGAGTATATATTTATATATTTACACACATGTATCCCCGTACTCATATCCAATTTTTGGATCATTTTTAGCGAGTCCCCACATCCCAATTTTGAAAATTTGACGAATCCGACATCTAGATACACACCCAATACCTGTACCTGAGTCCATGTGACATAGATTATTTCTACTTTTTTTCCTCAAAATTTCCAAAATAGAAGATGTTTCATTTTTTCTAATAATTTCAAAAACCCCATTTTTTTTTTTTTTTTGCTTTGTTTATTGTTTATTGCTTTTTTGTTGTGGGGTGGGGGAATACTTTCAGAATTTTGGACATGCCAGGACTAATATCAGTATGACATATTCTTTAGTTCAATATGTCGTACTGATATCAGATATTCAGCTTGTATTGTCCACGGAAAAAACACAAGCATATGATGGCATTAGATTGATGCATATTTACATTTATACCTGGATTTAGGGATAAACTGTACAATTTTCTGCTTACGGTTTATCTCTCCACCCTTTTCTTTTTCTCTCCTTCTTCTCCACCCAAAAGTGCTTCACTTCATTGCCAATATGTATGAACTGCTGAAACCACCTTTTGGAAATTGGAATGGCTATCAACTTTCAACCTTTTTTCCTTATATATAATTATGTGTATATATTTGATTAATGGATCTTAGTTTTATATCATACTTTCTGCCCAACCATACTTGTGGGATGTGGTTGAAAGCTTGGAAAAAATCCTCGGGCCAGCGGTTTTCACCCTCCCGCCATGATAGTGATTAATCCCTTGGTTGAAAGGTTTGGGGATACGTTGGGTTTCGACCCAAAAAAAAAAAAAAAAAGAAAAAATACTTGTGGGATGTAGAAAAGTTAACCAATATATAACTTCTACGCAAAGTACATTGACATAGAGAATAGAAGTCTCCATTTTGTCAGTGAGCATATCATCTATGCACACTTTTATTGATGTGCAGAAATTACAGGTAGGTTTTTCTATATTTATGTTTAACATATGATACTGAAGAAAAATTTATCATTTTTAAAAATTCTCTCACATTATGAGCATATCAATGACTTTAGATGTTGTTTAGTCTGTTAGTTGGTTGCTTACTATTGCACTTTTTTCCATATGGATTTGATGGGGACAGCATGCACATGGCTCAACAGGATGGCCCAGCTTGGCCTATTAACTTAAAGAGCAAGGGTTTACCATAATTATTTAGTTTTATTTTTAGAATAATGAATTGTTGCCCTTTAAATTCCTAGATTTTAGGGTTAAGTTTTTATCATATTTGATGTAACTGGGACCTCTATATAAGGGCTCCAATAACTCTTTAATTTTCAGCTTATGATGAATTAAAATTGGATCTTTCCAACGTTTGGTGCCGACTCCAAACACCCCCTAGGTGCCGACTCCTAGGGTTCAAGCTTCTTTCTTTTCTTTTCTCTACTTCTTTTCTCTCTTTTATTGTTCTTGAGGTTGTCCTGCATCAAGATTTCACATTGTATAATTGTGGTACTAGGTTATTATTGGAGGGGTAATAAACTCAATAGTTCTCTGAACAGAAAAATGTGATACAATAGGTAGTATTTATTTACACTAAAATCATAATGTGCATTTTCTTTTGCGTTTGTTATGAAGACTGCAGTCAAATGATCCTTGTGCAATTGTACCGTGCACACCCCACTAGAAAATCTAAAACAGGTACCTTCATGCCTTTTTGAACCGTTAATAAAATCTGAAAGTTTTAGAGTTGTTATTGGATAAAATTTTATGAGCACATAGCGCTTCTAGCTTACAAATAATGATGTTCAACTTCGTGCCTTCCAAAGAGAAATAACAAGGTCGAATTATAACAGTGAAATACTTTAAGTTTTCACATCAGTTGCAGTAGTTTCCTGTGTATATACACTCCCAATTGTAAAATTTTTTTGGCCATCATGCAAACTAAAGAATATGTCTGCATACATAAGTTTATATTTCACATCACACATTTACACATTTGTATGTGTTAGGGTAATGACGGCATTCCTATGGTCTTTCTTTCTCAGGCATGCAATAAAATGTCCAAGCACTTCTTGCAGATGCAAGCTATACAAGAACAGGTATGTTTATATCTTAGCCAGATATTCTTATGTACTGTCATTGCATAGCTTGTTTTGAAAGCTTGATTTAGAACTACTGTATTGGCCAGTAGAATGAAATATTTTACACATCATTTGGTTGTGTTTTTGAAAGTAATTATCAAAAGAAAATAAAGTAATAAAAATTTGCTTTTTATTTTGTTACATTTTTGTTCCAAACTAGAAAGTGTCTTTGATAAGAAACTATGCAGAAATGTTATTGTACTAAAACCTTGAAAGTATCTATAGACCTGCTATCTACTTTGACAATGGTGATAACGGTCACATCTTTGGTGGTGAAGTGACTTAAGGGGGGTGGGAGTTTTAGGAAACATGGGTGGAGAAAAAGGTGTTGTTGCTGGTGATTGCAGTGGTGGCAATGGTTGCTGCAGTAATGGCTGGGCTACTCATTAGCAATGTTGCCAGTGACAGAAGTGGTGAAGATGGGTGCAAAGATGATATTCATAGTTTTCTTCTATCATCTACATTGGCATCAGTGGTGGTACTGGTGCAATCAGTGGTGGAAGCTGCCAGTTTGATGGCAGTCATGATGGTAGTTGTGGTTTGTTGGTGAAAGTGATTTTTGTTGCACAATTAAAAGGCAACATATTGATGTATAAGTATTTTTTTTTCCCTTTTCCTTGTTGCTTACACTAAAACCTTTTGTTTTAGTTTATTTTTATTTCTTTTGGAGTAGTACTCTAACAGTGAATTATCAAACAATTATTTTTTGCTTTTCTTGCTATGTTGCTTACAAGAGCAAGAAAATTATTTCTTAGATGCTATCCATATGGTCAGTTGAAGCACGTATCATTTTTTTTTTTCCCTGGGTAAGAAGCATGTATTGTAATCCTTGTGTAGAAAGCGTCTAGATGAACCTTTAACCAAAACCTATTTTGGGTCCAAATCCTACATGATTCTTGGTTTCTTATACCAATAACATCAACTTAGTTTATCACACATTCACCTCCTGTATTGCTGTCTAGAAGAATAATTTAGATTAGTGTTGAGGGAATTTGATCAGAGTTATTTTTGTCTGCCTGAAAATACTAAGTTTCCTTTTTGGTATAAAGCTTTGAGTGCTGACCTAGCTCAACCATATAATAAAGTAGTAAGCACCTATTACTCAAAATTTGTTGATTAGTAACTTGGCACACGTGAACAGGTCAACACAGCAAAGTCTGTTGAAAAAGATGTTAAGGTTCTTAAAGCTAAGCTGAGTGATGAAGGAGTGCTGGATAAGTCACTTGAGGTCAAACTAGTTGAACGTCAAGGGAAAGGTAGCTTTTATACTAAGTCATTTGAGTTTTCTCTTTCATAACTCAGCTGATATGTTATAGTTGAGAGTACATTTTTTCCCCTTCAGCGGAACAGTTGGATGAATTTAAAAGGCAATTAGAAAAAGAAAGAGATCTCAAGTGTGAAGAGGCTATGAAAGAAGTAAACAATATGAAGTTGGATTTGCAATCGAGGAGGCGTGATCAAGAAGCGAGGCAAAGGAAGGTTGAAGCGATGGTAGCAGAGGTATAATGTTCATGCCTTCTGGTTCTTATACTGGACCAGTCATTTTGATCAGAAGTAGTTTACGTCTAAATATTCTTTTTCCTTTAAATGTTAGATGGATGCTTTAACTTTGAAGACTAATTCAGTAAGAGAATCTGGAGCAGCTAAACAGCAAGAGTTGGGTCGTAAATGTGAAGAGATTGTGAAAGAGGTGCATTTATATTCTGTCTGTGCCTGCATGTGTGTGCATTGTGTTAAGAAATTGAATTTGTTGCCTGTTTGGGAATTCCAAAAAGTGATCCGTTTCAATTATTCACAGAAAGACACTGTTTTCCAAAAATTATTGAGCCTGCACTATCTTCTCTGCTATTACGGAATAAGTAGTAGGCACTTCTTATCTAAAGGACAGAATTGGAAAGCCCAGTTTTTGAGTTTTTCAAAGCCTCCCTTGGTTTCTGTTCTATACTTAGTGAGGACTAAAATCCAAGGCTGGTATAGAGTTTTTAAAATTCAACAAAATTTTAAAAAGAGCATCCTATTTCTTTAATTTTTGAGAGATTGGAGCTTAGAAGATTTCAAAATATTGGCCAAATAGGACCATCTTGTGTTAGAAAGTTCTAGTGCCTATAAATTTCAGTTGTCACCACTCACCAGGATCAAAATTAATTTGGAAACCAAACTTTAAATTCTTGTTCATATAGCCTTTGTTGTATTGCTCACACATTTATATGCTTATTGATATATGATGCTTTGATCTTTGTAATTTGGAAATAGATATTGGTTAAAATATTGTGTATATCTTGATTGTAGTTTCGCCATTATTCAAACTCCATTGGGGTCTTGCTGCCTATGATTGAAGCAGAGCCAGTTCAAGGAAGAGGCAGGTCAAATTAACCTTCATTTTAGATACGAATTTATCAGCTATTTGACTGCAAAAAGCAGCTTGTTCGACCTTGTTAATTGAAATTTCCATACCCCTCCTGTTTCTACAGTGAAATCAAAGCCACCACTAGTCCAGTCCTGCTCGTGTAACTAGTAATTGTCGTTAGTTTTTCATTATGTTTTCTTGGGGTACATTTTTTGTAGATTGATGTTGTTATGGCTCATCTTAGTGTAGAGATTGAATTATTCAAGCTGCATTTGTTCCTCCATTGAAGTTTGGTTTGTAATGATCATGCTGTTCATTTTCGTAATTTGATGTCAATTTGTCTCCTACGTTTCAGTGCAAACTTGTAATTAATAACAGTGCACCCTGAATGAAAGAAGGAAAGTAGTAAATGGGGGAATTATAGATTGGTCTGGCTACGAGGAAATAATTACAGTTAGTAATCATTTTTAGTTAAGTTAGTAGTCATTTTTTACGATTTATAAAGTTAGCAGTCATTTGTATTGATATGAAATTATTTGCAGCAACTGGACCAATCTGTAATTCTCCCAAAGGAAAAAATAAAACGCCCAAACGTGGCTCCTGACAACCAAATGAAAGCTGACGAAGGTAATTACATTACATTAAACAGTTTATTAGCCTTATCGAATTGAGTTTGATAGTGCTTAAGCTTGGCTTGTTAAGCAATTGAGCTCGGAACTTGAGCTAGTGCTTGGCTCCTTGGAGCTTGTTGAGGCATGAATGAGCCCAAGAAATGTTTCAAAGGGTGGTACTTGCCTACTTGGGCACATTGGGATAATGGCCAAGTGCTCCATGTCGGCGACTTCGCCCAAGAAGACGAATAAATCAATAAATTGCGTCTGTACGGATAACCTGTATACTTGTGTCTTCGCAGGCAACCTCAATACGGGCTAACCATAATTTTGGTGAAGATAGTCCTTTTTACATTTTATATAGATGTAATTTCTAAAAAGCATTTTGGAGGGTCCAGTAGGGATTTTAAAGCATCTCCAACAATGCTAGTTAAACATTCTTTTACCTCAAATAGCCAATCAAACCGTTTAAAAACACGCTCCAATGGGCTCGCTAAAGCCCTTGCTATTTTAACTCTATCTATAGAATGGCAAGCCTTTTCTCAGTCACTATCTCATTTGGTGCTCAATTTTTCTCACAAAAAACCTGGGAAGACAAACTCGAGGAACGGACGATCTCCTTTGGCTCTCCTCTTCCAAGCCTCCTCAAGGGACAATCAAACAGTTTAAAAACGTGCTCCAACGGGCTCGCTCAAGCCCTTGCTATTTTTGCTCTATCTATAGTTGCTTGCTAAATGTCTTTTTGCTAGCTATTTTAGCCAAATTATAGCTAGGACAGTAGCATGGTTGGAGATGCTCTTAAGACAGGCAGAATCTCTGTTTACTCGAGTGGTTGAGAGTTATAGAAGCTCATGTTCTCAAATGGAGCTAGCTGGTAATTCTACGGCTTTAACCAAGGCGTGCGGTTGGCAGGAGACTATCTGTTTTGGGTTTCTGTTCGGTTCCACTCCCTCAGTCTTTGGTCCGAAACTTCTTTGTAAATTGTGATGAAGCGTGGAAGGTGCATGGGCTGGTTTGGGCTGCGTGGGTTTATGGGGCCTGAAGAAAGTGGCAACGCAAGTTCTTTTTATCTATTCTGAATCATGTCTCCAAACTGAATACATGGCTTGTATCCACACTCTTCAATGGGTAGCAGCCAAGGGTTTTCAGATCGTTTCTGTTGGTACAGATTCTGAAATTTTGGTAAGACATCTGGCAGGTAATTTGGAAAGTTTTGCTAGCATTATGTCTCTTTTTTGAATTAAAGTCTGTTATCCTCAAATTTAGAATGTCAATTTTGTAGAGTTTCGCGAGAGGGAAGTCCAGCCGTCAAGGAAGCCCATAATCTAGGAGTTATGGCTAGATGTGGCTTTCTTAATGTATTTTGGTGCTCCCTGACCTAGCTCCATCTACATCTTGTAATTATGATTTTAATGAATGAAGTTCTACTATTTCCACCAATATATATATGGGTCAGGATTGGGGGATACAAGTTTTAACACAAATTTTGATACAAGTTTTTATAAGTATATCTATGATTCATATTTTGCGAAACCCATAGTTGAATTAAAAAATTGAGCATGCATGCAAAAAATGAAGTTGATTTGATATTGATTGCTATTCGATCCAAAAACTTATATTTCTATTCAATAAAAATCTCACATTTTATGGATGAAGTGGCTCTAAACAATCTAATATTCCAACGATGAGTTTCGTAAAATAAGAATTGTAGATGGATTTATAAAAACTTGTGTTCTCCGACCCTAATCCTATATATGTATATTGGAAAGTGAAATATCCACTGTTGTGGCTGGGGACATAATTATAATTGTTACAAGAAATGAGTCCCTTATGTTTTTTTTTTAAAAAACACAATACACATCATCTGGTATGCATTAGCGGTGGATAGGGATGTAATTGGCTCAATTTCGGTTAGCGTGTAAGGAATTTTTGGACTGAACCGATCTCATCGGTTTTGCAAAAGTGATACTTGGCCGAAACCACACAGTTTTCTGATCTTCGGTTTGGTTCGGTTGGAGATCAGTTTTTTTGCAAAAGGCTAGTAGATCCAAAGAAAATTTTGAATGAAACCATATCAAGCATTTAATACAAAGTCCACACATCAACATACACATATATTATATTATATATGTAACATAGATCAGAATAGGGGATGAAAACCAATGATAGCAAAAGTTTGTTCCTTTTACTATAGAAATGATGGTGTAAAGAGAATGAAAATCGATGGTGCTCCCCATCTCAGTCTCTCTCTTTCTTTCTTTCTGAGATTAGATTAGTTCTAACACAAGACATCGAAACCCCATGATGAATCGACAATGAGGATGGTGAGTTGTGTCACGATCTAAATTAATTAAGTCGTGATTGTTGGTCTAAATGGTTTTAGCACCATTGATTTTGATGATAACAATGCATTAGAAGGTCCTAAGGTCTAATGATTTCAAATTAAGCCTAAGACAGGTAAATACAAAGCTATAGCAAATCAATTGAGTCAAACAAAGGCATAACACAATAAGTGGACATCAAAAAGAATCAACATCAAAGCCAAAAGAAGATCAAGTGAAGACACATAGGATTTATGTAAGATTGATATCTCTTAATGATCACTTGAGAAATAAGGGCTTTAGGTCCATGCATTAACTTGGTAACACTTAAAATGAACCAATTCAATCATGTTTTGAGTCTCTTGACTCGTACATATGATCCCTTAAAAATCAGGTCTTAAGCTCTTTATATTCAATTTCTATTGTAGAGCTTTGAGACGTCTTAAAGATATTTAAGACGTCTGAAATCTGATTAAGATGTTTGAAACTTTGTTTAAGACGTCTGAATCATGATTAAGACGTCTGAAACAGGTTTAAGACGTCTGAAGAATGAGGACCAAATCTACACCTTCTCTAGTTTATTAAGACGTCTCAATCAGATGTCTGAATTGGACTTTAAGACGTCTGAAAGGTGTCTAAGATGTCTGAAATGAAGAGACCTCTAAAATACATCATCTCTGTTTTTTTTAAGACGTGAGATTAAGATGTCTTAAAGAGGTTTAAGACATCTGAAATTAGTTTAAGATGTCTGAATCCTCGTGAACAATGACCTTGAAAAACCTCTATAGAAATCAATTCTCTGGTTTTTTAACACGCCTGAATAAGACGTCTTAAACAGAATTAGACGTTTTAAATTTATTTCAGACGTCTGAATCTCTCGAGATTGACACATAACAGCTAGTTTTTCAAACGGTCTTTTGAGCATTAAATGCCCACCAAACCATCTTTCACAGCATTTATTGCTACAGAACAGTCACTTGGACCCCTTGGGCTATATATACATGAGTTAAACTCATTAATGGGCATTCATTGAGCAAAGACAAGATCATTCATTTATAAGCCCTAATTTCACTTGTGAGCATTTATTGAGTTTCAATCAATAGCTGAGTGTGCTTTAATTTTCTGTGTATCTACTCTTTGAGAGAGCTTTCTTTGAGCACAAAATCAACTCCAAACATCTTGTATTAAAGGGTTGTGTGAACCCTCACTTGTAAGTACTTGAGAAGTGTGTTTTTGGCTAAGTGTTAGTGTAGAACACTTGATTTGTAAAGGTTTGCTGCTCCACCTTGAAAGAGAGTGATAGTGGATTGGTGAATCCTCAAGTGAGTTCTTGAAGCGAGGATGTAGGCAGGAGGCCGAACTTCGTTAACATCGTTTGCATTCTCTTTCTCTTAATCTCTTTATTATTGCTCATTCTTATATTCATACTTGTTTGCAATAATCTGATTTTGAGATTGCTATTATTTTTAATTTGGCCCATAACCCTATTCACCCCCCTCTAGGGTTATATATTTGGGACAACAGTGATCAATTATAATAAAGCGGATTATTATTTACTAATCATTTGACAAAAAAAGTTGGTGACACACTTTAAAATTTCATTCATTTGTAAAAAAAGTGGGCATGACCATTCCGTAAATAAGACATATCATCATAAACATGTCATCCATCCATTTGTGATATCATTTAGTGCATCATATTCCACATTTACACAATCGTACATACATAAATTAATTACATTTCTTGATTTATTAAATATAAAACGGCCATTGGCCCAAAATATAAACTAAATTAATACATAATTTTTCATGTGAAAGTACACAAATAATTTGAATTATAAAAATTCCAAATAAGTGCCTTTGTGTATAATAGCATAATTCAATCCTTGTGTAATCTAAAAACATTTAAAGAAGAATGTGAGAGTTCGACAACTCAATAGATACAATTTTCACAAATAAACTAAAGCATGATATAATTAAATCCAAACATTTCATATTAATGACAATATACTAACTGCATATATTATTTATCAGAAATACCAGTTATACTCCATAACTTAAAATAAATGCATATGTGACTCCCATGTTCAATTTAATTAATTCCATTAATTACTAAATCCTCCCTATGATCCAGGGTCCTCGCTCACGAAATAAGAAGAAACACGGTAAGACGTTCCAACTTGTGACCATAGTAATCTCATGAGGAAACACAATACGGCATATTTACTCAGGATCGTAGTAACCTCAATTCGGGACAACATCAAGTAGTCCAAGACTAAGGATAGGAAAATACGACACGATGTCCCATTCTGGGATTGCAATAGTTCTGACTTCAATAGTCCTCAACATTAATCTATTTATGCATAATTATGCTTACCAGGTGTGAACCATGGGTTTTGAACGCCCTTTTTAAAAGAGAGAGTTTAAATAAATAAAAATTTGTTTTAAGGTTCACACAAAACAAATAACAAAAACAAGGAGTCTCCACCTCATTTTTAAGGAATAAGGAAAATCATAAAAACAATTTTAAGAAAAACCTTTTAAAAACTAAACAAATGACTCCAATTTTAGGAAAAACAAGTCTTAACAAAACCAAAGAGAGGATCAGGAGACTAAGTTACGATGTGGAAAGGTTATGAGAAACATCCCATAGGCACCCACATTACCCTAAAGAGGTCTCTTAATTAATATGGGCTAGTTCAATAACTTTTTAATTAGTCACCATGTATATAAGAAACATCCATGCGCATCCACATACATTCATAAAAAAATAAAAGAATAATATGGAAAGTAATAAAGAAAGAATAAAGAATAAGAGAGAAATAAACAAAAGAAATAAAAAGAAAATCTAGGCTACTTAGTATCTTAGGGTGGACTTGAATATCAAAAGAGCGCCTACGTACCTTACATATAAAAATGCAAGGATCAAAGTCCACGTAGTTCAAAAGAGAAGGGGTTATTTCCTTTATAATGAACTATCATAAATCTTAAGTTTCCATTTAATGAAAAAGGAAAGTTTCCAAAAATAAGAAGTTTCCAAAAAAGAGAGAAGAAAATAGGAAGTTTCAAAAAAGGGAATTTTGGAGAAAATAGAAAGTTTAGGAAACTGGAAACTTAAGAGTAACCATAATTCAATGTAAAGAAAATAACCTAAGAGGGAGAAGGGAACAAATAATAACAAAACTTACCATAATCAAACTTACCATATGCAAATTATCTCAAAATATTGAGAAAATACCAAATCATCACCCTATGTATGCCATAGGACAATTGTAATTCTCAAATCAATTATAATCATGCTCAAATCATCATTAGAAGGTCTAAATCAAATCTGGACAGAATATTAAACAACCCTAAAATATCCTAATAATCATGCTAAAAGCAAAAATTAAAAGGAACACAAAACCCTAATATGCATCTCACATATACTAGACTACCTATCATGCATGAAAATACCAAAAATATGCAAAAAGTGAATTATTATGATGAAAATATCATATAACTACTCAAAACATAGAAAGAAAATCAAACATGATGCAAAAGATAAGGATTTTAGTTTAAAACATGAAAATGCTTTTTTACGGTGAGCTTTCTTAAGAAAAACTATTTTAAGATAATTTCATGTAAAAAGTACTCCATATATATGAATGATTTCTCCACATATCCTACATAAAATCTATACCTAAGAATGTAATGAAAAAGATAGTATACTTAAACACACTCTCTAAAGCACTCATGCATACAAAGACTCACCCTTTAAAAAGGATAATTATCCTCCAAAAGAATAATCATCTATAGACATATGAAAATAAACCCTACACAAGATATGTTCTACATGAAAAGTGTCTAAAAACATGCATAAAAGTGAATCATGAAGAGAAAATAATCCTAAAGTTTCAACTAATATGCTACGTAGAACAACCTTATTCTAGAGAGAGAATCAATATTATTTCAGCACACAACAAGGAGAACCCTTGCAAACTATCATGCTATTCATATAATATCCATCAATAATCTCAATAATATCTAATAGACATGATAACTAAGCTAAGTAATAATTCTAAGCATACAGAAAATACTATCTAAGAGAAGGAAGACAAAGAGAGACTTACTTACGAAAGAGGGCCTTTGCTGAATGCTTCCTTCTTCCCTGGCTTGATATGCTTCTAGTTCTCCTTAAAAAATGCAGTAGAATAGCTCTCTCAAGGTGTATGAGTGTGTGAATAGCGAGGGTGTGTAAACTTCTAATGTTGAAGGGAGGGTCTTAATTTATAGCTAATCAACCCTAGGATCCAATGGCTGAGATTAATTTACCATAAAATTAATTTAAGGCTATAATTAATTCACTTGGGTTTTAAGTAACTCAAAGTTACCTAAAAATAAGGATGAAAATACTTTTGGAGCAAGGAAAATCAATTTAGAAGGTCAAAACTATGCAAAATTGGCAACTGGGCAAAACTGGACACGGGAGCTCGGCTGACCAATTGGGTTGGCCGGTTGGACCGGTTGGCCATCTGGTCACCTGAGAGCCTTCGTCAGGTCCTTCATCTTATTTCTTATTTTAGACCTTCTTCTTTAAAATGGCCATAACTTGGTCAAATTAACTCTGAATTGAGTGATTCAAAAGCCAAAATTTCTATATTTCAATGAGTAACAAGTCTAGAATATTCTTAAGACAAAAATCTTCAATCATGGTTAGGTGGCTGGGTTTAATGAGGCAGTTAATAAAAAATGGTCAATTAACCATAGGTGAAAATTATGGTAAATCAATCCCAAAACCATTCAATCCTTAAATTGATTCTTCAAATTGACTCTTTTTTATCATTATAAGCACAATGGAACAATCCGGGATGAGTTTCAAGGTCAATTGGAAAATATACGAGTTAAAAGACGAAATTGCCCTTTAAGTCGCAAAAGTTCTAATTAGGCATTCGAACCTATCTGGAATTAAACCAAATTACACACATATATCCTGAATGCATCTAGAAATTAAATGCAAATTATAAAATGCAAAAATTAAATAAAAATATGCATGGAATAATGGACTACTCACATAAGCTTAAAAGGGCAAAGATATCCTTCAAGGTTTAAAGACTTCTAAACACATTCAAACTTAAACCAATGCTAACATGAACTCATAAGGGTGAAAATGGGGTGTCTACACCATGATATGAAATGCACCAAATAATGATTTTACCAAAAACCATTTCTATAATATTTCCACAATAAACCATATTCTAATAAATCTCATAATATTGCCAATTATAATGAGACGAAACTAACATAATGTGTGAGTATATATATATATATATATATATCCATTATGATTATATCCAAGAAATAATAATTAAGGTTCCACATTCAATCATATAATTCTACTTCTAATACATGAAATTCAATAGATCAAGAATACATTTCTCCACAGTCACAAAAGAAGTAAATAAATTTAAACCTAAATATCCACATTCCATAACTCAACATTTTATACCAAAATGTTATTTAATCAAACCCAATAATATTGTCTAACGTGATTGTTGGCCTAAATGGTTTCAATCCCATAATTTTGATGATAACAATATATAAGAAAGTCTTAAGTAGTAATAAGTTGTATAGTTGAACTTAAGATAGGATTGCTTGGCCTTAATATACAAGTAAAAGGCAAATGACTCATCAAAACCATAGAGCATACATGTACATCAAAAAAAAAAAAAAAAAGACTAATTCTCACTACAAAGGAAGATCAAGTGAAGACTTATAGTTCTATGTGTGAGAATATTAGGAATTAATGTAACATTGATCCCATTTAATGCTCACTTCTCCTTAAAGGGCTTTAGGTTCATGCATTAATCCTTTTACATATTAATTGAACCTTGTTGATCATGTTTAGAGTTTTTAGACTCATTGAAATGATCTCCAATAATGTTTGGAGTTAATTGATTAAAATCAGTGTACGTTGTGTAGATTTTTAAGACATCTGAATTGAGATTAAGACGTTTGAAACTGATTTAAGACGTCTGATTTAAGTTTACGACCTCTGATTTATGAGTACCTAAATTAGATCCTCTTTGATATTTTAAGACATCATAATAAGACGTTTGATTTAGGGCATAAGACATCTGAATTACCTTTAAGATGTTTGAAATAGCTTTATGCCACATGAACAATAACTCTTAAAGACCTGCCTCAGTCCTGTGATTTATTTGTTTTTTGGTTTTTTAAGATGCCTGAATAAGACGTCTTAAACCAGAATAAGATAGTTGAAATCATTTTTAGACGTCTGAATCTCTTGGGCTGACACATAATGGCTAGTTTTTTAAACAGTCTTTTGAGCATTAAATGCCTACCAAACTTTGATTCCTGGTATTTATTGAACCGGTCAAATGGTCATATATGACCAATGGGCTATATATACAAGGGTTAAACTCATTTATAAGCACCTATTGAATATATAACAAGATCATTCATTACAAGCCCCAATTTTCTTGCGAGCATTCATTGAGATTCAATCATTAGCTGAGTGTGCATTCAATTGCTGTGTATTTACTCTTTTGAGAAAGCTTCCTTAGCAAAAAAACAAACTCAAATCATCTTGTATTGAAGGGTTGTGAAAACCCCCAATTTGTAGCACTTGGAGAGTGCATTTATGCAAATGTTGGTGAAGAACACTTGTGTTTGTAAAGGTTTGATCTCCACCAGCAAGGAGATTGGTATAGTGGATTGGTGAATTCTCAAACAAACTCTTGAGGTGAAGATGTAGGCGGAAAGGCCAAACCTCATTAATATTGTTTGCAATCCTTCTCTCTTAACCTTCTTATTGATTATCTTATTGCTTTTTCTTAGATTTATTTTTACTTGCAATAAACTGATTTTAAGATTGCATTTGATTTCATATTTAGCCGAAAACCCTATTCACCCTCCTCTAGGGTTGTTTACTTGGGGCAACAATGATTTTTAATCCTAATATTACAAGAATAGTTGCAATTTATGAAAATTGCACCTACCTTATAATGGACGTAAGAAAATGAATTCTTGGTGTTGTGAGAGTGTGGATCCAAGCTTAGGTGTAGACACCCCATTTTCATCCCCATGAGATCATGATAGCATTTGGATAGGTTTAGAAGCATTTAGGAGTCCCTAAGCCTTAAAGGACAATTTTGCCCTTTTAAGCCTTAGGAGAATAGGTCATCAGTGCATGCATATTTTTTACTCTTTGTTGAGTCCCATCACTTGCATTTAGTTTCTAGGGTCATTTTAGATATGTGTGTCAAATTTGGTTCAATTCCAAATAGGTTTGGATAGCTAATTAGAACTTTTGCGATTTGAAGGGCAATTTCGTCTTTTACTTCGTATATTTTCCAATTGACTTCCAAACTTGTTCCGAAGTGTTCCATTGACCTTAGAATGATGAAATGAGCCTAATTGAAGTGCCAATTTATTTTATTGATAGGTTTGGGATTGGTTCACCACATTACCCTATGCTTAATTGACCTTTTTCGGGTAATCGCCTCACGAAAACCCAGCCACCTGACCGTGGTTATGGATTATTGGTTCAAGAATATTCTAGGCTTATTGTACATTGAATACTTGAAATTTTGGCTTTTGAATCACTCAAATCGGAGTTACAATGAAGAATTTAAGTCCATTTGAAGTTCGAAGTCCAAACCGAGCTAGAATTCCAAAATTTTTGGATTTTTCTCGGGTGACCGGTTGGGTTGAACCGGTTGGACCGGTTCACCCCAACCGGTCACCCGCGCGCCTTCGTCCTGATTTTTCTCTTTTTGAGTTTTTGACGAAATGGGACTCTACCACTCTGAATTTCAGCCTTCTAAAGGACTTCTAAGCCTATTGGGAGGTGGTTTTGAGTTGTTTAACATTCATGGGATTTAATTATTGCCTAGATTGGTTTTATGGTGAATTAATCTCAACCATTGGTTCATATGGTTGGTTGGTTATAAATAGAGGCTCATTCATCAGTATAGGGGACTTTTTGGCTTATTTGACACTTCATATTCATAAAAGAGAGAGGGACCACGAGTTTGCACACACTCATATCACTTGGAGGAGGCTTTCTACTGCAATTTCAAAGGAGAACTAGAAGGGAATCAAGCCAAAGAGAAGGAAGAACGCAGCGAAGACCCTTCCTTTGTTGAAGTGATTGAAATAGCCCATATAAATTCAGAGACCCATTTTGGGGCGATGTGGGTGCCTATAGGATGTTTCGTAGAACCTTCCCACATCGTAACTTAGTTTCCAAATCCTCTCTTGTTTTGATAGACCTGCTTTTCCTTGATCGGAGTTATGTGGTTTGTTTTCAAAGGCTTTCTTTAAAAACTGTTTTTATGGTTTTTCTCTTTTCCTAAAAATGAGGTGGCGACTCCTTATTTGTTTTGTTTTTGTGAACTTTTTAAAAACCAGATTTTTATTAATTTAAATCTCTACAAGTCTTTTTAAAAGAAGGGTTCTCCTTCCCCCTGGATTGAAACCTGTAGTTTACATTAGGATACACATGCAAGCCTCCCAATGCAAGCCTTACCTTTTAAAATCTAAAGTGAATGACAAAGATGAAGACCTAAGTCCACAAGTGTAGCTAACTCCTCTAAAAATCATGTACAACCTTGAACATGTATAAGTGTGATGATCCAACCCAAGAGATGCAAAACCCTAGCTTCCCAAAGTGAGAATGATATGATTCAAGCTTAGAGATAAACAACTATGGCCTTTTAAGGATGAGACCTAACCTCTAGATCCATATGCAAGAGCAAAACCAAGCCTAAACCTCACGTTCTCTCTCCTCCAAACACCCACAATTTCTCTTTCTCTTTCTAACTTTCTCACTTTATCTTGAGTGAAAACAGTAGATTTGATGTATATAGGTCATATAGGTCATGTTTTAACAAAATATAAGATATTTTTCTAATTTAGTCGACTTAATTCCAAAATCAGTCGACTCATTTACCAAATCAGTTAACTCAAATGCCCAAATTGGAATAAATAATTTATGTTTAATTTAGTCAACTGAAGGTGACTAATAGTCGACTGAATTACTCAGAATACCTCAAAAACATGAAAAATATATGGAAAAACATGTAAATGCAAAATCATAGCATACTCTAACACATGCATCCTCTAATGATTTTACAAACATCATGTAATTATCCCCAAATTACATCAAGATTATGCAAATACAATGCTCATGCATGAATGAAAACCGAAAAAACTAGATAATAGTTTAAATCTAGTGATGCTTATTTCCCTTAAGATCATATATTATAAAAATATGGTCATTACAAGCTGTAAGTTAGTGAGGTTTGCTTTTTAAAGGTGAGGTAGACGGTAACCTTAAAGACTGAAGTGGTGAGGTTTGCGTTTCGATGGTGAGGAGTACGGAGAACTGTGAGGTAGTGACGGTAAGGAGGAATGAGCCACGACCAAAGATAGATCATAGTTAAATGGAAAAAAGAAGACTAGGGTTTGGGCAACATTTAGTATATATATGAAGAAGATAAAGCAATGTCTTTTGATATGTAATATATATAAAAAAATGCTTTATTTTAATAAATGGTTGGTTCGATTTATTTCGGTCTGTGGTTTGATCAAACCACGACCGAGTTTTTTTTTTTTTTTTTTTTTTTACATTTTCATAACTGATACATATCGACTTTATCAGAAAACCGGTCAAAATCAATTGGTTAGGTATGGTTTGGGCTAGTTTCACAGTTTTGCATTCATCCTTACCAGTAGATTTAGCATTGCTTAAAAAAAGGAAAAAAGAAGACGCGTTTTGGTATTTTTCGAAAGTTAAAAGATCTATATCTATATTGCATACTATGGCATTGTGAAGGGTTGGTATCTCACAACTTTAAATACCCAAATAACCTTGAGTGAAAAAAAATATTTATTTAGAATTAACTGAAAAAAAATATTTATTTAGAATTAACTAATTAAGGAATAACAAAAGGATGAAATGGTAAGAATACAAAGTAAAAATAATAGTCTCCCACCCTCTCTCCAACACAGTTACACTTCTCCTTTTTATTCGATATCCAATCGATTTAGTCATTCAAAGCTTTGATCATGTGTGGGTAGGGCTACAAATGAGTTGAGCCGCTCATTAACAGCTCTCGAGAAAGCTCGTTAAGGGCTCGACTCGAGCTCGATCAATTATAAACCAGCTAAGCTCAAGCTTGAATTCTAGGCTCGTTTAGTAAACAAGCCGAGCTTGAGCATACCAAAGTTCAGCTCGTTTAGGCTCGTGAACAAGCTCGTTAAGAGCTCGATGAGAAGCTTGTTTAAGGGCTTGATAAGAAGCTCATTAAAGGGCTCGTGAGTGGGGGCATAATTGTCCCACTATACATTTTGGCATGAAATGAAAGAGATACTCATTCCCTAATAGTAGATTCGTGATGCTTTTACTTATCCTATTAGAGTTTTAGCGTGAAAGAGATACCTCTTTTGTGGGATCCAATAGAAGTATGATAGCACGATGACTAATTTGAAGCGTATATGGGTGTTATGATGTTCTCCAAGCCTCCAACCAATAACTTTTTTTTTTTTTTTTTTAAAATTTAAAGTTTATTGTAGCTCTTTATTTAATAGTACTAAAAATAATTACGACCTTATGGGGTTTTTATTTTGGGTTCTTTATGGTTTATACTTGGATGATGTTTTTTTATTGTTGATTTATTAGTTAATGCTTGGGATGGTAATTATAAACCACTTATCTCCAAAAGAAAAAAGGAAAAAAAAAAAATTCCCAAACAAGCCAAGCTTGAGCTCGGCTCGAGCTCAAATATTTTTTAACAAGCCGAGCTCAAGCTTGAAATTTAGGGTCATTAAAAAGTTCGGCTCATTTACTAATGAACAAGTCTTTTAACGAGCCAAGCCTGAGCACTCCAAAGCTCGGCCCAGCTCGTTTGCAGTCCTATGTGCGAGCGCTCGTGTCATTAACTGATGACTATGATCGAACAGGATACACCGGGATATCCGCACATGATCAGCCCTCCAATCATTCATTTTTTAGATTAATGGGATAAATGTACTAAGTGATAAGTGGTAACCAAAATCAAACTAAGAAGTGTAAAAATAACTGTCAACATGCTTCAAAATATGAGAAAATTAATGATATACATGGTGTACGCTATGAAAACTAGTTTCACCTCCCAAAAAAAAAAAAAAAACAAAAAAGGGCTAGTTTCACTTGAAGCCATTCCATTCCCCCTACCCCTCGTTTTTCCTTTTCCCCATATCAACTCCCCTCTCTCTCTCTCTAACCAGGCTCGACACCCTCCTAGTTCTCAGTCAATGCAACTTGGCCTACGCAAACCCACTAAACCGTCGAAACCAGAATCCAAAGTTCTTCTTTGGTCTACTGTCTCCCTCATTCACTCTCTTATTCACCACACTGAAACACCACCACCACCACCACCACCACCCAAATGTACTCCAATGTCCTCTCAAAACCAAACCCTACGTACCCTCTTACAACCACTAATGCAAGACCCACCCCACCTCTCATCTTACGCCTACGCACCGATATTCCAGTTGTTGACTGGCCACAACTTCTCGAAATTAGGCCAACAAATCCATGCCCACATGGCCCTCCGCGGCATCGAACCCAATTCGTTCGTCGGCGCGAAAATGGTCGCAATGTATGCAAGTTCAGGCGATCTTGACTCCGCTATAGTTTTATTTGATCGAATTATTAACCCATCGTCGCTTTTGTTCAATTCGATAATTCGGGCTTATACCCGGTATGGGTTTGCCGAAAAGACGATTGGATCATATATTAGAATGCATCGTTTGGGACTTCGGGCAGATAATTTTACATTCCCTTTTGTTCTGAAGTCTTGCGTGCACTTATCAAGCCGTTGGATGGGTAAATGTGTTCATGGGCAGAGTCTGAGAATTGGGTTGGAGTTCGATTTGTATGTTGGGACTTCGATGATTGATATGTATGTGAAATGCGGTGATATAAGTGATGCCCATAAGTTGTTTGATATAATGCCTGCTAGAGATGTTTCATCTTGGAATGCATTGATTGCAGGTTACATGAAAGATGGGGAGGTTAATGTTGCTGTGGATTTGTTTGAAAGAATGCCAAATAGAAATATTGTTTCTTGGACTGCTATGATATCGGGATACACCCAGAATGGGCTTGCGGAACAGGCATTAGATTTGTTCGATGAGATGTTGCAAGAGGGTTCGGAGGTTAAGCCCAATTGGGTAACTGTTATGAGTGTCCTCCCTGCGTGTGCCCATTCAGCTGCACTTGAACGTGGCAGAAGCATTCATAATTTTGCCAGTAGGATTGGTTTGAACTCGAATTCTTCTGTGCAGACAGCGCTTGTTGCAATGTATGCTAAATGTGGGAGTCTAGTTGATGCCCATCACTGTTTTGAGAGAATACATCATAATGAGAAGAGTTTGATTGCTTGGAATACTATGATAACTGCTTATGCGTCTCATGGATGTGGAATGGAATCTGTGTTGACTTTTGAGGATATGATAAGAGCTGGGATTCAACCAGATGGCATCACTTTCTTGGGTTTGTTATCAGGATGTAGCCATTCTGGTCTTGTTGATGTTGGCTTAAAGTACTTCCATTGTATGAGTGTGGTGTACTCCGTGGAACCAAGAGTTGAACATTATGCTTGTGTTGTAGATCTTCTGGGCCGTGCTGGGCGATTGGTTGAAGCTATGGAGCTTATCGATCAAATGCCAATGCAAGCAGGACCTAGCATTTGGGGTGCGTTGTTAGCAGCTTGTCGGAACCACCGGAATTTAGAGTTTGCAGAGATGGCAGCTAAAAAGTTGTTTGTTTTAGAACCAGACAACAGTGGAAATTATGTCCTGCTTTCCAATATGTATGCTGAAGTAGGGATGTGGGAGGAGGTGAACAATCTAAGAGCTATTCTAAAAAGTCAAGGCATGAAGAAGAGTCCTGGAGGCAGTTGGATCGAGGTCAATGGGAAAGCCCATTTGTTTCTTGGAGGAGATACATCTCATCCACAGGCAAAGGAAATTTACATGTTGTTGGAGGCATTGCCTGAGAAGATTAAAGCGGCTGGTTACATACCAGATACTAGTTTTGTGTTGCATGATGTCAGTGAAGAGGAGAAAGAATATAACCTCACGACCCACAGTGAGAAGCTGGCAATTGCTTTTGGGCTTCTCAACACGAGCCCTGGAGTAGTTCTCCGAGTGACAAAGAACCTCCGTATCTGCGTAGATTGTCACACGGCTACCAAGTTCATTTCTAAAATCTATGGGCGGGAGATAATTGTTAGAGATGTGAACCGGTTCCATCACTTCAAAGATGGATCTTGTTCTTGTAGAGATTATTGGTGATTAGCAAATGGGGATGCTATTTTCGAAGTGGAATATATTAATGGCATTGGGCTCTTAATTTCATATGCATCATTGTGTATATGGCGAGATGTTTGAATTATGTGAGGACATCTGTGGTCATTCAGCACCATGTGTAAACTAGCATGTCAGGTTTTGACCTCCATGATAAACTTTGGTCACTTAGGCAACTGGAATTTGATTGTGGAAGTTCATGGGAGTTGTTGGAAGCCTAAAACCACAGCCTCAATTATGTTTGGAAAACTTGTACTTCGAATTGAACTCTGTTCGCAGCAGAAGTGAAATCATTTATAGAGTTCTTTGGAAGTTCAGTTACACACTACACAAGTTCAAAAACCATGGTTTGACTGTTCGAAAGTTTTCTGGCATGTGTAACATCCCTTGGCTTTGCAAGTATTTCTCAGGTATTGAGAGTTCTTGGACACCATGAAGAGGCAACGGTAACCTTATACCAAGACTCAATGGTAAAATTGATCATTTTGTTGCTTTTATGTTTTTTGCAGTGTTATCCCAAAGTACTGGTATGAGTGTTTAATTGCGGAGACCAAATATTTTTCTGGATCCTACAACCTACATGGTACCGAAACAGTAGTAAGTATTAGTTTCCCTTCACTTAAAAAACCTAGTAAGTTCTTTCATTCTTTGTAGTGGGTTAGTAGATTTCTTTCACTTGAAAGACCTTATTAATGTTCTATGTCTTGGGCTGTGGTATTATCAGTTGATATCCTCAAAGGGATCAAAATATGAATTTTGGGACTAAAGTCTTTAGGCCAAGGCTCTAAACATCTTTGTACTCCGTAATACATTTTGATCGTTTGCATATACATAACTGTCCTCTTCGTCTTCTGTTTCCCTTTTTACTTTAGTGTTCTTAAAGCATTATTTATGATGAGAATAGATTTTAATACCGGCTGATATGGGTGCGGCCAGTGTTGCCAGGATTGCTTACCCCCCTTTGAACCATAGTTATCAAACCCGGATTGGACATCAACCCGGTGAGGAGGCCGGGTCACTGCGTCACCAGTTCAACTGATGGGTCGTCGGTTGAACCGGTATTATCAATTAAATATTACTTTAAATATATTTAGTTGACTCTTATTTGCTTTGTACTTTTAAACTTTTATATAGAAAACAGTTCAGAATAAAGCACAAGCCAAAGACGTGGCCTAGTGTTAAGTGCTTTCTTTGTTACTAGATGTCGGCGCACACGCGTTCAAAAAAACTCTCATCTCTGTTGTTAGAGAGCAGATATAGTTTTGAGAGTCCCTAAGAAAGTGGAGGGAGTTTTTTTTGTACTTTAGTTTGTATATCCAACAAAAAGTGCAACCTCTTTCTATAATAGTATAGGTTTGGTATGTTGTACGAGTTCCTATGCACGTAGTAAGTGTTTTTTAGAATACATAGTTCCACTACGCATAGGGGACTGGTTTAACCATCCCGATTTGCAGTGGTTTTCACGATTTTTTCACCGGTTTAACTGGTTAACCTGGTTCATATCGGTTCACTTGCAGAAACGATTCAATTATAAAATCGGACCGGATAAGTGTCCGGTTCGCTGGTTTACCAATCCGATTGGCCGGTCCAGTCCAGGTTTAAAAACTATGCTTCGAACCACAATCTAGGGTCTCCGACATGAAATGCGATTCATTCATATCTTAGATATCTATTTTTAGCGTTCTGGAATATAAAAGAAAGATTCTTACGAAAGATTATGAAAATTGAAACTTAAATTAAATTTGAATATTGAGTAATTTTGGAAATTGAATAATATATGGAATTTACTAACATTTGGGAATAATTTGAGAGTCTCATATAATTACTAATAATCCTAATTTGAGAATTAAAGTCTCTCGCTATCTCTCTCTCAATAAAGGGGGAAGACATAGATATACATACACAATAAGTAAAGCATTGTACCTGTATTATATAACCAAAGTTATAAGCAAGACTACCCCTAAAATACCGCATAATAAGTAAAGCCCGTACTATTACTGTGTACCATGGACTAGAGCAAACCACGCTTTAGGTAAAATTGGGTGCGGCAAACATATATTCACATTGATTGATACAAAAATTAATATGCACCAATATGTTAGAATTCCAAAAATTTTCACATTCTTGGTGCCATATGATATACCCCTGCCTTGGGTTCAATACGCTGCCATATTGTTGTATTTCTCAAAAAATTATTTTAATTTCTTACGCCAAAAATTATCCTTTTCATGCTTGTGTTATTATTGTATAACTTTGCGGATCAAAAGGAGCACATGCTAAAGGATGTTTTGACATGTAAATCCTTTGTGTGAAACTGGCTTGAGTTTTTATTTTTTATTTTTATTCTTTTCTTGTTCTAAAAAAGGGTTTGGGGTGGGTGGCAACCCTAACTGCCCAAGACAACTAATGGAAGATGGATATGCATTGTGTTAGGGATTCTCAAGAAAATCATAAATAAAAATCATGATAAAAAAATAATAATGAAACAATGTTAACGATAAAAGCGAAGTGGTGGGTTGAGGCACGGGTATCTTGCTTTCTTTAAGACGATTCATGCCTCTACAGAAGTTAGTCTGATGCAGTAGGTTTACTAGCACGTCATCCCTAGGATACAACAGTCCAGCCACTTATACCGTAGACTCAACGAATCTGCACTATTCGAAGAGTAAAAAGTTCCACAAAATACACCCTTTTTCTTCACCCGGATGGGATCATGTATATATGAAAAAATATGATGAATTAATAATATACACACATATAGCCAATAGGAGAAGATGAAGGGCATCATTCAGCCAACTTAGATGCAAAGACTCAATAACTCAAATGCAACGGTCGTCTACTCAATAGCTACCTTCTTTATACATACACATGTAAGTATATATAAATGCTACATCTTAACACTTGTAACATGCAACACCTGCTAAACGTTACAAATAGCAAAGAATTCATCTAATAATAATATTATATAATGACACAAAATCAGTTACAAAATTAGTCAAAATAATAATATATTAAAATATATTATTTTTATTAAAATACTCTAACAATCCCCCACTTATTTTAAGAAAATAAAATACACACACATATCCGGTGAAAATAGACTATCATGCTTAATGAAGGTAGTGATGCCCTGAATCTTCACTTAGTGAGTCGGCAATTCCTGTACTAGAGCCAGTAGTGAATCAAGTCTTGAAGTATAACTGTTTTTGGGATACAAAAAATTGCGTTACACACATGACAATCTTGGTGTCAACTTGAGCCTTTTAAGCCAGCACGGTACGGCCCTGTGCTTAATCCCAGTTTCATGAGCGATCTAGAGAACAAGAATTCTCATAGGAAGCGGCCCCACCTCCACACTCACATACGTAAAATCCGTCAAGGATGCTTCTGTAACTATGACATTCCATTCATAAGAGCTACAGATTTTATTAAGAGATAATCTCATATTTATAACCGTTACAGAATTGATGCACTTACACCATAGGGAGAGACCGAGAGAATAAACTCCAATTTGTGCATCTCACCATCAACCAACTCTATGATTCGTTTTTCCCTTTGAACCCAGTTCTTGGGATCTCCAGTCCCTGGGTTGGGTATCCTCATAGGCGGTTTATATTTTATTGGCTTTAATTGTCTCATCCTCTTCGATGTAATCCATATAATTTCTCTAGCTATAGCCTTTGATCATTGTCTCAATATAATTTCATAATATACCACATATCTGGATTTCCCATCATAATATTTATATGGGCTTTGCCAATTATGGCAGTAGTCTCACAAATATAATAAGACAAGCAGTAATAAATCTCACATATATATTTCAAATAATATTTCATAAAACCTGCTTCTTCACTGGCTAAGGCCAAAGCTATAAACTTTGCCTTTATGGTGGACTTTCCAAAACATAGTACGTTCTACCTCCCAATATAATCACATAGCCAGTGGTAAACACAAAAATCATCTCATCAGGAATTTCAATCATCATCACTATACCTTCAAGTACAGTGGATATATCTAATATAATAAGTCATGTTAGTAGTCCAAAGAACTACTTAACTGTAACTTTCAAACCCCTACTATTTGTGGAATTAAAGGGGCATATCCTCATCTGTACTGTAGCTCTAAAAATAAGAGATCAACACATGATCAATATATCGAGAAAAATTCTATAACTCAATATATATATATATATATTTATTTATTTTTATTTTTTTTGCATTAAAGTATGCGCCCATAGCTCAAAATATAAAAACTCCTTTGTGGGCCAATTCATTTTGAACACATAAGATAAGAAAAATATTCACTTTTCCATATAAATGCATGTCTCCAAATGGTCCATAAAAATCATCCAAAATTAACACTTTTTATAATTTTCTCCAGTAAAGCCTTAATCCCATCTAATTAGGATCGACTAAATAGTTATAGAAGGCTTAGTGAGAATTAAACCAAAAACATGCATTCTCACATTCAAGAATGCTACCATAATTCAAAATATAAATATTTATTTATCGGCCAATGCATTTACAAAAATGAGCCAGTACAATATTAGTATGCCTCAATTGATCAATGAATAAATGCCCAAATGCTGGTAGATAATACGCGAACCACAAAACCCAAAACGGTAAAATCAACAAAATATGATTGACCGTATGGCATTAATACAAGATTGTAAATTTGTAACCAACTAAACATTATAATGTATAACATTAATTATCTATATCCAAAATACACCAGCCCAATTCAAATTTTATTTGAATAAACAAACCAAGTTATTAAAACATCCAACATGGCTCCTCAAGAAACCGTGATCTCCCTATAAATATCTCTAATCACGGGTGATAGGCTCACAAAGCATTTAATATTATAATAATAATATTAATAGGTGACTATTTTTTTTTTTTTTTTTTAATGAAGATCTGGATTTTATAAATGATCAAAAAGTGAGATCAGCAAGAAAAAGAGCCCTAACACATGCAGGGACATCTTCCATCCAAACACTTAAATCCTCAAGAAATCTAGCATGTCTAGCAAGCCCATGAGCCACCATGTTTCCATCACGCTGAATGTGGGAGAAAGACACATCACTAAAAAATTGAGCCGCATCGTGTAAGATATCCTCAACAATAAGCCCCAACGGAGACAGCAATTCTACCGAAGTAGCAAGAGCCTGTACTACCTCCAAATTATCTCCTTCCACTGTCACAGATTGCAACCCCAAGTCATGCGCCAGCTCCACTGCAAAGCGAAAAGCCATCGCCTCTACCAAGGTAGCCGAGAAAGAGCCATCCAAACGCTTAGAGGCTGCAGCGATAGGTTGACCCTCCCAATCCCTGATTATCACCCCAAATCCTACGCAATGGTGATCCGCAAAGATAGCCCCATCGACATTAATCTTGTAAGTACCCCGGCACGGCGGTTGCCACCTAGCTCGAGGAAGAGGAACAGAGCTTCCCTGACCAGCAGCCGCTGCACAGAAATCTGTCCAAATTGAGGCTGCCTTATTCACAACTACGGTAGGCTCATCCCTAATACCCTCAAACACAAAACGATTCCGCCCATTCCATAACGCCCACATTGTCATCAGAATAAGGGGAAGCACTCCCTTGTCCGAGACTTGTGCAATTGCAGCCAACCATTCACTAAAATCTAAATACGAAGCATTGTCATCCCAACAACCCAACCCACTACTTCACCACGTCAAACAAGCAACCGGGCAGACTTTGAGCACGTGAATGATAGTCTCCTCATCTTGCCTGCACATGGGGCATATAAGATCAACAGAGATGTGGCGTCTAGTAAGAGAAACTATTGTCGGAAGGATGCCTTTGACAGCACGCCACACAAAGTGTTTTACCTTATTGGGCACAGGTTGGGACCAAACGAACGCACCCACAGCATTTCCATCACCGGAAGAACCTTCCCCTGTTATGTCACTACGCTGTCTCCGCAAGGTGTCCATCTCCATCAAATAGGCACTTCGGACCGTAAAAAAGCCTTTTGGGTGGTAGTGCCACATCGGCCGATCATCGGGCAGTCTATTGCTGAGTGGGATTTGGCAAATTATAGCCGCTTCATGAGGCAAAAAAATACTATTCACCAAGGACTTCCGCCATTCCTTCTTCTCAGCATCAATTAGATCACTCACAAGTGCCCCCTCATTAAGGATTTGTCTAGGTGAAGTCACCTTAAAGGATGTAGGAGTGGGTAGCCACTTTTCCTTCCAAATATCCACTGACTTACCGTTCCCAATCCGCCACCGAACTCCTCTTCCCAACGTCTCCTTAGCCCCCCAGATGCTTCGCCAAGAAAAACTAGGGAGAGATCCGAGACTAGAAGAAAGGAAGCTACAATGAGGAAAATACCTTGCCTTAAGCAATCGAGCTACAAGTGATTGCTCATTAGTAAGAAGCCGCCAGGCTTGCTTGGCGAGCAAAGCATTATTGAAAATGTTAAAATCACGAAAGCCTAAGCCACCATCTTTTTTAGAGTAACATAGAAGGTCCCATCGCATCCAATGAATTTTCCTTTCATTGGCCTTTTGCCCCCACCAAAATTACTGATCATGGCCTTCATTTCTTCACAAAGAGATAGAGGGAGTTTGAAACAACTCATCGCATAGGTGGGAATGGCCTGTGCTACAGCCTTAATTAAAACTTCCTTTCCTGCCCTTGATAAAAGCTTTTCTTTCCAACCCTGTAACTTCTTCCATACCCGTTCCTTTAGGATCCCAAAGACTTCCCTCTTGGACTTGCCAATGAGTGTAGGGAGGCCCAAGTACTTACCATGAGATCCTTCCTGAGAAATACGCAAGATACTGTGCAGAGTGGCCTTCTTGTCACTAGCAGTATTAATAGGTGACTATTGGCATAATATAAAAATTATAACCACCTGATGATATTATGATAGTGTAACGTAACATATGTTAATATTGTATTAACCACTATAATGGCTCTAAGACCAAAACCTTATCAGCCACTATGCTCACCTTCAGTGGCTATAAAAAATAAATTAACATAGTAATGATTTCATATCAACCACAATACTCATGAATTGCAAAAGTATTATAAACTCTACCAATATTGAGTACATATCTCATGTATGTTCAACCATATATTATCATCATATAGAATTTAAGACACATACCCCACAAATGCACATGTTATATAGACGCAGATAGAGAGAGATCTATAACATGTTCTCAACTCCTTTCAAGAGTAATATATGTTGGAAATAAAAAATATTCTAAATAATATGAGAAATGAATACCAATTCACAGGCAATAATATGAATCTTAGCCACTCACTAAACAAAATATAAAAGATTCATTTTGCATGTATAAATATATTTTTTTCCTTCAAAAGTTTCCTTGTTCTATGAATTGAAAAGTGGTACAGATTCCATTCAATAAGGTTCCTCGGTTCTTGGATATCTCTACCCTAAATCTTTAAAGATACTAATTACATTTGGCATTCTAGAATTACCAAGAAATTTTTTTAATTTCAGCATAATTTAAAACAAGCAATCAAATTCTTAATATCCTAGGATTCTTAGAAATAAGAACTCATGCGACCTTTGGTAACATTATTTCTTTCTATGTAGAATCGTCTTAAAATTGTTGGGAATTCTCAAGAAAATCATAAATAAAAGTCATGATAAAAAATAATAATGAAACAATGTTACAGATAAAAGCAAAGTGGTGGGTTGAGGCATGGGTATCTCAATCGCCTTTTTTAAGACGATTCATGCCTTTGTAGAAGCTAGTTCGATGCAGTAGGTTCACTAGCACATCGTCCTCAGGATACAACAGTCAACCACTTACACTGTAGACTTAATGAATCTGCAGTATTCAAAAAGTAAAAAGCTCCACAAAATATACCCTTTTTCTTCACCCGTATGAGATCATGTATATATGAAAAAATATGATGAATTAATAATATACACACATATAGCCAATAAGAGAAGATGGAGAGCATCATTCGGCCAACTCAGATGCATAGACTCAATAACTCCAATGCTCAACCGTAGTCTACTCAATAGCCACCTTGTTTATACATACACAAGTAAGTATATATAAATGTTACATCTAATGTCTACACTTGTAACATGCAACACCTGCTAAACGTTACAAATAGCAAAGATTTCATCTAATAATAATATTATATAATGACACAAAATCAGTTACAAAATCAGTCAAAATAATAATATATTAAAATATATTATTTTTATTAAAATACTCCAACACATTGCCTCACAAGTGGAAATTCAAGGGCTCGAACCATACAAAACAAAAAGGTATATATGTTAGTCCAAGCTGACAAGCTCGGCCTCTACACGTGATGAAATTGAGTTATTTGCATGGGGAGGTTGGCAGTTTTGCCTATAGCTGGCACTGTACGTTTTTCCTTTTTGGGACTCTTACAGTTAACAACTCGGGCACCTTTTTTTTAAAAAAAAAAAAAAAAGATAAAATGAAAGAAATTCATTCAATATATAAGAAGGCATCTAATACACAGCAGTCAGATGACAAGATAGGACCTTACCTAAACACGGAACGACAAACAACAGGTCTTGCCATAACCAAGAACAGGAAACTACTAGGAGAACAGTAAGCAACGAAAGAACAGCTACATTATAAGGACAAAAACTCAAGTTACTAATGATTTAATAACTAATTTAATTAATTTTCTATCTAATCATATTTCATATTCCTTTTTTGTTTGCAGTCAATTTCTAGAAGAGGGAGGATATTGTCACCACATAAAGTACTCTATTTAGCCCTTCTTAGTTTACACTTTTCAAGATTTTCTGAAAAATTTAGAAGGTTTCTATAAAAGCTAGCCACGCTGTCCATCAGAAAACATCATTCTGAACAACTTGGTAACATAAAAGTTTTCCAAAATCTATCATTTAAGCAGACTTTTTGGCCATTTACAATCTTTATTTCATTTTCCACGAAAAATGGCCAAAAAGTCCACTTAAATGACAGATTTTAGAAAAATTTTCTTCTATAAAGTTGTTCGGAATGATGTTTTTTAGTAGATTACGTAACTAGTTTTCATAGAAACTCTTAAATTTTTCATAGAACCTTAAAAAATGTAAACTAAGTGGGTAGTTTAAAGTATTTCATGTGGTGGCAGTAGCCTACCCCTTTCTAGAATCTTCCCTTCTTTTATTTATTTTTTATTTTTTTGTTCTTGTTCTTTGGGGGGGGGGGGGTATAGTAGAATAAGTCAACACTACTTAATGCAACATTTACCGACAAAGGGCAGTGCTATACGTAACAATTGAATACATTAACAAAAACATAAAAGGCAGCTACACTCCTCCCTCGCTCCTTCCCCTTTCTTTTATTCTTGCAAAAAGACTTTTATACCCACAAGCCACACCCTCTAAACTCATCCCTCCCCCTCCAAACACTTCCACCATTCTCCAATAAGCCCTCCATTCTCTCTCTATCGAACCCTCTCCTCTCACATTTAAAAAAAAAAAAAAACATTTAGTGAGCTGTGTTTGGCTATGGCAGCTAGGGGTGCAAACAAGCCGAGCTGAGCCGAGCTTTTGAGTGCTCAGCTCGGGCTCGTTAGAAAGCTCGATCTCACGAGCCCGAGCCGAGCTTTTTAACGAGCCTTAATTTCGTGCTCAAGCATGGCTCGTGAGAAAATACTAAAACTCGAGCTCGGCTCGTTTAAAATTTTTTTTTTTTCACTAAAAACCCATAACCCATGGTATTTCTAGCAAATAAAGGGGAGAAAATCCAGCAAACAAAGGGGTAATCGAGCAAATAAAGTGTGAAAATACAGTAAATTAGATTCAGATCCAATATTTAGAGTGCAAACAATGAAAATTATGAAATATATACACTAAAACCATCTAAAAAACATATAAAAATGAAATGTATACCCAACAATCCAACATACTCAACATTCAAAAAAAAAAAAAAAAAAAGAAAAAAAAAAGAGAGAAAATATATCTGATGGTGACGGTTCGTCGGCGATGGTCCAACAGTTGCTTGACGGTGGCATTAACTGTGGCAGAAGATCCGACGGCAATGAATAAACATGGCAGTTCCATAGATCTGAGGCAGGAAGAATTATCGATGGCAAAAGGGCTTGAGTGCTCGAACAATCACAAATCTAAGATGAAAGCTCACCGTGAACTCTCGCCGTCGATGAAGGGGTGATGTACAACGGTGAGCCAGTTAGATAGCGGGAGCTTGGTGGTGAAGCGACGAAAGGAGATCGTTCGATGATGGAGCGTTGGTGGCGAATGGGAGATCTCTGCTTGGTTCGTTGTGCGCGAGAGAGACAGAGTAGGAGGGTTTGGTTCAGCTGTTCAGGCCATAGCACTGTCGAAGAGGAGATTTGGAGAATTAAAGCAAAATGAGTGAGTTTGAAGACTTTTAGGGTTAGGTTAGGTTTATACATGGAGAGAAAACGACGCCTGTTACACCCCATTTTTGCACCACCTTACTAGGGCTCATCATTTCATGCATGTTTTTGTTTTGTTTTTGAGTCTAGTCACTTGCATTAGTTTTCTAGAATCACAAGGACAGTGGATATGAATTTTGGTTCAATTCGGAGTTGATCTTGAGGGATAATAAGAGCTTTTGTGATTTGAGGGGCATAATCGTCTTTTAAGTCCCAAACTTTTCATTTGACCTTGGAATGACCTCCAAATTGTCAATTGGAGTTCATATGGATGCATATAAGGTATTTCTAGGTTCAATTTGATGAATCAATGGCTCAGGATTAAAATGGCTTGACGTTGTTCAAATTGGTTAATTGACCCTCCTTTGGGTTAGCTCTAATTGACTCATAATTACCAATCAAATCTTTTCAAATTGACTTTAATTAGTCATTATTTTACCCCAAAAAGTGTTTTAGAAATTTTAATTTTGATATAAAAAGCATTTGGTTTGATCCTATGTGCATACCTATGCTTAGTAAAGGTACAGCATAACGGTTAACCGCCTTTGTCAAACCTAACCATGCCCCCATGGTTAGTGGTTTTCACCCTAAAATGTTCAAAAATGTATTCCTCATCGAAACACGGTTGTTTTGGCTTTTGTTTCATCAAAATCGGAGTTCATTTGCCCCCTGAAACACTTCTAGAAGGATTAGGAGTCAAAATAGGGCAAGAATCAGAAGTGGGCTCGGATGACCACCTAGCCCCTGGCGGCTAGCCGCCTGGGCCCAGGTGGCTAGCCGCCAGGCCCTGGTGGTCACCTGAGAGCACTTTCCTATTTGCTCTATACTTCCTTGCTGAAGCGGACTTCTTCCTATTTTGACGTATTTGGGCTCTTTTGGATGAGTTTCCTTCTAATTTTTGGTAACTTCTGAGTTACTTAAGCCCCAAGGGGGTCTCTAATAGCCCTTGGATTAATTCTTAGGGTTTTAATCCCAGCCATTGGTTAATCTTAATTGAAGTCTATAAATACCCCTATGCTTCAGCACAAGGGAGGCCCTTTTATGCATTAAAACCTGAGTGTTTGAGAGAGAATAAGAGAGAGAGACTTGAAGGAGAGCTAGAGGTCCTGCTATAGCCTTGGAGAGCATTGATTCAAGTCATCTACAAGTCAAGAGGAGAGTCTCCACAGCAGCAAGGAAGCTTTCCCAAGGTATTCTTCCCTTCTATTCAAGCTTAAACTAGGGTTTCATGTAGAATAGGCTGATTGCATGTTAAAGATAGCTTTTTTATCATGTATTATTGCTTTAGCTAGTTAATATACATGAAATACTTGCTATTTATGGTGGATTTAGCATGCTTTAGGACTGTTTCATGGGGTTTAAAGCCTAGTTGTGATTCTAGTGCTTCTGTTATCCTTGTGTTAGAATAGTGTCATTGCGTGTTAGAGTTAGGATTTTTATCATGTTCTATTGCTTTAGTTAGTTAGTATCATGATTTAAGTTCTGTTTAATATGAGTTTAGCATGTTTAGAGTTTGGTTTGTGTGTTTTCAAGCATGTTTGTGAGTTCAGGGTTTTTAGTGTCCTTATTTTAGGTTAGTTTTCATACAGCATGTTAGTTTAGGCTTTTTATTGGTTTTTCTTCATAGTTGCTGTATATGTTTTACATATGGAATAACTATGATATTTTTGCATGGGTGCATGTTAGTTCATTCTAGGGTTTTTATGCATGGTATGGTTCTAGGATTGTGTTAGGACTTATGAAAGTTCGCTGTTTTTGCTATTAGCATATTTAGTGGATGATTTTAGGCCATAATACTATTCTGTCCAGATTTATATATCATTATGTTTGCATGATTTTGAGCACGTGTAAGGGTGCAAATAGGTGTGGTAATTGTCCTATGGCAAATAGGGCTGCCATTGCTTGAAACTGCTAATGCTTGGAACTATTGCGCTCAGGTAAGTGGGTGTGAAGGTATCCCAATTCACCTCTCTTCCTTACTCTTTCCCTTCTCCCTCCCTCGGGTTAATTCTTAATATGAATCTATGGTCCTAATCAAAGGTTTCCTTCAATAATTAAATTCTGGTTTTTATCAAAGTTTCCACTTTGTGGGGTTCTTTCTAAATTTAAACTTGATTTATCTATCACATTCAACTTTCTTTCAAATAAGGAAACCTAGGGTTTTACCATAGGTTTATATTAGGATTTAACCCTATTCTAATCGAACTACGTGGACTTTGATCCATGTATTTCGTTGCATGGTACATAGGCGCTCTTCGTGAGGATCAAGTCCGTTCTAGGATCCAAGTATCCTAGGTTTTTGTATTTTATTCTCTTTTTTCTGTTTTATTTTCTTTATTGTGCATGGATGGATGAATGGAATATATGATATGCATGCTGTCTTGTGATGATATACATTGATTTTGTGTGTTGAAAAGATCTTAATTTAGCCCAAATAAACTGAGAGACCGAAAGGGTGACATGGGTGCCTAGAGGCTTTACCTAGAACCTTCCCATGTCATAACTTAGCCTTCGAATCCCCGATTTCTTTGGTTTCCAAAAGACTTGTTTTTGCCTTTCCTTTTTAAACATGGAGTCATTCAAATTGTTTTCTTAAAACAAAACTATTTTTAGGGTTTTCCTTGTTTCCTTTAAAAAATAAGGTGGCGACTCCTTTTCTTTTCTTTTTTCCACCCACAAAACAATCTTTTTGCCAAACCCTTGTGGGCCCAATTTCCGGGGTTCACAGTTTGGCGACTTTGCTGGGGATTTGTGGGCTAGACTCTATAAAGTTTAATTGGGCTAAACTAATTTCTTATGTTTAATTAAAATCAATCACATGCATCCGCTTGATTGTGTGCTTTCATTTATTGCATTGTGTGCGCAAATTGTTGCATGCTAGGTTCGATTGTCCCTTAATGTATCCTTGCCAATGATGGGCCTAGTTTCAACCTTGGTTTTCTTGATTCCAATTGTTGGGGCGAAAGCTATCAACCTCTCTTGCCTAGTACCCTTGGGTATATCAAATGAGTTAATCACGTACTGCTGGACCCACGCGGCGTTCTTGATGCCACATGTGGTTAGGTATAAAGATTGCTCAAGCAAGTGAAGGACCCTAGCCTACCCTCTTTTAGTTCATATAGTGGGCCTTGTAGGACACTATGGTCTAACCATTATGCACCCAAAATTGTTTGTAATGATGCTATGCCGTGTTTGTGGTGTGAGGCTTTATATTTTATGCCCTTAACATATACCTTTAAACCCTAACCTTTGTTAAGGCCATGGGTTAGGAGGAATAAGTTAAGGAAGTAGGATGTAAAGCTATGTTTGTGATGTGCTAATCCATAGGGATTAATTAAACCTAATTGAAGGACTCTATACCCTATTCGCTTAAACATACCCTCAATCCATGACTCTTGTAAAGGTAATTGGATAAAAGGAGTGAATTAATTGAATATGGTGTAAAGACTGAATTCGTTAAGGAAAATATGGAGGTTTAGGACAAGTCCTTAGGCTAAAGGTTAAAACTTTTTCCATCCATAGACGTGCTGGCTTGGATCCGCAATCCGCAAGGGCGTCTAGTGAGTGTTGAATCTACCTATCGAATAGACATGGCCGGCGAAAGAACTAGTGAAGGATACTTTGACCTTGAGGCTTGCCTGAAAGCCATCATGACGAAGCTTGACCATACCGCCGAGACATTCGACACAACATTGAAAATGGCTCAAGAGAACCAATAGAAGATGGCGGATCTCGAACAAAATGGTTCTAAGGCCCATTCCTCGGGTATACCTCATGGGGCTGGCACCGAAGAGGGATCTCAATCCAATGAGAACACCAAGACAAGGGGGGAAAGTAGTTCGAAACCTGTGGTCATCAATCTAGAAGGGGAAACTAAAGGGAATGGTTCTAGTAATGATTCCGTGTTGGCTAGCAAGGTAGAAGCATTGGAGAGAACCATAAAAGGAATTCGTAGAGCCGATAACATGGTCGATGTGCGGACTTTATCTCTATTTCCAACGGCTCGTATTCCATTGCAATTCAAGATGCCGGAGTTGGAGAAATTTGATGGGATAGGATGCCTTAAGACTCATTTGAAGATGTATGTGCGAGCTATGCACCCTCGAGGGGCTACTGACGAGCTTTTAGCTCAAATGTTCCATGAAACCTTGGCCACATCCGCTCTGAAATGGTTCTTATCATTGGATAAGAATAGGACTCGAACTTGGGAAGACTTATGCAATGAGTTCTCGGAGCACTACAAGTACAACACAGAGGTGGACGTTACTCGGAGAGACCTAGAAACTACCAAGCAAGGGGCTCATGAAACTTTCTTCGCTTACATTACAAGGTGGAGACAAAAGGCGTCGAGAATGACGGATAGGCCAAATGAGGAGGACCAAAATCAGCTGGTGGTTAAGAACTTGCTGCCTGTGTATCACAAGCACTTATTTGCCCATTATTTCCTAAATTTCAAAGCTCTCATTGGGGCTGGCACACAGGTTGAGGATGCTATCAATGATGGGACAATCAAAACTGAGGAAGTGAGGAGTCGTAAGACAAACTTTACTGGGAAGAACAACGCCGAGGTCAACACCATAACTCAACCCATTCAACCTTTCTCCCTCAATGATGTTAACCCACCTCGCCAATTCACCGATTTATTCATGCCACTCGAAAGAGTCCTTGAAAAGCTCGAAAGCCGTAACCTATTGAAGCCACTCGACCCAAGACCCCCACTAAATCCCTTACCCAAGAACTACAACGAGAATGAGTACTGCAAGTACCACCAATCCAAAGGCCATGCCACCAACCGTTGTATTCGCCTTCATCACCAAGTCTAAGACCTCATTGGCAAGCAAGTCATCTCACCACCAACCCGTCCAAATGTCACCCATAATCCTCTCCCGTCTCACAACAACACACCCCCACCTAACACCATAAATGCCATTGAGATTGAATCATCTCGCCCTCGCCGGCCCATAAGACAATACACTCCATTCCCCATGACCTTAACCCGTCTTTTCACCCTTTGTTGCAATAACAACCTTATCATGCCACTCCCACCAAAACCAAGGCTATCAACCCCTCACCAATATTGCCAATACCATCGTGCACTTGGCCATGACACCGAGGCTTGTTCTATACTAAAGAAGATCATTCAAGACCTCATCGATCAAAAGGTTTTGTTGTTACCCAGAAAATCAATCCAACAAGAGCTGAAAGAAAGATATGAAGCAGGGGATCCTCAGGTTGGCCTATTGGGTCAATCATTGGGGAAATTTGATTACTATGTGCTGTACTCAAGCCCAAGTCCAATATCAGATGAGTCGATAATTCCTACAGGTTGGGACGACTTGCCAACGGAGATGGGGAACATTGATATGATAGAATGGGATGACTTAATGAATGATTTCGAGGAAGTCCATGACATATGTGCTAGTGATGATGGGTTGGATCATATAACTAGAGGGGGTTGTCATTTCAAGCCTCCACACCTAGAATCTGAGAATTCGTTGGAAGATTTGGAAGGGCAGAGGCGTCCTGGCATGCAAGAAGAAGAGGATGAGGTGCTGAGGTAGCTGAAGAAGACCAATGCCAACATCACTATTTGGGGCTTGCTCATGGCCTCACATAAGCACAGACAGACCGTGCTGAAACTCTTGAATCAGATACAAGTGCCTGTTGATACATCCCCTGAGGGACTAGTACATTTGGTGAATCCAACTCCCAAGATCTCAACCATTGTGTTCACAGATGTGGACCTACCTAAAAGCAGGCTAAGCCATTCTCAAGTTCTCTATGTGACCGTTGACACTATGGGAAAGAGGGTTCCTAACGTCCTTATTGATAATAGGTCCGCACTGAATGTATGTCCTTTCAGAACTGCCACTGTCTTGGGTTTGGGACCCACCGATTTTACGCCATCCGGGCAGACCGTAAGAGCTTATGACAACACCCGCCGAGAAGTAATAGGATTGGTTACTCTGCCTCTTATCATAGGACCCACTGAATTTAGGGTGGAATTCCAAGTGTTGGATATGCCGTCATGTTTCAACTTGTTGTTGGGCCGACCATGGATCCATCCTGCTGGGGTTGTGCCATCTTCAGTCCATCAAAAGGTGAAGTTTCCTTATGAAGGAGCCATAGTAACACTTCAAGGGGACTATGAATTGAAACTCACAGGGGTGCCTATATGTGAGATACAACCAGAATCAACGGCAGTGTCATTATCTGGGTTTGACTATGTCCAATGCGTTGAGAAAGAGCTTGAAAAGGGTGAGTTGATACCCTTGGACTTTTGCCCCCATGGCAATTTGCATATTGGTGAAATCATGAGAATGTCACACCCCATTTTTGCACCACCTTACTAGGGCTCATCATTTCATGCATGTTTTTGTTTTGTTTTTGAGTCTAGTCACTTGCATTAGTTTTCTAGAGTCACAAGGACAATGGATATGAATTTTGGTTCAAATTGGAGTTGATCTTAAGGGATAATAAGAGCTTTTGTGACTTGAGGGGCATAATCGTCTTTTAAGTCCCAAACTTTTCATTTGACCTTGGAATGATCTCCAAATTGTCAATTGGAGTTCATATGGATGCATAAGAGGTATTTTTAGTGTCAATTTGGTAAGTCAATGGCTCGGGATTAAAATGGCTCGATATGGTTCAAGTTGGTTAATTGACCCTTCCTTGGGTTAGCTCTAATTGACTCACAATTACCAAACAAATCTTTTCAAATTGACTTTCATTAGTCATCATTTTACCCTCAAAAGTGTTTCATGAAGTTCAATTTTGATATGGCCTGATGATGAGTTTAGTGTGGTTATTTACGGATTATCCTTGAAGAATTAGTGCGAATCACAGCATGAGATTTTTGGTTAAAATGAAAAGAAAATTATTTTATTAAATTAGCCATTTTTATCATGACACTAACACGTGTACGTATGTGATGAGTGTGTGTATGCACATACGATACATGTGCATGCGTGTTAGCGGTCAGTCTCCCAATTTTTATAAAAGACAATTTCCTTTTCCTATTCAGATTAGAAGTCTTTTATCATTATAAAATACCTTTTGATTATTCTCCAAGAAACCCTAGTCCAGGAAGGAAAGGGAAACTCCAGATTTCAGCTATAAATACTCTCTTAATGTCTTTAAACAAGGGAGAGGAGAAGAGGGTTTGGAATGAGTGAAATTCGTCATAATTCAGCAGCAGATTTTCTGAAAACCAGCAGTCGTATTTTAATCATAACTTTTTCATCCGAAGTCAGAATTTGATGAAATTGGTCTTGTTAGAAAGATAATTCAATTCTCTACAACTTTGTATTTCACAAGCTTTGTCCAAATCCAACGTTTTCATACCCAAAAACGCGATTGAAGTTGCTGCTGCTGCAAAGTGACGAAAATCACTTTTCTTTTCTCTTGTTCTCTTTTTGTTTTCTATTTCTTTTCAAAGTTGAGTGAGTTTTGATCTCTTTGCTGTGATACCACTTTGACAAAGAGGAGGATTCGTGTTGGTTTGATTCACTCTAAAGACCTGAGGAGCCACGAACAATTACAAACACAAGGGGAGCCACTTTATGCATTAATACTTGAGTGTTTGAGAGAGAATAAGGTATTCTCCTTCTCTATTCAAGCTTAAACTAGGTTTTCATATGGGTTAGGCTTATTGCATGTTAAAGGTAACTTTTTTATCATGTATTAACATTCTAGCTAGTTAATATACATGGAATATCTATTTTTTATCTACTGTTTAGCATGCTTTAGGGCTGTCCTTTAGGTTTTTAATGCATAGTTATGATTCTTGTGCTCCTGTTTGTCCTTGTGCTAGGATTAGTGTCATTGCATGTTAGAGTTAGGATTTTCATCATGTTATATTGCTTTAGTTAGTTAATATGCATGATATAATTTCTGTTTAGTTTGGTTTTAGCATGATTAAAGTATGTCTTGTGAGTTTTTAAGCATATTTGTGAGTTTAGGGTTTTAGAGTTATTGTTTTGTGTTTGTTTTCATATAGCATGATAAAGTAGACTTTTTTATTTGGTTTTTCTTCGTGTTTGCTGTATATGTTTTTCATATGGAGTAAACATGATAGTTTTGCATGCATGTTAGTATGTTTTAGGGTTTTTATGCATGATATGGTTCTAGGAATATGTTAGGACTTATTATTGTTCGCTGTTTTTGCTATTGGCATGCTTAGTGGATGATTTTAGGTCATAATACTATTCTGTCCAGATTTGCATGTTAGTGTTTTCGCATGGTTTTGAGCACTTGTAAGGGTGCAAATAGGTGTGGTATTTGTCCTATGGCAAATAGGGCTGCTCATGTCTGAAATGGCTAAATGCTTGGAGCTAATTGCGCTCAGGTAAGTGGGTGTGAAGGTGCCCCAATTCACCTTTCTTCTTAACTCATTCTCTTCTCCCTATCTAGGGTTAATTTTTAATACAAGTCTATGGTTTAATCAAAGGTTTCCTTCATAAATAAAATTATGGTTTTTATTAAAGTTTCCATTTTGTGGAGTTCTTTCTAAAATCAAACTCTCTATCAAATTCAACTCTTTTGATCAAATAAGGAAACCTAGGGTTTTAACCATAGGTTTGTATTAAGTCTTAACCTTAGTTCTAATCGAACTACGTGGACTTTGATCCATGTATTTCGTTGCATGGTACGTAGGCGCTCTTCGTGAGGCTCAAGTCCGTTCTAGGATCCAAGCATCCTAGGCTTCTTTTTGTTTTGTTTTGTTCTTTTTTATTTTCTGTTTTGTTTGCTTATTATGCATGGATGGATGAATGAAATATATGATATGCATGCAATTCTTGTGATGATATACTTGCTGATTTTTGTATGGGAAAGATCTTAATTTAGCCCAAATGAACTGAGAGACCGAAAGGGTGACATGGGTGCCTATAGGCTTTGCCTAGAACCTTCCCATGTCATAACTTAGCCTCCGAATCCCCGATTTCTTTGGTTTTCAAAAGATTGGTTTTTGCCTTTCCTTTTTTATGGAGTCATTCAAATTGTTTTCCTAAAACAAACCATTTTTAGGGTTTTCCTTGTTTCCTTTAAAAAATAAGGTGGCGACTCCTTTCCTTTTTTTCTTTTTCAAACCCATTTTCTTTCAATCCCTTGTGGGCCCAATTTCCGGGGTTCACAGAGAAGAATGAGTTTCTTTCCAGGTATGGGACTAGGGCGTCGCCAACAAGGGATCCCTAATACTGTTTAGAGCCATGTCACGTCATACACCTTTAGGTTAGGGTATGAGCCCTCCAGAAATGATCATATGGAAATGCTGAAAAGAAACAAGGAGAAAGTAAGAGCCAAAGCCGAAGAAAAGGTGCCAGACCTGAAGATCTCGCCGTATCGACCCACTTTGAATGGTTACTTCGTCAAAGAAGGGGATGATTTTCTATATTGTGGGTTTCTAGAACCCGCCTTTGACCAAGCTACCAAGATAAGAGTCCCAGGATTTGAAATCTTCTTCACCGAATGGTATCCAATCACAGCTGAAATGGTGGATGATGAAGCCATCAATGATGAGTTCTGGGAAAAGAAAGAGGAGGATTGGGCAGAAAACCTTGATGCAGGGGCTATGACTAAAATGTTCCAAGACATGATCCTCACCTTGGAAGACTCGACCATTGAAGAACTCCAGGGTTCATCCATTAGCCATGCTATCGTGCCACTCCTCAATTGGTACCTTGAAAGTGGTGTCATTGCGGAAATCCATAAAGAAGAAGACCTTGGCCTACCTGATAGCAGCTTGTAGGTGTCTTAGTTTAGTAATATTTCCCTAATTCAATAAGATGTATCTACTTAACTCACTTTGTGGAGTCATAGTGGTGATACAGATTGTTTGTTTTTTTTCTTCTTTTGTATGTCGTTCCTACTATTCCTAGTCAATAAAGTGTGCTTTCTTTCTCTATATATGCAGTGTCTCTTTTCTCTTCTTTATGGATATTTATGGCATGAATATAGATCCTAGGAACGATTTCCCCCCGGAGCTCGTTGAGCAAAGGAAAAGGGGTGTCACCGAACCTAATATGGATGAATTGGAATCAATCAACTTAGGGACAAATGAATCGCCAAGAATAGTTAAAATTGGGAAAACCCTCTCCCCTGTTGAAAAAGAAAGAATGATCTCCCTCTTAAAAGCCAACATCATGGCTTTTGCATGGTCTTATGAAGACATGCCTGGCATTGACCTCGATATTGTGCAACACTATATCCCCACTAATTCCCTAAAGAAGCCGGTAAAGCAGAAACTCAGAAGATTAAAACCAGAATGGGCTCTAAAAGTAAAAGAAGAGGTAACTAAACAACTAGACGTGGGCTTCCTCTAAGTTGTGGAGTATCCCGAGTGGTTGTCGAACATTGTTCTGTGCCTAAAAAAAATGGGAAAGTGAGGATGTGTGTCGATTTCCGAGATCTCAACGCTGCGAGCCCTAAGGATGACTTTCCTTTACCCCATATCGACGTGTTGGTGGATAGTACAGTGGGACATGCACTCCTCTCCTTCATGGACGGATTCTCCGAGTATAGCCAGATAAAGATGGCACCTCAAGACATGGAGAAAACAACCTTTATCACGCAATGGAGAACGTACTGTTACAAGGTAATGCCTTTTGGCTTAAGAAACGCTGGGGCTACTTACCAAAGAGCAGCTACGACCCTATTACATGATATGATCCATAAAGAAGTCGAGGTTTATGTCGATGATATGATCATGAAGTCCGTGGATAGAGAAGGGCATTTCAAGGCGCTAGAAAAGTTCCTGGAGTGAGCAAAGAAGTACAATCTCTGTCTAAACCCTCAAAAGTGTGCTTTTGGTGTCACTGCGGGCAAACTATTTGGGTTTATGATCACTCAGAGGGGCATCGAAGTGGACCCAAGGAAGATAAAAGCCATTGTGGAGATGGAGCTGCCTAGCACTGAGAAGCAGATCCGGGGTTTTCTGGGAAGAGTTCAGTACATAAGTCGATTCATTGCCAACTTGACCATGGTTTGCGAACCAATCTTCAAATTGCTTAAGCAAGGTGTGCCAAAAGTATGGAACGAAGAATGCCAAGAGGCCTTTGAGACCATTAAGAGATACTTAAGCAATCCTCCAATCTTAGTTCCTCCACGGCAAGGTGCACCGCTTTTGTTATACTTAACGGTCACTGAAACTGCGACGGGAGCTATGCTAGCTCAATATCTTGAAGGGTCAACAAAAGAGAATGCCATTTATTATTTGAGTAAGAAAATGACAGACTATGAAGTGAAGTACAATGCAATTGAAAAGGCTTGTGTGGCACTAGTATGGGCGACGCAGAAGCTCCATCATTACATGATATCCTTTGAAGTATTCTTGATAAGTCGCATGGATCCGTTGAAGTACCTGATAGAGAGGCCAGTATTGTCATACAGAACTGCTCAATGGTCAATTCTCCTCAACGAATTTGACATCAAGTATGTGAATCAAAAGTCTATCAAAGGGAGCGTCATCGCAGACTACCTAGACAACTGTCCTGTGTCATCATCCCCTCCATTCAATGATCAGTTCCCCGACGCGGACGTGCTAGAGATTGGTAGAAAGACTTGGAGAGTCTACTTCGATGGGGCAGCCAATAAGAAGGGTTATGGGATAGGAGTTCTGTTGGTTTCACCTGAAGAAGCATTCACACCGTTGGCGGTCAAGTTAGGGTTCGAAACTACTAACAACATTGCTGAGTATGAAGCTTGTATCCTGGCATTGGAAGCCACATTTGAGTTGGGGATCAAAGAATTAGAAGTGTTCGGAGACTCAGCGTTAATCATTTGTCAGATAAAAGGGGATGGAAAACTCGGGATGAGAAGTTGTTGCCATACCATGCCTATCTGGAAGCTCTAACCAAGGAGTTCTCAGAGATAGAGTTCAACTACCTGTCAAGAAACAAGAACCAGTTCGCCGACGCCTTGGCTGTTAGGATTATACCCTAGAGCCAATCATAGAGATGATTGTTTAGGGATTAGGAACAATCATTTGATTTCATTTATGTATGTCACATTTATTATTGATTTAATAAAAGGGCTTATTCTATTATGTTTATATGCATCATTTATATTTACATAATATGTCCATGGAGTTAGAGTTGAGAATATAGAATTACAAAGAGTTGTAATTTTGAGACTGTAGATATATCTCTGTACTAAACTCCTAAAGCATTCCTAGTTGAAGGTTCACTATGATGGACAATAATAAACCATAGGACTAGCACTTGTTAGGTTGACTCTATAGGAGGATAGCTAGTCTCAAGCTATTTGTGTGGAGACACTACAACCAACAAGTGGGTGCCTATTACGAGAATAGGTATACTGAATGTGACCAAAGATATGAGATAAACTGAATGGAGTTTTATCCTGCCTGTCAATCAGTTTCTCATTATTATAGTGGTATAAGTAATCCTTAGACCTGAGACACCATAGTTGTCTTATGCATGTAGCTTTAGAAGTTTGATAACACTAAGTGCAAATCCTATTCAGGGGTTTGCAAAGGTGTTCATTGGCCTTACTGCTATGTGTATGAAGGCATGTGAGTGATCAACAAGGGATCCATCACTCTCAGGAAAAAGAGAGAGAATGTCTCATATAGCATTCATAATATAACTCATTAAATCCATGGCCATGGTAGGATGAATATGAAAAGAGTTTCATGAGTTCATCAATGAGTTGATATCTATGAATGAATATAAAGTAATTGAACTAGGGACTTGACAGACTTCCATGTCCTATTAGTTCAATTGGAGACATTGTGTTGAAGGAAGGATGCAATTGTAACCTATAAACTATAACAGAAGGGTTCTTTGTAAATGACTATTCACCTCATTTAGGACCACACCATGAGCCATATGCTAGGTGTTACTCATGGTTAGTAGAAGCCCTAATTGATATTAGTGAGTTATAATCAATTAGGGTATTGGAAGGAGTTCCAATTAGACCATAAATGGAAAGAGTTCCATTGTGCACACCTCGTGCTATTCCTACTACTTGATGATGTGAACCCAATGGGTCACACACTGATCATGCAAGATGAGCTTTAAAGTCTATGAGAGAAAGGGTATGAGTGCATAAAGAATAGTTCTTTGAGGCCATGTTTGTATTTGATATAAACAATAGGGGTCATTGTGTAATTTAGGGAAATTGCACAAAACCCTAAAAGGGTTTCCCCCCTAGGGCTGGCCCCTTTAGTGTGGACTATTTAAGTCACACTATGATGTGTGACATGATCACTTTTGGAACTCCCCAAGGGCTGGCTAGAATTTCCAGCCTCCCTCTCTCTCTCTCCTCTCTACTCCTACTCTAGCAACAACATGGGAAAGAAGGAAAGGACTTGAAGCTCTAGCTAGGTGTGGATACCGTTGGAGGCAGCACACATGGGCTGCTCATTCATCGCTGTCCGGAATCAAAGCTTGGAGCAAAAAGGAGAAGACAACAAATTTTGTAAGTGTTCTAACCCTCTTCGTAGTTAGGGTTTGATTTTGTGTTATGCATAGTTAGATTCATGGGATTGGGAATCGTAGGAAAAATTTTTATATTCCGCACTTCTATTTTTCCCTCTTGTTCGATTCCCAACAGTGGTATCAGAGCCATGATTATGCATAATACAAAATACATATGGGCTGGTAATTATGGTGTAGTTGAATGATTCAAAAATCTGGAAAATTTTTCTGCATAATTGGTTTTCCTCCATGGCTGAACCTAGGGTTTGGAACCCTAGGTCAATTCTCTTCTACTCCTCTTCTAATTGATGGTTAAGTGTAGCCATGGATGCAATAGGTTGCATAGGGTTTGAGTTTGGAGAAGAAGAATAAGGAAACTAGGGTTTTATAAAACTGTTATGAACAGTTTTCCTGGTTGCCATGAAAAACCGTCATCTTGTTTTGCCTGCCAAATTCAGAGTTCTTCTCTAAAATTTTCGAGCCATATATGGTTAGAAAGCTCTTTGAATAAGCTTTCCAACCCAACAAACGATGCGTCAATCCGAGTTCTGTAGTGAAAGTTATGAATTTTTTACTACAGGCTGTCTGGAAAGACAGTTTTGCTCGGGAATGATGCAATAGCCACAACTTTGAGTTATTGATGGAGATCAAAGGCATGGCAATGGTTGCCACCACTTGGGTTATGTTCTAGACATGGTAGGGAAAGGTTCCCAAGCATTTAGATGCATCATAATTGGATTAAGATGCTAGAACAGAAGGAAGAAGGAGAAGAACACCATGGAGGCTGAATCTGGGTTTTAGAACCCTAAGGTTCTTGCAATTAATTCTAATTAAAGCTGCTGTATTTATGTTGGAAGATCATTGTAGGATCATTATATATCATGTGTATATGATTTTCTTTAAGTTTCAAAAAGGTTTTGATGGAAAAAGATTAAATAAGTTTGAAAATTTTTCATGAACAGCATAGCAGAATTTTTCTGCAGAAAAGTCATCAATGGAGTTTTGATTAGAACTTGAGTTAGGGAACTCCAAATTGCATGAAACCAATTGCATTAGTTTCCTAAGACATGTAGGATACTGGGAAAATTCGTTTGGTAGCCTAATTCATTCATCTTGCTGGGTTTTAAATCAATTTCTGACCATGGACAGTGTGCTGTCAAATTCTGGGCAGCCTACTGTTGTTTTAATTGTTTAGAACAATTGGTCATGATTTGATCATCCAAAACTCTTCTATTAGCTTAGTATTTCATGTAGGGACATGATACAAAAGCTGGTTTCAATGGAGGAGTCAAATTGATAAGGATTTAGAAGCAATTGTGACCTTCAAGGTCTGCAACAATGGCTCCAGCAATGGGTTTTGGAAACCCTGATTGTTCTTGATGATGGCAGCCACTTCCACCACTTCTCACGTGTCCAGAGGCTTGTCCCACACCCCTAGGATGTTCTCCCATGACTGCCATGGCCTCCCACAGTCGTTGGCGGCCATGGCAGCCTAGCCAAGCTCAGGCAGCCCCCTGGTAGTGACGGCTGCATAGAGTTAAGGATGAAACCCTAATTTTGAGTTAATGATGAAACCCTAATTTCATTATGGCATTAATTAAAACCCTAATTGGAATATTAATTTCCTTAATTAAGAGTTAATGATTGGTCATTAAATGACCAATCTTGTTTATTAATTGTTAGGGCATAATTAATACCATTAATGATGTCTAGGGTTAGGGTTTTGATAACCTTAATTAGTGTAATTAATTAAGGGTAATAAATACCCTATTTGGCATTAATTAAACCCTAATCCCTTTTATTAAATACCATATGAACCTAGGGTTTTAATGATTGGTTATTAAATGACCAATCATAAGGCATTTAATGATTAGGGCTTGCATTTAGGGTTTAGGGTTATGCATTTAGGGTTTAGGGTTTTAGGAAACCCTAATACACTAATTCATCATTTAATTGATTTTATTTAATTCCCATGTTAATTATTTAATTAATATTGATTAATTTTATAATGTTTTAAATGGTTTAAAATACAATTGGGGATTAAATTAAAATATGGAAATTCTTAATTAAATGAAATTGTTTTGTTTAAATAAGGAAACCCTAATATTGGATATTAGAGTTATTTTAGGAAACTTTATATGTTTCTATTAATTTGATTAATTGAAACTAAATGTCTTAAATGTTAAGACTTTATTTAATTCTAGATATTTTTGTTTAAACCTAATAAGATTAGGATGCATTAATGAGATTAATGTAAATCATTCAAGAGAATTACCATAATGCCCATATGTTTTAATGCTTACAGTTTTTCTTTACATTATGCAATGAGATTGTATGTATGTGTTTGGATGATGATTATGGACTATACCCCTTAAACCAATTGTGATTGGCCGTCTTATGAATGGGTTGTAATAATTTTTCAAGAGTTGTAATTTTATTATGGTGATGTAATTTATTATTTGGGGCTTGCATGCCACCTTCCCTCTCTCTCTATCATTCTCTTATGTACCCCACATTCCCCTCATGTATCCCTTTCTATATATTATGTAAATGTTATGTAATCGAGAGCGCACTAAGGAGCATGGTGGACCCAAAGGAGTATGATGGAGCCCAACAAGCCAATGGTGGAGACCAATAAGCCAATGGTGGAGACCATCAAGTCAAGGGAGTAGATTGAAGGACTTGAAAGCTTAGAGATGTTTTTCAAGAAAGCATGCATGTTACGAATGGTTTATTTTATGATCACCTACACCCACCTTAGACCTTGGATTCAATCTATTGGCTTGGATTGAATCCTTTCAAAGTCCATAATCATCATAGTGGGAGCTTTTATTTATGAGATAATTGTATTAGCTCCAATACCATAGTTTGGTATATGTTACCTATTCACTTAGGGACTAATATCAAAATGTGGTACTTTATATATGTTGATATATAATAGCATGCGATGTATGATTTATAATAGCATAAGATGTATGATTATAAATAGCATAATTTATATGTTTAAATTTTGATACATAGGATGCATGTTAATTTGATGAGACCCTTTAAAACCCCTCTTATTTAATATTAAGTTGCAAATGGAGAAGTCATTGGGGAATGAATTCTTCATTGCCTTCCATTATTATAGGATCATCTAACGTCCCTTAATGTGGGTACCTGGCTGCAGACATGTAGGAGCTACCCATGTTAAAGACATTACTTGAAATTATCACATATGAGATATCATGGGGTGCCTAAACTGGTATATACCAAGAAACTAACATGTGAGGTATATATTTGGCGAAACATACTTATGTGAATGATGGGTTTAACTTAACTAGGGAAGTATTCCAAGAAACTAACATGTGAGGTGTATGTTCCCTAGAGGCAAAACGATTGGAACTTGCTTATGAAGCAATAGACAAAGAGTTGTCTTCTTATTGTGGGTTAGAAGCTAAGAAACTAACATGTGAGGCTTCTAGGTCATAGTGGGATCCCAATCCCCATTAGGAATGAGATTCCCGAATTCCATTAGAGGGTGTATGGAATTTGATAAAATAGTGGGAGGTACCATATGATTAAAGACCCAATCATTATGGATAAAAATGAAATCTAATTCTCTGTTTATGTAGATTACCTAATTACTCACCTCAAAACCCCTATTTCCTAATATATAGGATATTGATAGTTTGACTAAACCTGATTTCTTTGATTGAATTAGGAAATTGAGAATTGTTCTCAATTTCAAAAGATTGTTCTTATGCTATTAGGCCTTTTCTTAAAGGCCCTCCATAAAACATCCTAAGAAGAAAAAGACACTATGCACAATTGGCATCTTGTTGCCATGCTATATGATAGTATTGATGACTAATGAACTTCAGAAGCAAAATTAGTCAATGCAAATGCCTTTGATGTCCTACATCACATACAAAGGTTGTATGGTGAGTGAAATAATACTATAAAGTATAGTACTTATAAAGGACTTCTTCTGGACTAGGATGTAATAAAAGTTATTTATTAATAATCATTCTTTTGAAAAATGATTAATCACATAGAATAGCTTGAGAAGCTAGATGTGATTTAAAATGGAAGCATAGAGGAAAGCAAGTCTTGAAAAGTCAAAGACAAAGAAATATAATTATTTTGTAGTAAACATAAGGTATTGTAAAGGGAAATTGATAAAGTATCAGTCTTCCTAAAAGAACCAAACTTTTGAAGTTTTGGTTCATGCTCTAAACTAAATTGTTGGTTAGTTCTGCTTCTTAGTTTTTGGATTATAGTGTAATCTAAATGGAAGCAGAAAGTTAAGTAGATAATAAGTTACCTTTAAAAATTTTAATAGAGCAAGAGTTGCTAGATTAATTTTGGGAACTTATTTCTTAACTAGGTCACTTAAGACATTCTAGAAATTTGATTTCTGAATTTAAATGACTAATTAGAGCGAATGCAATGTATTCTGAGAATACAAGAGATGTAGAGACTCTCATTTAAATGTAACAATTATGATTTGGTTATGAGATGACCAAACCCATCTTTTACTTGGTGAAGTAAAAGAGTTACATTTATAATTTGACTAATACATTGTGATGTATATAGTCATGTAGAGCATGCATTCAATTACAGTAGACTCATTTTAGAATACCATAGCTCAATGGTGAATCTAAGAGAACGAATTGAACCCTATTAAGATATGGTTTGATCCATGATGAGTTTTACTAATGTATCCATCTAGGATATACCTTAAAATTGCTACATATTGATAATTTAGGGTTCACTCCAGTTTTGTCCCAATTATATCAGATATGATATGGGAAGAAACCCAATTTAAAGAAGTTAAGGCTTGGGCTTGTGCTACGTATGTCTAGAAATATAATGTAGACAATCTGGAAATAAGGTCAAGTAAGTGTTGAATTGTGGTATATCCCAAAAGTGGTTGGAATAGTATTTCTATTACCCTAATGAACAAAAGTTGTCCATTAGGATGTTTGCTAGATTTTCTTGAGAAAGAGTTCATTCAAGAAAAATGCAAAAGTAGATAGAATTTATAGAATTGTCTATAAAGCCACAAACGAACAAAGATCCAACCCTTGTCTCTGTTGAGGAAAAACCTTTAATTACACCACATTCTTTTCATAGATCAAATTGGATATTTCTTTAACATAAGAGAGATATTGTATCTCCATTAGAATGTGAAAGAATTGTTCTTTGGTGATAAAGATCACCAAGATAATCCTATTGATTATGACTAGACGATGTTTCACATCAACTCGAGAAATGACTAAGAGTCATTAAATCCAATATGGATAGGTAGAGACCTAAAAGGCTTGGCTATTTAAGAATGTTTTCAATATAGGCAAAAAGTTGTCTATAAAGAAACTTGTTTGATAATAGTTATGCTGAAATCCATTTGGATCTTGTTATCTATAAACACACATTTTGAATATAAGATATGTTAAAAAGGATATAAAGATGTTATATCAAATGGTGAAAAACCATAAAAGTGTGTAAGTTATAGAAGTCTATTAATAGACTACAAGGTTCTCATAATTAGAACATCTATAAAGTTGAAGTAATCAAATTGTTTGATTTCTCTCATTGTATAGATGGACCATGAGTGTATAAAAGGTTAGTGGGAGTGCGATCGTTTTTCTTTATCCTAAGTATAGATGACATCCTAATCATTATGAATGATATATGAATGTTATCTAATGTAAAGTTTTGGTTTTTGGAGAAAAACTAATTCATGAAAGATTTGGCAGAAGCATTCAACAAGATCTATAGAGATAGATCATATAGATTGCTAAGTATCTCCAAATCATTAAACATAGTTGAAATGTTGAAGGAGTTCAACATGGAGAATTCTAAGGGAGGTCTGATTTACTTCAGATAAGAATTCATTATTCAAGGGCATGTGCCCTAGGATAATACAAGTAAGGTTCTTAAAGTGTTAAGAAGCCTTATTCTACACTATATATTGAACCTGATATCTATTATGTTGTAATTGTTACAAATAGTTATCAGTCAATTCAAATTTGGAATATTGGATTGTATATGGAAATTGTAAACTCATAGTAGATGGGTATATGGATTTGGATATAATCCATATGGGGTATATTTTATATTCACTTTAGTTGGTGAAATACTTAATGGAAGAACTGTATGAAAGATACAGTGGATTCCATTATTAAAGGTGAATTAATTGTCGCATTGTCTAGGAAACTGTTTGGATCTATAAGTTCATTTAGAACTTGGAGTTGTTCCTTCCATTGAGTTGCCCACACCTTGTTTTGTGACAACAATGGGTCTATAGCTCAAGTATAGGAATCACGGTCTCATCAAAAGTCCAAACACATAGAGCGGCAATTCCATGTGATTAGAGGAATCATTGGAAAAGGTAATAGATACATTACAGAAGATATTATCTACATAAGTTTTTGTAGACCTACTGACTAAAGCTTTAAAACATAATTTGTTATGTCTAAGACCAACATCTTGAGAAGATAGGTATGCGATACATGGTCGATTGGCTTTAGTGCAAGTGGGAGATTGTTAGGATTATGCCCTAGAGCCAATCATAGAGATGATTGTTTATGGATTAGGAATAATCATTTGATTTCATTTATGTATGTCACATTTATTATTGATTTAATAAAAGGGCTTATTCTATTATGTTTATATGCATCATTTATATTTACATAATATGTCCATGGAGTTAGAGTTGAGAATATAGAATTACAAAGAGTTGTAATTTTGAGACTGTAGATATATCTCTGTACTAAACTCCTAAAGCATTCCTAGTTGAAGGTTCACTATGATGGACAATAATAAACCATAGGACTAGCACTTGTTAGGTTGACTCTATAGGAGGATAGCTAGTCTCAAGCTATTTGTGTGGAGACACTACAACCAACAAGTGGGTGCCTATTACGAGAATAGGTACACTGAATGTGACCAAAGATATGAGATAAACTGAATGGAGTTTTATCCTGCCTGTCAATCAATTTCTCATTGTTATAGTGGTACAAGTAATCCTTAGACCTGAGACACCATAGTTGTCTTATGCATGTAGCTTTAGAAGTTTGATAACACTAAGTGCAAATCCTATTCAGGGGTTTGCAAAGGTGTTCATTGGCCCTACTGCTATGTGTATGAAGGCATGTGAGTGATCAACAAGGGATCCATCACTCTCAGGAAAAAGAGAGAGAATGTCTCATATAGCATTCATAATATAACTCATTAAATCCATGGCCATGGTAGGATGAATATGAAAAGAGTTTCATGAGTTCATCAATGAGTTGATATCTATGAATGAATATAAAGTAATTGAACTAGGGACTTGACAGACTTCCATGTCCTATTAGTTCAATTGGAGACATTGTGTTGAAGGAAGGATGCGATTGTAACCTATAAACTATAACAGAAGGGTTCTTTGTAAATGACTATTCACCTCATTAAGGACCACACCATGAGCCATATGCTAGGTGTTACTCATGGTTAGTAGAAGCCCTAATTGATATTAGTGAGTTATAATCAATTAGGGTATTGGAAGGAGTTCCAATTAGACCATAAATGGAAAGAGTTCCATTGTGCACACCTCGTGCTATTCCTACTACTTGATGATGTGAACCCAATGGGTCACACACTGATCATGCAAGATGAGCTTTAAAGTCTATGAGAGAAAGGGTATGAGTGCATAAAGAATAGTTCTTTGAGGCCATGTTTGTATTTGATATAAACAATAGGGGTCATTGTGCAATTTCCCTAAATTGCACAAAACCCTAAAAGGGTTTCCCCCCTAGGGCTAGCCCCTTTAGTGTGGACTATTTAAGTCACACTATGATGTGTGACATGATCACTTTTGGAACTCCCCAAGGGCTGGCCAGAATTTCCAGCCTCCCTCTCTCTCTCTCCTCTCTTCTCCTACTCTAGCAACAACATGGGAAAGAAGGAAAGGACTTGAAGCTCTAGCTAGGTGTGGATACCGTTGGAGGCAGCACACATGGGCTGCTCATTCATCGCTGTCCGGAATCAAAGCTTGGAGCAAAAAGGAGAAGACAACAAATTTTGTAAGTGTTCTAACCCTCTTCGTAGTTAGGGTTTGATTTTGTGTTATGCATAGTTAGATTCATGGGATTGGGAATCGTAGGAAAAATTTTTATATTCCGCACTTCTATTTTTCCCTCTTGTTCGATTCCCAACATTGGCCACCCTAGCATCTATGGTGGAGATACCTGAAAGAGGGAGCGTGAAGCCGTTGGTGATAGAATGCTGAGGTAAGCCTGTATACTGTTGTGCAATCCGAGGAGGGGACGTGAATGATGGCCATCCGTGGTTCCATGACATAAAGAAGTTCATTGAAGAGAGGGAATACCCAGAAGGAGCATCTCGCATTGATAGAAAAACCTTAAGACGGTTGGCGAGTCACTATGTATTTTGTGGAGGAAAGCTATATCGGAGATCATACGATGGGATCCACCTGCTGTGTGTTACTGAGGAGGAAGCCAAGCATCTGATTAAAGAAAACCATGAAGGAACAGGGGCTCCGCACATGAATGGCTATATTTTGGTTAAGAAAACATGAAGTTAGGCTATTATTGGTCTACCATGGAAAGAGATTGCTACGCACATGTTAAGAAGTGTCACAAATGCCAACTATTCGCCAGTGGACAACATTTGCCTTCTATGCCTTTAACAAGTGTGTCATCACCTTGGCCGTTCGCAGTATGGGGGATAGATATCATCAGATAAATCAAGCCAAAGGCGTCAAATGGGCATGAATACATCCTGGTTGCTATCGATTATTTCACTAAGTGGGTAGAAGCATCATCCTTCAAGACCTTGAATTCCAAGAAGGTAGCATAGTTTATACAGCACAGCATTATCTATCGATACCGCATGAAGTATCGATACCGCATGAAGTTATCTCAGACAATGGCTAACACTTTCAGAAAGAAACCCATGAGCTCTTATAAAAGTATGACATAGTTCACCATTTGTCGTCACCATACCGTCCTTAGACTAATGGAGCAGTGGAAGCAGCCAACAAGAATATCAAGAAGATACTACAGAAGACGGCAGACTCGCACACAGACTAGCATGAGAAGTTACCTTTGGCTCTATGGGGTTATAGAACGTCAGTAAGGTCGTCAACAGGGGCTACCCCTTACTCTCTAGTCTATGGAATGGAGGCTGTGTTGCCAGTTGAACTAGAAATTCCTTCACTGAGGGTTGCCATACAGAGTCAGATAACAGAAGTGGACTGGGTTAAGAGCTGTTATGACGAGTTAGCTTTACTGGATGAAAGGCGGTTAAGGGCGCTGTATCATGTGCAGGGGTACCAACGGAGAGTTGTCAGAGCATTCAACAAGCATGTCAAAGACCGAGGTCTAAAGAAAGGGGATGTAGTGCTGAAAGAAATCAGAGCTCCAATATTCGATCCGCGAGGGAAATTCAAGCCAAGTTGGGGTGGACCATACATTATCAAAGAAATATTGCCAGCAGGGGCTATTCGCCTCATGCATTTAGATGGAATTGAGTTCGCTCGTCCAACTAATTTGGATTAATTAAAGAAATATCATGTTTGAGGCCTGCAAGGTTGAAAACCTGTAAAGGCGGCCTAGGCAAAAGTTAAGGCATAAGAACTACGTAAGACCTGATTCTCCATTCAAAAAAAAAAAAAAAAAAAAAAACAACAACAACAACAAAAAGAAAAGAAAAAGAAAAAGAAAAAGAAAAATCATGGAGATACGTAGGCAACCCATAAAGTTACCTTGGGTGCGGTCTAAATCAAACAACAAAATCCCAAATTTGATTTATTATTGGCAATTCATTCAAAACTAAAATTGATTGACATAGCAATTTATTGGTATTAAGGAAAAGAACTATAAAAATGCTATAGATATCTAATTCTATGAGTCTTCAATTCTTTTTGGTTTTCTTTGCAGCCCGTTTCTCAGCTTTCTTCGTTTCTCTCTTGAGTCTTCTTTTCTTTCTCAAGTCATGCTCATAAGCTGCTGTCACTGCTTCCATAATATCCTCTCTGCAAGGTCCAAGTTCGTTATTCTTGATAAGTCCAAAAATCCTTTATCTGCGAATAGTTTCTCTTTCGCCTAAATTGTTTTTCAACCATTCTTTGTACTCGAGGCTCATCATATATGGACCATCAGTATTCATAACTTGGGTTAGTGTTAGCTTACTAGGCCATCGATCCTTTGCCCAAGTCACTGTAGAAAGACTTGTAGGCACTACAGGATAGTCACCTTTCAAGGAAGTGGGTATGGTTTGCATGGCACCCATCTGACGAAGAACCCTTGAAGGCCAATAAAAAGAAGTAGACCTCAGTCCTATAAGTCTCACCATGGCACATCCAGAAGTATGCAGAAGCACTTGTTCACTGCAGCCCCATATAAAGACAAACCACTTGATATTCCTCTATGAAAGGGTTTGGAAGTAACCTAGCTAATACCTCAATGAAAATTTTCCAGGCAGTTCGATGTAGCGAAGGCAGTAATGCTGGGGCTTGTACGGTGTAATGACAATGGGTGATAAGAAATTCAATCTTTCAAGCAACCACATTTGCAGTAGAATGGGGCTACCTCCTAAAGGAACCTTTGGGTCCTCATGAGTTTTATCCAAACTATTCAGGGTTTCAGCTAGTACCATGGGAATCAAGTTATGGCCCTTGGCAAGGAGAGGAATCAACTCACAGATTTGTATGGAAACATATGGAGTACCCAGTTGAAATAAGGAAACGACCAATAAGGCAAAAGGCAAGTGCATGCTTAATAGGAAAGGTAAATTTCAGAATACCTTTACTATCATAGGCCAAGAAAGAGGTTGTCAATTTCATTAGGTCTACCATGTGGTCTTTTACAAATAAAGAGGCATATTGTTGGTGAATCCCAAGGAAATTGGAGAAAGAAGTAAGAAAGCTTGGGCGAGGAATAGGGAGAATAAAAGGACCTACCGGTGAAACTCCATACAACGCACAGAATTCCTCTATGGTCGGGCATAGTTCTTCATAGTTGAAGCAGAAGACATGAATTTGGGGATCCCAAAAATATGTAGCAGTAGTTAGGAGGTTCGTTTTAAGCTTCACATGCCTCAAGGAAAGCAATGGATCCAAGCCAAAGCATTTAAACTCAGATTTTGCTTCAGCACTCATAACCATCAAAAACCCTCCTAAAAATTTTTCTAGAGCCTCCATAATTTCTAATGAATGAATACAAATAGGTTTAGGAACCTCTTGGATGTGTTTTTATAGGGAAAATGTCACAAATCCGAGTTCTAGAAGGAGAAAACCCGTCAAAATAGGGAGTTTCCTATTTGAAGTGGGATTCTCGCTTCGGGCTTGGGTGACCACCCAGGCTTGGGCAGCTAGCCACCTGGGCTTGGGCGGCTAGCCGCCCAGCCCCGGGTGGTCACCCGAGGCCGTTTTCCTATTTTGCCCAGTTTTGCCTGTTTTTGACCCAATTTGACCCCTATATAGTTATGTGACCTTGGGAAGCTTATTTTGAGCTTATTTTGGTCCAAAAACATGAGTAAATCACCACAATGGAATTCCAAAAGTCTCATAAAAGTACTAAAACAAGTGTTTAAAGAGAGGATACAAAGCATAGAGAAAGATGTTTCATTCGTTTACAAAGCAAGATGTTAAGCTAAGCTAATGATCCCCCGTTGTTCTTCTCTTCCTACTTGACTCGCCTCTACCACGACCAGCATGAGGAGTCCTTTGGGGTGGCATTGGTTGTGGTGGACGTAGTGTGGAAACCTGTTGCAAAGATAATCAATTAATAAAAAGGGTTATGCCTTTAGCTCCTATGATTGGAATGAACAAAGGGAATGTCTTATAGTAGGATTTAGTCGCCCTTCTAGCACGGAGTTTGCCAAACTCATCCTAACAAGGTCTCGCCTTAATCCTTCGCTGAGTTCGAGGCACTCCTGTGCATACTCTCGAGGAACCTAAAAAAATGAACATGGTTAATAAATGATGAAAAAGGGTTCAAGGAAGGCAAAGCCTTAGAGCTTACATTCTCGTAGCTCGAGTCAATCTTGGGGACTTCATCAAAAGCAGGGCGAGTAATATCAGTCCTCATAAACTCCAACCCATTGCATAGGTTCACTTACCAATCAAGAACCGGGAGAGGTGGTTGTGCAATTCCCCCCATCTCATAATCATTAGCTCCATGAGTCATGCTTGTGAAGGACCCTATTGTGGAACTATGTCCACGAGCTCGCCGGCCCTGTAATAAATAATTTGTCTAAGAGGAGTGCTTGCATAGATCAATAATAAAAAAGAATGGGATAGAGACTCACCCCTTGAGGTGGGAAGCCAATGACCCTAGGACGCATCAAGAATTGATTGCAGAAGGTCATATAATCAGTATTGGGCGAGGTGAACTCCTCAGCATCTCACCCAGTCAGAGCTTCCATCAGCTCATCCCCATCCAAAGAGTCGGTGTGCCTTATGTTCATAGGAGGTAAGACAGGGGTAAGAGCGGGATCCACTCGTCCTTTCACTTGTCTAAGGACACGCTCTCCTAAGTACCAGTATCGCCTTGAGGGACCCTCAAAGAGTACCCTCTTCCCAGTCAACTCCAAGCAGGACACACACCTCCTGGGTAGCCTAGCTTCCCATAGTCCCCATGGGTTCCACTCTACCTGTTGAATTTGAAAAAAAAATGATGATGATGAGCAAGATGATAAAAATGAAAGAAAGAAAAGAATAAGGAAGGTGGATTACCATATCGGCATTCAGACTTGCCAAGTATGCCCTTGCATGGGCATAGTCATGCCTATTGGGGGCACGTATAGCTATCTTGCTAGGAACATAGTTCCCGAGTATGGGCCATTCTTGTATCTCGTTGTCCAGTGTGGGGCGGCACAGTCCCAAATATTCTTAGTACCATATCTGTCAAAGTTCAAGAAAAGCAATTAAAATCAAATCAAGTTTGAGAGGAACTTAAAGATTAAACATTTTTATTTACCTCCCAGACAAATGGAAGCCCACCAAAGTTCTTAGAAACCCCTCGGGACATGTCAGACATAGATCTATACATGGTAGCCAGTGCCACTCCTCCCCAGTTATATCTCCCCATCTTGTGGACATCCACCATGCAAGCGAGATAGCCCAGTTGTGCCATGTCATTGGCACCAACAAAGAGAGTGCAAGAGAGCATGTAAATCAGGAATGCCCTAGCCATGCACTCGGGAGCCACTCCCTCACCTTGTACTTGGTTGGCAAAATTTTCAAATAGCCATGTTCGCCTAACACCGCGTGGGCTAGCCTCAATATCCATCCCCAACATAGTCAGGAGATAGTCACCATCCGTGTTGGCATCCCTGTAATATTCCAACCTCTTTCCCTTGAGGCTTAAGCCGATGATGATTGAAAAATCTTTGGGAGTCATGGTCATCTCCCCAAAACTAAAGTGGACGGTGTTGGTGGTATCCCCCCATAATTCAGCTAAGGCAAGGAGGGCTTGCCTGTCCCATTGTTCATTCCATAGGGAGTCGAGGAACCAACTAAAACCCGCCTTTTTTATGATGTCTCTCGCAGAAGGTTGGGTGTGTTCCATGTGTTTCCACCACCCAATGAGGTTCTTTATGGAAGACCTTGTGCGTAGGTCTTGGAAGTTGGGCTAATCAAGAGAATTATTCATCTAGTTAGTGTAAAAATCATATGCAAACATTGATAATTGGCTTTGCAAAAGCTAAGTTTTTTAGTTCATGAACAAGTAAACTTTTCTTTGAAAGTTTATGAAAACATTGGTTTTATTCTTCAAACCCATGATCATTGGTAAACCATGCATTCTAAGACCATGGAAACATGGATTTTTCAAAGAAAATAATAAGCAAACTTTGTTTTCCAAAGCGGTTGTTTAAGGAAAAAATAAGCAAACCTTGTTCATGAAAACATTGGTTTTTAAAAAAATATAGCAAACTTTGTTTTTCAAAGTTCATGAAAATGTTTGATTTTGTTTCTAGAATCAATTAGAAATGAATGCCTACGATTTTGCCTTGCAATACACATCAATTTTACAAAGATTGGATGAATTTTCATCACTCAAGCATTTTATCAAACATTTGGTGGGCACTATTCACCAAGCTTTCAAATTGAATTATTTTCACATCCAATCCTTGCCAAAATCAATGGGCATTGCAAACATTGCTAGGAATATTCATAGAGAGTTCATGGGAATGCATTTCAACCAACAAAAACGAAAATTTCAAAGAAACGTTTAAAATGGGTAAGCTTACTTCTTGCTTGGAATGGAGAAAGGAGAGATGATTCTTTGGTTCTAGGAGCAATTTCCCTTGAGGAACATCATATTTCAGAGCTTTGTATCTACTCTTTGAGTCAAGGAATGGATACTTTGAAGTAGGAGCTTCATTGGAATCCATTGTGGATGAACTAGCTTGTTTTGAACAAACATGGGTTTAATGGGTTCTTGATTTGCAAAGTGCTGCAAATTTGTTGTTTTTGATGTGAAATTGGGTGTTAATGATGCTATTTCATGTGTATGAATCTCTCTTGAAGTGCGGATTTGAATGCCTTTGGGTGTTGGTGTGATTTTTCAAAAGGGGGTAAGCTTTCTAGAGAGAGAAACTCCCAATTTTCAGGTTCTTTGAATGGGGGGGGGGTATGAATAGTGCCCTTGTGCATTTAAAAAAACCCAGAATTTTCAGCACATGGCTCGGGTAACCACCCAAGCCTTGGGTGGCTAGCCACCAGGGCCTGGGTGGCTAGCCACCAGGGCCTGGGTGGCTAGCTTCCCGAGGCCTGGTGGTCACCCAAGCCACCTTGTTTTGGCTTTGTTCCTCGCTTTGTTTTGCCTTGACGCGTGATCAAACCTCCTTCCAAATGAGATATTCAACACTTTTTGAGCCTAAAATAAAACATATTTCATCTTGAAATCAATTCCTTGAATGATTTTATGTTCAAAAGGGTTGAATATATTTCCCTTGTGCCATGCCAACTCAAGTGACAATGTGTTAAGGCACTTTCCCCTTGCACCATGCTTATTTAATCTTGATAAATTGATCATATATTCTCATTTCAAATCTTGATTTTCCATCCCACTTGGTTGAATATATTCATCACTTGGATATATTTTTCTATTTCAAAAGTGTATTCACCATTTGAATATGCTTTCCAGTTTCAAATCCTCATTCTCTATCTTACTTGGTTAAATATATTCATCACTTGAATATATTTCTCTATTTCAAAGGTATGTTCATCACTTGAACATACTTCTCAGATCATTGTCACTTACTTGGTCAAATATATTCACCACTTGAATATATTTCTCCATTTCAATGGTGTGTTCTTCACTTGAACATACTTCTCAGTTCATTGTCACTTGGTTAAATATATTCATCACTTGAATATATTTCTCCATTTCAATGGTGTGTTCATCACTTGAACATACTGTTGGGAATCATACAAGAGGGAAAAATAGAAGTGCGGAATATAAAAATTTTCCCTTTGATTCCACAGCCCATGAATCTAACTATGCATATACAAAATCAAACCCTAACTATGAAGAGGGTTAGAACACTTACAGAATTTTTTGTCTTCTCCTTTTTGCTCCAAGCTTTGATTCCGGACAGCGGCGAATGAGCAGCCCAAGTGTGCTGCCTCCAACGGTATCCACACCTAGCTAGAGCTTCAAGTCCTTTCCACCTTTTCCTTGTTGTTGCTAGTGAAGGAGAAGAGAGGAGAGAGAGAGAGGGAGGCTGGAAAATCTGGACAGCCCCTTGGGATTTCAACTTGTGATGATGTCACACATCATAGTGTGGCTTATATAGTCCACACTAAGGGGGCCGGCCCTAGGGGGAAACCCTATTAGGGTGTGATGCAATTTCTCTAAATTGCACAATAACCCCTATAAATTATATCAAATATAAATAGGCCTCAAAGAACTATTCTTTATGCACTCATACCCTTTCTCTCATAGACTTTAAAGCTCATCTTGCATGATCAGTGTGTGACCCATTGGGTTCACATCATCAAGTAGTAGGAATAGCACGAGGTGTGCACAATGGAACTCTTTCCATTTAGGGTCTAATTGGAACTCCTTCCAATTCCCTAATTGATTATAACTCACTTATATCAATTAGGGCTTCTACTAACCATGAATAACACCTAGCATATGGTTCATGGTGTTGTCCTTAATGAAGTGAATATGTATCTATCAAAGAACCCTTCTGTTATAGTTTATAGGTTACAATTGCATCCTTCCATTTACACAATGTCTCCAATTGAACTAATAGGACATGGAAGTCTGTCAAGTCCCTAGTTCAATTACTTTATACTCATTCATAAATATCAACTCAATGATGAACTTATGGAAACTCCTTTCCATATTCACACTGCCATGGCCATGGACTGAATGAGTTATATTATGAATGCTATATGAGACATTCTCTCTCTTTTTCCTGAGAGTAATGGATTCCTTGTTGATCACTCACATGCCTTCATACACATAGCAATAGGGCCAATGAACACCTTTACAGACCCATGAATAGAATCTGCACTTAGTGTTATCAAACTTCTAAAGCTACATGCATAAGGTAACTATGGTGTCTCAGGTCTAAGGATTACTTGTACCACTATAACATTGAGAAACTGATTGACAGGCAGGTTAAAACTCCATTCAGTTTATCTCAAATCTTTGGTCATATTTAGTGTACCTATTCTATTAACAGGCACCCACCTGTTGGTTGTAGTGTCTCCACACAAATAGCTTGAGACCAGCTATCCTCCTATAGAGTCAACCTAACAAGTGCTAGTCCTATGGTTCATTACTGTCCATCATAGTGAACCTTCAACTAGGAATGATTTAGGAGTTTAGTACAGAGATATATTTACAGTCTCATAATTACAACTCTTTATAATTCAATATTCTCAACTCTAACTCCTTGGACATATTATGTAAATATAAATGATGCATACAAACATAATAGAATAAGCCCTTTTATTAAATCAATAATAAATGTGACATACATAAATGAAATCAAATGATTGTTCCTTTATCCCTAAACAATCATCTCTATGATTGGCTCTAGGGCATAACTCTAACAATCTCCCACTTGCACTATAGCCAATCCACAATGTATCTAATACCCATTTCCTGTCTGTGGTGATCCAACTGCTCTTGGGTCATAGCTTTAGTGAAGGGATCTGCTACATTTTCTGTTGTGTGAATCTTCTGTATGCTAATATCACCTCTTCCAATGATCTCTCTAATCACATGGAATCGACGCTCAATGTGTTTGGACTTTTGATGAGGCCGTGGTTCCTTAGCTTGAGCAATAGCCCCGTTGTTGTCACAAAACAATGGCAAGGGCTTCTCAATGGCAGGAACTACTCCCAGTTCAGTAATGAACTTCTTTATCCAAACAGCTTCCTTTGCAGCCTCTGATGCAGCAATGTACTCAGCCTCTATAGTGGAGTCCACTGTAACATCTTGTTTACAGCTCCTCCAACTTACAGCTCCACCATTCAAGGTGAAAACATACCCCGATGTTGATTTCCTATCATCATCGTCAGATTGAAAATCTGAATCCGTATAACCAACCATTTCTAAATTTCTTCCTCCATAGACAAGGAATAGTTCCTTAGTTCTTCTTAAGTACTTAAGGACAGCCTTGACTGCTTCCCAGTGTTTCACACCTGGGTCTGCCTGATATCTGCTTGTAACACTTACACCAAAAGCGATATCTGGTCTTGTACACAACATGGCATACATTAGACTCCCTACTGCAGAAGCATAGGGAATCGTCCTCATGTACGCAATCTCCTCTGGAGTTTTAGGTGCCATGTTTTTAGACAACTTGATTCCATGCCTAACAGGAATTAGACCTCTTTTGGAATCTTCTAAATTGAACCTTTTCAATATTTTGTCTATGTACAATGATTGGGAGAGACCTAGCATCCTTTTAGATCTATCTCTATAGACCTTTATTCCCAGAATATAGGATGCTTCTCCCAAATATTTCATGGAGAAATTCTGTGAAAGCCACTCTTTCACTTTTGATAACGTTTCTACTTTATTCCCGATAAGTAGAATGTCATCAACATATAGGACCAGGAAGGTAATCGCACTCCCACTAACTTTCTTGTACACACATGGTTCATCCATATTCTGTAGGAAACCAAACGATTTAATTGCCTCATCGAATCAGATGTTCCAGCTTCTAGAAGCTTGTTTGAGTCCATAAATGGACCGCTGTAGCTTGCACACTTTGTGGTCCTCACCACTGGATGTAAAACCCTCAGGTTACTGCATATAAAGGTCTTCCTCAATGTTTCCATTAAGGAAAGCGGTCTTTACATCCATTTGCCATATCTCATAATCGTAGTGCGCAGATATAGCTAACAAGATCCTAATGGACTTAAGCATAGCCACTGGCGAGAAGGTTTCCTCATAGTCAATACCATGTCTTTGTCGGTAACCTTTTGCCACTAGCCTAGCCTTGTAGGTCTCTACCTTTCCATCTGAGCCTATCTTCCTTTTGAAAATCCATTTGCAGCCAATAGGTACTATACCTTCTGGTGGATCAACTAAAGTCCAGACTTTGTTGGAATACATCGAGTCCATTTCAGATTTCATAGCTTCCAGCCATTTGTTCGAATCAATATCCGAAATCGCCTGTCTATAAGTAGTAGGGTCATCTGGGTGTTCTCTATCACCAAGGAACAATTCCTCTGCATTATGGTTGAGAAATCCATATCTCTCAGGTGCAACAGATACCCTACTCGATCTACGGAGAGGTTGTGGTACATTAGTGGGTTCTGTCTGATCAGCGACAGGGGTGGGATCACTGTCGGTTTGTGTCTCATCAGACAATTCTTTGAGTTCTATTTTCCTGTTATTGCCTCCTTCTTGAATAAACTCTTTTTCAAGAAAGACTGCAAACTTACTAACAAACACCTTTTGTTCATCAGGATAATAGAAATAATATCCTAAACTCTCTTTAGGATATCCCACAAACCTACATTTAATTGATCTTGATTCTAACTTGGTTGCATCATGTGTCTTTACATATGCAGTGCAACCCCATACCTTAATATGTTTAAGGCTTGGTGCTCTCCCTTTCCATATCTCATACGGTGTCTTAGGGACAGATTTGGTTGGGACTCTGTTCAACAAGTACGCGGCAGTTTCCAGGGCATGTCCCCAGAAGGACAATGGTAAATCAGTGTAACTCATCATGGACCTAACCATATCCAATAAGGTTCTATTCCTCCTTTCTGACACACCATTAAGCTGTGGTGTTCCAGGAGGTGTCCATTGAGATAGAATGCCCGCTTGAACAAGATGATCTAAAAACTCACCAGTTAAATATTCTCCTCCTCGATCCGATCGAAGAGCTTTTTATACTTTTACCAGTTTGTTTCTCTACTTCATATCTGAATTCTTTAAACTTTTCAAATGCTTCAGATTTGTACTTCATTAAGTACACATACCCGTACCTAGAATAATCATCGGTAAAGGTTATAAAGTAAGAGAAACCTCCATGAGCATGTATGCTCATAGGACCACATACATCACTATGTATCAATCCTAATATGTCTGCAGCTCTCTCACCGTGACCGGTGAAAGGTGACTTGGTCATTTTACCTAGTAAACAAGATTCACAAGTTGGAAAGGGCATAGAAACCAATGGACCCAATTGTCCATCCTTACACATCTTGTTAATCCTATTCTCACTGATATGACCTAGTCTCAAGTGCCAGTCATATGCGGAGTTTTCTTCATCTCTTGTTCTTTTGGGTTTGTCTGCATTCAATTTAGAACTATCATGCTCTATGCAATTAACATTTGCAATAAAGTTTAGAAAATAAAGGCCATTCACATAAACTCCAGAAGTAATGAACTCTTCATTTTTAAATAAAGAACATTTATTCTCCTCAAAAACAAACCTAAATCCTTGTTTAGATAATACTGAAATAGAAATAATGTTTCTTATAACTTCTGGAATATAAAGACAGCCTGATAATTCTAAACTACTCCCACTAGGCAAAGTCAAGCAGCAAGTCCCCACGGCTAATGCAGCAACGTTTGCTCCATTTCCCACTCGTAGGGTTACTTCTCCTTTACTCAGCCTTCTGCTTCCCACTAGGTCTTGCATGGAATTACAAATATGAGAACTCGCACCAGAATCTAGTACCCAAGTGGAAGCAGAGCTAACACTCATGTTAGTCTCAAGTATAAGAGCATAATCCATACCTTCCGAAGGTTGGTTCTTCAGAGTATCTAGATACTCTTGGCAGTTACGTTTCCAATGCCCATCTTTGCCGCAGTAAAAACAGATCCCTTTACCTTTCCTCTTCCTTTGGGTACTCTTACCCTTTCTTATTCCCTTGCCTTTAGGCTTGAGTATAGAATTGGAAGCAGGAACTCTTTGCCATACAACTCTTGTATGTGGATAAATATATCGGGTGCACTTCCCATGGACTCGTATTGCTTCTTAAGCTCAGGACTTAGAGACACCATCATATAGCATCTCGTCATAAGATCATCATCCATGCGCTTCTGATAAGCGTCTTTCTCTTGCCGAGTTGCAGCCTCAGTAGGAGCATTGGGAAGTGGACTTTGAAGTGGATAGGTAATATTTTCAGAATTCAAAACGATTTTTAAATTCCTTAACCAATTAAGATAATTAGGTCCAGTTAAACGGTTGGTTTCCAAAATGTTGGATAACGGGTTGCGGTGAGCCATTACGGTGATCTACATACAGAAAATTAAACAGAAAATCAGATTTCATTTTTAATCCATAATGATCGGGTCTTTAATCATATGGTACCTCCCACTATTTTATCAAATTCCATACACCCTCTAATGGAATTCGGGAATCTCATTCCTAATGGGGATTGGGGTCCCACTGTGACCTAGAAGCCTCACATGTTAGTTTCTTGACTTCTAACTCACAGTAAGAAGACAACTCTTTGTCTATTGCTTCATAAGCAAATTCCAATCGTTTTGCCTCTAGGGTACATACTCCTCACATGTTAGTTTCTTGGAATACTTCCCTAGTTAAGTTAAGCCCATCATTCACACAGGTATGTTTCACCAAATATGTACCTCACATGTTAGTTTCTTGGTATATACCAGCTTAGGCACCCCATGATAGATAGTTTCAAGTAATGTCTTTAATATGGGTAGCTCCTACATGTCTGCAGCCAGGTACCCACATTAAGGGACGTTAGATGATCCTATAATGATGGAAGGCAATGAAGAATCCATTCCCTAATGTATTCTCCATTTCCAACTTAATATTAAAATAGAGGGGTTTTTAAGGGTCTCATCAAATTAACATACATCTCATGCATATAAATAAAAAATTGAACAGCATAAAATAATAATAATCCACTTATCGATATTAGTCCCTAAGAAGAGACATATAACGATCTATGGATTTGGAGCTATCACTATTAATCTCATTAAAAGCTCCCACTATGATAATTATGGACTTTGAGAGGATTCAATCCAAGCCAATAGATTGAATCCAAGGTCTAAGGTGGGTGTAGGTGATCGTAAAATAACACATTCGAAACATGCATGCTGTCTTGAAACACTTCTCTAAGCTTTCAAGTCCTTCAATCTGCTCCCTTGGCTTGATGGTCTCCACCATTGGCTTGTTGGGCTCTATCATGCTCCTTTGGGTCTACCATGCTCCTTAGTGCGCTCTCGATTACATAACATTTACATAATTTAAAGAAAGGAATACATAAGGGGAATGTGGGGTACATAAGAGAATGATAGAGAGAGAGAGGGAGAAGGAAGGTGGCATGCAAGCCCCAAATAAATTACATCACCTTAATAAAATTACAACTCTTGTAAATAATAACATCCCATTCATAAGACGGCCAATCACAATTGGTATAAAGGGTATAGTCCATAATCATCATCCAAACACATACATACAATCTCATTGCATAATGTAAAGAAAAACTGTAAGCATTAAAACATATGGGCATTATGGTAATTCTCTTGAATGATTTACATTAATCTCATTAATGCATCCTAATCTTATTAGGTATTAACAAAAATATCCAGAATTAAATAAAGTCTTAACATTTAAGACATTTTAGTTTCAATTAATCAAATTAATTTAAACATATAAAGTTTCCTAAAATAACTCTAATATCCAATATTAGGGTTTCCTTAATTAAACAAATCAATTTCATTTAATTAAGAATTTCCAGATTTTAATTTAATCCCCAATTGTATTTTAAACCATTTAAAACATTATAAAATTAATCAATATTAATTAAATAATTAACATGGGAATTAAACAAAATCATTTAAATGATGAATTAGTGTATTAGGGTTTCCTAAAACCCTAAACGCATAACCCTAAACCCTAAATGCAAGCCCTAATCATTAAATTCCATATGATTGGTCATTTAATGTCCAATCATTAAAACCCTAGGTTCATATGGTATTTAATAAAAGGGATTAGGGTTTAATTAATGCCAAATAGGGTATTAATTACCCTTAATTAATTATACTAATTAGGGTTTCCAAAACCCTAACCCTAGACATCATTTATGGTATTAATTATGCCCTAACAATTAATAACCATGATTGGTCATTTAATGACCAATCATTAACTCTTAATAAAGGTAATTAATATTCCAATTAGGGTTTTAATTAATGCCATAATGAAATTAGGGTTTCATCATTAACTCAAAATTAGGGTTTCATCCTTAACTCTATGCAGCCGTCACAACCAGGGGGCTGCCTGAGCTTGGCTAGGCTGCCATGGCCACCAACGACTGGGAAGGCCATGGCCAGCCATGGGAGAACATCCTAGGAGTGTGGGACAAGCCTCTGGACACGTGAGGAGTGGTGGAAGTGGCTGCCATCATCAAAAACAATCAGGGTTTCCAAAACCCATTGCTGGAGCCATTGTTGCAGACCTTGAAGGTCACAATAGCTTCTAAAACCTTATCAATTCGACTCCTCCATTGAAACCAGCTTTTGTATCATGTCCCTACATGAAATACTAAGCTTCTAGAAGAGGTTTGGATGATCGAATCATCACCAATTGTTCTAAACAATTAAAACAACAGTATGCTGCCCAGAATTTGACAGCATACTGTCCATGGTCAGAAATTGATTTAAAACCCAGCAAGATGAATGAATTAGGCTACCAAACGAATTTTCCCAGTATCCTACATGTCTTAGGAAACTAATGCAATTGGTTTCATGCAATTTGGAATTCCCTAACTCAAGTTCTAATCAAAACTCCATTGATGACTTTTCTGCAGAGAAAATCTGCTATGCTGTTCATGAAAAATTTTCAAACTTTTTGAATCTTTTTCCATCAAAACCTTTTTGAAACTTAAAGAAAATCATATACACATGATATATAATGATCCTACAATGGATTTGTATCAAAAATACAGAAGCTTTGATTGAATTTAATTGCAAGAACCTCTGGGTTCTAAAACCCAGATTCGACCCTCTTCAGAAAACCCAGTTTTCCTTTTTCTTCTTCTTCCAATTCAAACCCTATACAACCTTTGCATCAATGGTTACCCTTAACCATGATTTAGAAGAGGAGTAGAAGAAGAATAGACCTAGGGTTCCAAACCCTAGGTTCGGCCAGAGAGAAGAACAATTCTGCAGTAAAAATTCTCCAGATTTTTGAATCATTCAACTACACCATAAATTCCAGCCCATATGTATTTTGTATTATGCATAGCCATGGCTCTGATACCACTATTGGGAATCATACAAGAGGGAAAAATAGAAGTGCGGAATATAAAAATTTTCCCTTTGATTCCACAGCCCATGAATCTAACTATGCATATACAAAATCAAACCCTAACTATGAAGAGGGTTAGAACACTTACAGAATTTTTTGTCTTCTCCTTTTTGCTCCAAGCTTTGATTCCGGATAGCGGTGAATGAGCAGCCCAAGTGTGCTGCCTCCAACGGTATCCACACCTAGCTAGAGCTTCAAGTCCTTTCCACCTTTTCCTTGTTGTTGCTAGTGAAGGAGAAGAGAGGAGAGAGAGAGAGGGAGGCTGGAAAATCTGGACAGCCCCTTGGGATTTCAACTTGTGATGATGTCACACATCATAGTGTGGCTTATATAGTCCACACTAAGGGGGCCGGCCCTAGGGGGAAACCCTATTAGGGTGTGATGCAATTTCTCTAAATTGCACAATAACCCCTATAAATTATATCAAATATAAATAGGCCTCAAAGAACTATTCTTTATGCACTCATACCCTTTCTCTCATAGACTTTAAAGCTCATCTTGCATGATCAGTGTGTGACCCATTGGGTTCACATCATCAAGTAGTAGGAATAGCACGAGGTGTGCACAATGGAACTCTTTCCATTTAGGGTCTAATTGGAACTCCTTCTAATTCCCTAATTGATTATAACTCACTTATATCAATTAGGGCTTCTACTAACCATGAATAACACCTAGCATATGGTTCATGGTGTCGTCCTTAATGAAGTGAATATGTATCTATCAAAGAACCCTTCTGTTATAGTTTATAGGTTACAATTGCATCCTTCCATTTACACAATGTCTCCAATTGAACTAATAGGACATGGAAGTCTGTCAAGTCCCTAGTTCAATTACTTTATACTCATTCATAAATATCAACTCAATGATGAACTTATGGAAACTCCTTTCTATATTCACACTGCCATGGCCATGGACTGAATGAGTTATATTATGAATGCTATATGAGACATTCTCTCTCTTTTTCCTGAGAGTAATGGATTCCTTGTTGATCACTCACATGCCTTCATACACATAGCAATAGGGCCAATGAACACCTTTACAGACCCATGAATAGAATCTGCACTTAGTGTTATCAAACTTCTAAAGCTACATGCATAAGGTAACTATGGTGTCTCAGGTCTAAGGATTACTTGTACCACTATAACATTGAGAAACTGATTGACAGGCAGGTTAAAACTCCATTCAGTTTATCTCAAATCTTTGGTCACATTCAGTGTACCTATTCTATTAACAGGCACCCACCTGTTGGTTGTAGTGTCTCCACACAAATAGCTTGAGACCAGCTATCCTCCTATAGAGTCAACCTAACAAGTGCTAGTCCTATGGTTCATTACTGTCCATCATAGTGAACCTTCAACTAGGAATGATTTAGGAGTTTAGTACAGAGATATATTTACAGTCTCATAATTACAACTCTTTGTAATTCAATATTCTCAACTCTAACTCCTTGGACATATTATGTAAATATAAATGATGCATACAAACATAATAAAATAAGCCCTTTTATTAAATCAATAATAAATGTGACATACATAAATGAAATCAAATGATTGTTCCTTTATCCCTAAACAATCATCTCTATGATTGGCTCTAGGGCATAACTCTAACACATACTTCTCAACTCATTGTCACTTACTTGGTTAAATATATTCATCACTTGAATATATTTCTCCATTTCAAAGGTATGTTCATCACTTGAACATACTTCTCAGATCATTGTCACTTCCTTGGTCAAATATATTCATCACTTGAATATATTTCTCCATTTCAATGGTGTGTTCATCACTTGAACATACTTCTCAGTTCATTGTCACTTACTTGGTTGAATATATTCATCACTTGAATATATTTATCCATTTCAATGGTGTGTTCATCACTTGAACATGCTTCTCAGATCATTGTCACTTACTTGGTCAAATATATTCATCACTTGAATATATTTCTCCATTTCAATGGTGTGTTCATCACTTGAACATACTTCTCAGTTCATTGTCACTTACTTGGTTAAATATATTCATCACTTGAATATATTTCTCTATTTCAAAGGTATGTTCATCACTTGAACATACTTCTCAGTTCATTGTCACTTACTTGGTTAAATATATTCATTTCTTGAATATATTTCTCAATTTCAATGGTGTGTTTATCACTTGAACATACTTCTCAGTTCATTGTCACTTACTTCGTTAAATATATTCATCACTTGAATATATTTCTCCATTTCAATGGTGTGTTCTTCACTTGAACATATTTCTCAGTTCATTGTCACTTACTTCGTTAAATATATTCATCACTTTCTCAGTTCATTGTCACTTACTTGGTTAAATATATTCATCACTTGAATATATTTCTCCATTTCAATGGTGTGTTCATCACTTGAACATACTTCTCAGATATTTGTCACTTACTTGGTTAAATATATTCATCACTTGAATATATTTCTCCATTTCAAAAGTATACTCATCACTTGAGTATACTTCTCAGTCTTTTTCAATCACTTGGTTAAATATATTCGTGACTTGAATATATTTCTCCGTTTCAAAAGTATGCTCATAACTTGAGTATACTTCTCAGCATCTTTCAATTACTTGGTTAAATATATTCGTGACCAGAACATATTTCTCCATTTCAAAGGTATGTTCATCACTTGAATGTACTTCTCAGTCTTTTCCAATCACTTGGTTAAATATATTCGTGACCTGAATATATTTCTCCATTTCAAAAGTATACTCATCACTTGAGTATACTTCTCAGCATCTTTTAATTACTTGGTTAAATATATTTGTGACCTGAATATATTTCTCCATTTCAAAAGCGTATTCCTTGAATATGCTCCTCAGATCTCATTCTCAATCACTTGGTTAAATATATTCGCGACTTGAATATATCTTTCCATTTCAAAAGTATGTTCATTCGTAATGGCTTAAACATGCTTCTCTTATCAATTCTCAACCCCCAATGGTTTAAGTATACTCATGACTTGAGTACACTTCCTTATTTCAATCCCAGGTTTTCAACCTCCTATCATTGTTGGTTATAGTGTGTGATTTCTCCAGGATTTTTGGCAAAAATGGGTTGTTCTTTATCATTGGTTCACAAGTGTAACTTGTTCGCCAATGAGGGGCTTCTGTCACACCCCATTTTTGCACCACCTTACTAGGACTCATCATTTCATGCATGTTTTTGTTTTGTTTTTTAGTCTAGTCACTTGCATTAGTTTTCTAGAATCACAAGGACAGTGGATATGAGTTTTGGTTCAATTCGGAGTTGATCTTGAGAGATAATAAGAGCTTTTGTGACTTGAGGGGCATAATTGTCTTTTAAGTCCCAAACTTTTCATTTGACCTTGGAATGACCTCCAAATTGTCAAATGGAGTTCATATGGATGCATATAAGGTATTTCTAGGTTCAATTTGATGAATCAATGGCTCCGGATTAAAATGGCTTGACGTAGTTCAAGTTGGTTAATTGACCCTCCTTTGGGTTAGCTCTAATTGACTCATAATTACCATTCAAATCTTTTCAAATTGACTTTAATTAGTCATTATTTTAGCCCAAAAAGTGTTTTAGAAATTTTAATTTTGATATGGAAAGCATTTGGTTTGATCCTATGTGCATACCTATGCTTAGCAAAGGTAGAGTATAGCGGTTAGCTGCCTTTGTCAAACCTAACCATGCCCCCATGGTCAGTGGTTTTCACCCTAAAATGTTCAAAAATGTATTCCTCATCGAAACACAGTCATTTTGGCTTTTGTTTCATCAAAATCGGAGTTCATTTGCCCCTTGAAACACTTCTATAAGGATTAGGAGTCAAAATAGGGCAAGAATCAGAAGTGGGCTCGGGTGACCACCCAGCCCCGGGCGGCTAGCCGGTTGGGCCCAGGTGGCTAGCCGCCCAGGCCCTGGTGGTCACCCGAGAGCACTTTCCTATTTGCTCTATACTTCCTTGCCGAAGTGGACTTCTTCCTATTTTAACATATTTGAGCTCTTTTGGACGAGTCTCCTTCTAATTTTTGGTAACTTTTGAGTTACTTAAGCCCCAAGGGGGTCTCTAATAGCCCTTGGATTAATTCTTAGGGTTTTAATCCCAGCCATTGGTTAATCCTAATTGAAGTCTATAAATACCCCCTATGCTTCAGCACAAGGGAGGCCCTTTTATGCATTAAAACCTGAGTGTTTGAGAGAGAATAAGAGAGAGAGACTTGAAGGAGAGCTAGAGGTCCTACTGTAGCCTTGGAGAACACTGATTCAAGTAATCCACAAGTTAAGAGGAGAGTCTCCACAGCAGCAAGGAAGCTTTCCCAAGGTATTCTTCCCTTTTATTCAAGCTTAAACTAGGGTTTCATGTAGAATAGGTTGATTGCATGTTAAAGATAGCTTTTTTATCATGTATTATTGCTTTAGCTAGTTAATATACATGAAATACTTGCTGTTTATAGTGGATTTAGCATGCTTTAGGACCGTTTCATAGGTTTTAAAGCATAGTTGTGATTCTAGTGCTTCTGTTGTCCTTGTGTTAGAATAGTGTCATTGCATGTTAGGGTTAGGATTTTTATCATGTTCTATTGCTTTAGTTAGTTAGTATGCATGATTTAAGTTCTGTTTAATATGAGTTTAGCATGTTTAGAGTTTGTTTTGTGTGTTTTCAAGCATGTTTGTAAGTTTAGGGTTTTTAGTGTCCTTATTTTAGGTTAGTTTTCATACAGCATGTTATTTTAGGCTTTTTATTGGTTTTTCTTCATAGTTGTTGTATATGTTTTACATATGGAATAACTATGATATTTTTGCATGCATGTTAGTTCATTCTAGGGTTTTTATGCATGGTATGGTTCTAGGATTGTGTTAGGACTTATGAAAGTTCGCTGTTTTTGCTGTTAGCATGTTTAGTGGATGATTTTAGGCCATAATACTATTCTGTCCAGATTTATATATCATTGTATTTGCATGATTTTGAGCACGTGTAAGGGTGCAAATAGGTGTGGTAATTGTCCTATGGCAAATAGGGCTACCATTGCTTGAAATTGCTAATGCTTGGAGCTATTGCGCTCAGGTAAGTGGGTGTGAAGGTGCCCCAATTCACCTCTCTTCCTTACTCTTTCCCTTCTCCTTCCCTAGGGTTAATTCTTAATATGAATCTATGGTCCTAATCAAAGGTTTCCTTCAATAATTAAATTCTGGTTTTTATCAAGGTTTCCACTTTGTGGGGTTCTTTCTAAATTTAAACTTGATTTATCTATCACATTTAACTTTCTTTCAAATAAGGAATCCTAGGGTTTTACCATAGGTTTATATTAGGATTTAACCCTATTCTAATCGAACTACGTAGACTTTGATCCATGTATTTTGTTGCATGGTACGTAGGCGCTCTTCGTGAGGCTCAAGTCCGTTTTAGGATCCAAGTATCCTAAGTTTTTGTATTTTATTCTCTTTTTTCTGTTTTATTTTCTTTATTGTGCATGGATGGATGAATGGAATATATGATATGCATGCTGTCTTGTGATGATATACATTGATTTTGTGTGTTGAAAAGATCTTAATTTAGTCCAAATAAACCGAGAGACCGAAAGGGTGACATGGGTGCCTATAGGCTTTGCCTAGAACCTTCCCATATCATAACTTAGCCTCCGAATCCCCAATTTCTTTGGTTTCCAAAAGACTTGTTTTTGCCTTTCCTTTTTGAACATGGAGTCATTCAAATTGTTTTCTTAAAACAAAACTATTTTTAGGGTTTTCCTTGTTTCCTTTAAAAAATAAGGTGGCGACTCCTTTTCTTTTCTTTTTTCCACCCACAAAACAATCTTTTTTTCCAAACCCTTGTGGGCCCAATTTTCGGGGTTCACAACGCCGTTGTCACACCCCATTTTTGCACCACCTTACTAGGGCTCATCATTTCATGCATGTTTTTGTTTTGTTTTTGAGTCTAGTCACTTGCATTAGTTTTCTAGAGTCACAAAGACAAAGGATATGAATTTTGGTTCAATTCGGAGTTGATCTTGAGGGATAATAAGAGCTTTTGTGATTTGAGGGGCATAATCATCTTTTAAGTCCCAAACTTTTCATTTGACCTTGGAATGATCTCCAAATTGTCAATTGGAGTTCATATAGATGCATAGGAGGTATTTCTAGTGTCAATTTGATAAATCAATGGCTCAAGATTAAAATGGCTAGATACAGTTCAAGATTGGTTAATTGACCCTTCTTTGGGTTAGCTCTAATTGACTCACAATTACCAACCAAACCTTTTCAAATTGACTTTCATTAGTCATCATTTTACTCCCAAAAGTGTTTTATGAAGTTCAATTTTGATATGGAAAGCATTTGGTTTGACCCTATGTGCATGCCTATGCTTAGCACAGGTAGAGCATAGCGGTTAACCGCCTTGTTCAAACCTAACCATGCCCCCATGGTTAGTGGTTTTCACCCTAAAATGCTCAAAAACATATTCCTCATCGAAACACGATCGTTTTGGCTTTTGTTTCATCAAAATCAGAGTTAATTTGCCCCCTGAAACACTTCTAGAAGGATTAGGAGTCAAAATAGGGCAAAAATCCGGAGTGGGCTCGGGTGACCACCCAGCCCCGGGCGGCTAGCTACTTGGGCCCAGGTGGCTAGCCGCCCAGGCCCTGGTGGTCACCCGAGAGCACTTTCCTATTTGCTCTATGTTTCCTTGCTGAAGCGGATTTCTCTCTATTTTGACGAACAGGGGCTCTTTTGGACGAGTTTCCTTCTAATTTTTGGTAACTTCTGAGTTACTTAAGCCCCAAGGGGGTCTCTAATAGCCCTTGGATTAATTTTTAGGGTTTTAATCCCAACCATTGGTTAATCCTAATTGAAGTCTATAATACCCTCTATGCTTCAGCACAAGGGGAGCCACTTTAGGCCTAAAAACCTAAGTGTTAGAGAGAGAATAAGAGAGAGAGACTTGAAGGAGAGCTGGAGTTCTTGCTGTAGCCTTGGAGAGGATTGGTTCAAGTCATCCATAAGAGCAAGGGAGAGTCTCTACAGCAGTAAGGAAGTTTCTTTTTAAGGTATTCCTCCCTCTTCATTTATGCTGAATATGGGTTTTCATATAGGATAGGTCTTTTGCATGTTAAAGGTAGCTTTTTTATCATGTATTAACACTCTAGCTGGTTAATATACATGAAATATTTACTATTCATCATGAGTTTAGCATGCTTTAGGGCTGTCCTATATGTTTTTAAGCATAATTGTGATTTCTGTGCTTCTGTTGTCCTTGTTTTAGGATAGGGTCATTGTATGCTAGAATTAGGGTATTTTGCTATGTTCTATTACCTTAGTTAGTTAATATGCATGATTAGGGTTCTGTTTAGTTTTATTTTAGCATGTTTAGAGTTTGTCTTGTATGTTTTTAAGCATATTTGTGAGTTTAGGGTTTTAGTGTCCTTGTTTTAGTTTAGTTTCATACAGTATGTTAAATTAGGTCTTTTTATTGTTTTTTTCTTCGTAGTTGCTGCGTATGTCTTACATATGGAGTAAATATGATGTTTTTGCATGCATGTTAGTTCATTCTAGGGTTTTTATGCATAATATGGTTCTAGGATTGTGTTAGGGCTTATGAAAGTTTGCTGTTTTTGTTATTGGCATGTTTAGTGGATGATTTTAGGCCATAACACTATTCTGTCCAGATTTGCATGTTAGTGTGTTTGCATGGTTTTGAGCACGTGTAAGGGTGAAAATAGGTGTGGTGTTTATCCTATGGCAAGTAGGGCTGAAATGGCTAATGCTTGGAGCTATTGCGCTCAGGTAAGTGGGTGTGAAGGTGCCCCAATTCACCTCTCTTCTTTATCCTTTCTCTTCTCCCTCTCTAGGGTTAATTTTTAATATGAATCAATGGTTCTAATCAAGGGTTTCCTTAACCAACAAAATTCTGTTTTTTTACCAAGGTTTCTATTTTGTGGAAGTTTTCCTAAAATCAAACTTTGTTTATTCAACTCTTTTGATCAAATAAGGAAACCTAGGGTTTTTACCATAGGTTTATATTAGGACTTAACCCTATTTCTAATCGAACTACGTGGACTTTGATCCATGTATTTCGTTGCATGGTACGTAGGCACTCTTTGTGAGGCTCAAGTCCGTTCTAGGATCCAAGTATCCTAGATTTCTTTCTTTCTTTCTTTTCTTCTTTTTATTTTCTGTTTTATTTATTTATTATGCATGGATGGATGAATGAAATATATGATATTGTGAACCCCGGAAATTGGGCCCACGAGGGATTGAAAAGAAAATGGGTTTTGAAAACAAAAAAGGAGTCGCCACCTTATTTTTTAAAGGAAATAAGGAAAACCCTAAAAGTAGTTTATTTTAGGAAAACAATTTGAATGACTCCATAAAAAAGGAAAGGCAAAAACCAATCTTTTGGAAACCAAAGAAATCGGGGATTCGGAGGCTAAGTTATGACATGGGAAGGTTCTAGGCAAAGCCTATAGGCACCCATATCACCCTTTCGGTCTCTCAGTTCATTTGGGCTAAATCAAGATCTTTCCATACAAAAATCAGCAAATATATCATCACAAGAATTGCATGCATATCATATATTTCATTCATCCATCCATGCATAATAAGCACATGAAAACAGAAAATAAAGAAAAAGAAAACAAAACAAAAAGAAGCCTAGGATACTTGGATCTTAGAACGGACTTGAGCCTCACGAAGAGCGCCTACATACCATGCAGCGAAATACATGGATCAAAGTCCACGTAGTTCGAAGAGAATTAGGGTTAAATCTTAATATAAACCTATGGTTAAAACCCTAGGTTTGCTTATTTGAAAAAAGAGTTGAATATGATAGATAAACCAAGTTTGAATTTAGGAAAATTCCACAAAATGGAAACCTTGATAAAAACAGAATTTTGTTGGTTAAGGAAACCCTGGATTTAAACCATAGACTTGTATTAAAAATTAACCCTAGAGAGGGAGAAGGGAAAGAGTTAAGGGAGAAAGGTGAATTGGGGCACCTTCATACCCACTTACCTGAGCGCAATAGCTCCAAGCATTAGCCATTTCAAGCATTGGCAGCCCTATTTGCCATAGGACAAATACCACACCTATTTGCACCCTTGCAAGTGCTCAAAACCATGCAAATAAAATGATATGCAAATCTGGACAGAATAGTATTATGGCCTAAAATCATCTACTAAGCATGCTAACAGCAAAAACAGCAAACTTTCATAAGCCCTAACATAATCCTAGAACCATATCATGCATAAAAACCCTAGAACAAACTAACATGCATGCAAAACTATCATGTTTACTCCATATGAAAAACATATACAGCAAACATGAAGAAAAACCAATGAAAAGACCTACTTTAACATGCTGTATAAAAACTAACACAAAACAAGGACTCTAACAACCCTAAACTCACAAATATGCTTAAAAACTTACAAAACAAACTTCACACATACTAAAATAAACCTAAACAGAACCTAAATCATGCATATTAACTAACTAAAGTAATAAAACATGATAAGAAACCCTAAGACTAACATGCAATAACACATAATCCTAGCACAAGGACAACAGGAGCATAAGAATCACATCTATGCTTAAAAACCTAAAGGACAGCCCTAAAGCATGCTAAAATTATGATAAACAGTAGATATTCCATGTATATTAACTAGCTAGAGTGTTAATACATGATAAAAAAGCTACCTTTAACATGCAATAGGCCTATCCTATATGAAAACCCATATTCAGCATAAGAAGGAGTTAGGCATACCTTAGGAAGAGGCTTCCTTGCTGCTGTAGAGACTCTCTCTTCCTCTTATGGATGACTTGAACCAATGTTCTCCAAGGCTACAGCAAGAACTCCAGCTCTCCTTCAAGTCTCTCTCTTATTCCCTCTCTAACACTTAGGTTTTTAGGCCTCAAGTGGCTCCCCTTGTGCTGAAGCATAGGGGGGTATTTATAGACTTCAATTAGGATTAACCAATGGCTAGGATTAAAACCCTAAAAATTAATCCAAGGGCTATTAGAGACCCCCTTGGGGCTTAAGTAACTCAGAAGTTACTAAAAATTAGAAGGAAACTCGTCCAAAAGAGCCCTTGTACGTCAAAATAGGCAAGAGTCCGCTTCAGCAAGGAATCATGGTGCAAATAGGAAAGTGGGCTCGGGTGACCACCCAAGGCTGGGCGGCTAGCCACCTGGGCCCAGGCGGCTAGCCGCCCAGGCTTGGGTGGTCACCCGAGCCCACTTCTAATTTTTTTGCCTATTCTGCCTCCTTTCCCTTCTAGAAGTGTTTCAGGGGGCAAATTAACTCTGATTTTGATGAAACAAAAGCCAAAACGACCGTGTTTCGATGAGGAATATGTTTTTGAACATTTTAGGGTGAAAACCACTAACCATGGGGGCATGGTTAGGTTTGAACAAGGCGGTTAACCACTATGCTCTACCTTTGCTAAGCATAGGCATGCACATAGGGTCAAACCAAACACTTTCCACATCAAAATTGAAATCCATAAAACACTTTTGGGGGTAAAATGATGACTAATGAAAGTCAATTTGAAAAGATTTGGTTGGTAATTGTGAGTCAATTAGAGCTAACCCAAAGAAGGGTCAATTAACCAACTTGAACTACATCGAGCCATTTTAATCCCGAGCCATTGATTTATCAAATTGAACCGAGAAATACCTCCTATGCATCCATATGAACTCCAATTGACAATTTGGAGATCATTTCAAGGTCAAATGAAAAGTTTGGGATTTAAAAGACGATTATGCCCCTCAAGTCACAAAAGCTCTTATTATCCCTCAAGATCAACTCCGAATTGAACCAAAATTCATATCCATTGTCCTTGTGACTCTAGAAAACTAATGCAAGTGACTAGACTCAAAAACAAAACAAAAACATGCATGGAATGATGAGCCCTAGTAAGATGGTGCAAAAATGGGGTGTGACAGAAGCCCCTCATTGGCGAACAAGTTACACTTGTGAACCAATGATAAAGAACAACCCATTTTTGCCAAAAAGCCTAGAGAAATCACGCACTGATACCAACAAGGATAGGAGGTTGAAAACCTGAGACTGATATAAGGAAGTGTACTCAAGTCATGAGTATACTTAAACCACTGGGGGTTGATGATTGACAAGAGAAGCATATTCGAGCCACTACGAATGAACATACTTTTGAAATAGAGAAATATATTCTAGTCACGAATATATTTAACCAAGTGATTGAGAATGAAATCTGAGAAGTATACTCAAGTGATGAGTGTACTTTTGAAATGGAGAAATATATTCGGGTCACGAATATATTTAATCAAGTGATTGAAAGAGACTGAGAAGTACGTTCAAGTGATGAGCATACCTTTGAAATGGAGAAATATATTCAGGTCACGAATATATTTAACCAAGTGATCGAAAAAGACTGAGAAGTATACTCAAGTGATGAGTATACCATTGAAATGGATAAATATATTTAGGTCACGAATATATTTAACCAAGTGAGATAGAGAATAATCTGAGAAGTATACTCAAGTGATGAGTACACCATTGAAATGGAGAAATATATTCAAGTGATGAATATATTTAACCAAGTAAGTGACAAGTATGTTCAAGTGATGAACACACCATTGAAATGGAGAAATATATTCAAGTGATGAATATATTTAACCAAGTGAGTGACAAGTATGTTCAAGTGATGAACATACCATTGAAATGGAGAAATATATCCAAGCGATGAATATATTTAACCAAGTAAGTGACAAATTATCTGAGAAGTATACTCAAGTGATGAGTATACCATTGAAATGGAGAAATATATCCAAGCGATGGATATACTTAACCAAGTAAGTGACAAGTATGTTCAAGTGATGAACACACCATTGAAATGAAGAAATATATTCAAGCGATGAATATACTTAACCAAGTAAGTGACAAGTATGTTCAAGTGATGAACATACCATTGAAATGGATAAATATATTCAAGCGATGAATATACTTAACCAAGTAAGTGACAAGTTGTTGGGAATCGAACAAGAGGGAAAAATACAAAGGCGGAATATAAATATTTTTCCTACGATTCCCAATCCCATGAATCTAACTATGCATAACACAAAATCAAACCCTAACTACGAAGAGGGTTAGAACACTTACAGTTTTAATGGTCTTCTCCTTTTTGCTCCAAGCTTTGATTCCGGACAGCGGTGAATGAGCAGCCCAAGTGTGCTGCCTCCAACGGTATCCACACCTAGCTAGAGCTTCAAGTCCTTTCTTTCTTCTTCCTTGTTGTTGCTAGAGGTGGAGAAGAGAGAGAGAGAGAAGAGAGCCTCCAAGGGGCTGGACGGCTAGGGTTTATTGTGCAAGCCTATTATGCCATGTCACACATAAGTGTGACTTATATAGGCAGCCCACTAAAGGGGGCTGGCCATGGGGAAGAAACCCTAATAGGGTTATGTGTAATTACTCTTAATTGCACATTAACCCCTATTATTTGTATCAAATACAAATAGGCCCATAAAGAACTATTCTTTATTCACTAAAACCCTTTCTCTCATAGACTTTAAAGCCCTTCTTGCATGATCAGTGTGTGACCCATTGGGTTCACATCATCAAGTAGTAGGAATAGCACGAGGTGTGCACAATGGAACTCTTTCCATTTAGGGTCTAATTGGAACTCCTTCCAATTCCCTAATTGATTATAACTCACTTATATCAATTAGGGCTTCTACTAACCATGAGTAACACCTAGCATATGGCTCATGGTGTGGTCCTTAATGAGGTGAATAGTCATTTACAAAGAACCCTTCTGTTATAGTTTATAGGTTACAATTGCATCCTTCCTTCAACACAATGTCTCCAATTGAACTAATAGGACATGGAAGTCTGTCAAGTCCCTAGTTCAATTACTTTATACTCATTCATAGATATCAACTCATTGATGAACTCATGAAACTCTTTTCATATTCATCCTACCATGGCCATGGATTTAATGAGTTATATTATGAATGCTATATGAGACATTCTCTCTCTTTTTCCTGAGAGTGATGGATCCCTTGTTGATCACTCACATGCCTTCATACACATAGCAGTAGGGCCAATGAACACCTTTGCAAACCCCTGAATAGGATTTGCACTTAGTGTTATCAAACTTCTAAAGCTACATGCATAAGACAACTATGGTGTCTCAGGTCTAAGGATTACTTGTACCACTATAACAATGAGAAACTGATTGACAGGCAGGATAAAACTCCATTCAGTTTATCTCATATCTTTGGTCACATTCAGTGTACCTATTCTCGTAATAGGCACCCACTTGTTGGTTGTAGTGTCTCCACACAAATAGCTTGAGACTAGCTATCCTCCTATAGAGTCAACCTAACAAGTGCTAGTCCTATGGTTCATTATTGTCCATCATAGTGAACCTTCAACTAGGAATGCTTTAGGAGTTTAGTACAGAGATATATCTACAGTCTCAAAATTACAACTCTTTGTAATTCCATATTCTCAACTCTAACTCCATGGACATATTATGTAAATATAAATGATGCATATAAACATAATAGAATAAGCCCTTTTATTAAATCAATAATAAATGTGACATACATAAATGAAATCAAATGATTGTTCCTAATCCCTAAACAATCATCTGTATGATTGGCTCTAGGGCATAATCCTAACAATCTCCCACTTGCACTAAAGCCAATCGACCATGTATCGCATACCTATCTTCTCAAGATGTTGGTCTTAGACATAACCAATTATGTTTTAAAGCTTTAGTCAGTAGGTCTACAAAAACTTATGTAGATAATATCTTCTGTAATGTATCTATTACCTCTTCCAATGATTCCTCTAATCACTTGGAATTGTCACTCTATGAGTTTGGACTTTTGATGAGACCGTGATTCCTATACTTGAGATATAGACCCATTGTTGTCACAAAACAAGGTGTGGGCAACTCAATGGAAGGAACAACTCTAAGTTCTAAATGAACTTATAGATCCAAACAGTCTCCTAGACAATGCGACAATTAATTCACCCTTAATAATGGAATCCACTGTATCTTTCATACAGTTCTTCCATTAAGTATTTCACCAACTAAAGTGAATATAAAATATACCCCATATGGATTATATCCAAATCCATATACCCATCTACTATGAGTTTACAATTTCCATATACAATCCAATATTCCAAATTTGAATTGACTGATAACTATTTGTAACAATTACAACATAATAGATATCAGGTTCAATACATAGTGTAGAATAAGGCTTCTTAACACTTTAAGAATCTTACTTGTGTTATCCTAGGGCACATACCCTTGAATAATGAATTCTTATCTGAAGTAAATCAGACCTCCCTTAAAATTCTCCATGTTGAACTCCTTCAACATTTCAACTATGTTTAATGACTTGGAGATACTTAGCAATCTATATGATCTATCTCTATAGATCTTGTTGGATGCTTCTACCAAATCTTTCATGAAGAAGTTTTTCTCAAAAACTAAAACTTCACATTAGATAACATTCATATATCATTCATAATGATTATGATGTCATCCATACTTAGGATAAAGAAAAACGATCGCACTCCCACTAACCTTTTATACACTCATGGTCCATCTATACAATGAGAGAAATCAAACAATTTGATTACTTCAACTTTATAGATGTTCTAATTATGAGAACCTTGTAGTCTATTAATAGACTTCTATAACTTACACACTTTTATGGTTTTTCACCATTTGATATAACATCTTTATATCCTTTTTGACATATCTTATATTCAAAATGTGTGTTTATAGATAACAAGATCCAAATGGATTTCAGCATAACTATTATCAAACAAATTTCTTTATAGACAACTTTTTGCCTATGTTGAAAACATTCTTAAATAGCCAAGCCTTTTAGGTCTCTACCTATCCATATTGGATTTAATGACTCTTAGTCATTTCTCAAGTTGATGTGAAACATCGTCTAGTCATAATCAATAGGATTATCTTGGTGATCTTTGTCACCAAAGAACAATTCTTTCACATTCTAATAGAGATACAATATCTCTCTTATGTTAAGAAATATCCAATTTGATCTATGAAAAGATTGTAGTGTAGTTAAGGGTTTTGTCTCAACAGAGACAAGGGTTGGATCTTTGTTCGTTTGTGGCTTTACAGACAATTCTATAAATTCTATCTACTTTTGCATCTTTCTTGAATGAACTCTTTCTCAAGAAAATCCAGCAAACATCCTAATGGACAACTTTTGTTCATTAGGGTAATAGAAATACTATCCCAACCACTTTTGGGATACACCACAATTCAACACTTACTTGACCGTATTTCCAGATTGTCTACATTATGTTTCCAGACATACGTAGCACAAGCCCAAGCCTTAACTTCTTTAAGTTGGGTTTCTTCCCATATTATATCTGATATAATTGGGACAAAACTGGAGTGAACCCTAAATTATCAATATGTAGCAATTTTAAGGTATATCCTAGATGGATACATTAGTAAAACTCATCATGGATCAAACCATATCTTAATAGGATTCAATTCGTTCTCTTAGATTCACCATTGGGCTATGGTATTCTAAGATGAGTCTACTGTAATTGAATGCATGCTCTACATGACTATATACATCACAATGTATTAGTCAAATTATAAATGTAACTCTTTCACTTCACCAAGTAAAAGATGGGTTTGGTCATCTCATAACCAAGTCATAATCGTTACATTTAAATAAGAGTCTCTACATCTCTTGTATTCTCGGAATACGTTGCATTCGCTCTAATTAGTCATTTAAATTCAGAAATCAAATTTCTAGAATGTCTTAAATGGCCTAGTTAAGAAATAAGTTCCCAAAATTAATCTAGCAACTCTTGCTCTATTAAAATTTTTAAAGGTAACTTATTATCTACTTAACTTTCTGCTTCGATTTAGATTACACTAGAATCCAAAAACCAAGAAGCAGAACTAACCAACAATTTAGTTTAGAGCATGAACCAAAACTTCAAAAGTTTGGTTCTTCTAGGAAGACTGATACTTTATCAATTTCCCTTTACGATACCTTATGTTTACTACAAAATAATTATATTTCTTTGTCTTTGACTTTTCAAGACTTGCTTTCCTCTATGCTTCCATTTTAAATCACATCTAGCTTCTCAAGCTATTCTATGTGATTAATCATTTTTCAAAAGAATGATTATTAATAAACAACTTTTATTACATCCTAGTCCAGAAGAAGTCCTTTACAAGTACTATACTTTATAGTATTATTTTACTCACAATACAACCTTTGTATGTGATGTAGGACATCAAAGGCACTTGCATTGACTAATTTTGCTTCTGAAGCTCATTAGTCATCAATACTATCATATAGCATGGCAACAAGATGCCAATTGCGCATAGTGTCTTTTTCTTCTTAGGATGTTTTATGGAGGGCCTTTAAGAAAAGGCCTAATAACATATGAACAATCTTTTGAAATTAAGAACAATTCTCAATTTCCTAAGTCAATCAAAGAAATCGGGTTTAGTCAAATTATCAATATCCTATATATTAGGAAATAGGGGTTTTGAGGTGAGTAATTAGGTAATCTACATAAACAGAGAATTAGATTTCATTTTTATCCATAATGATTGGGTCTTTAATCATATGGTACCTCCCACTATTTTATCAAATTCCATACACCCTCTAATGGAATTCGGGAATCTCATTCCTAATGGGGATTGGGGTCCCACTGTGACCTAGAAGCCTCACATGTTAGTTTCTTGGCTTCTAACCCACAATAAGAAGACAACTCTTTGTCTATTGCTTCATAAGCAAGTTCCAATCGTTTTGCCTCTAGGGAACATACACCTCACATGTTAGTTTCTTGGAATACTTCCCTAGTTAAGTTAAACCCATCATTCACATAGGTATGTTTCGCCAAATATATACCTCACATGTTAGTTTCTTGGTATATACCAGTTTAGGCACCCCATGATATCTCATATGTGATAGTTTCAAGTAATGTCTTTAACATGGGTAGCTCCTACATGTCTGCAGCCAGGTACCCACATTAAGGGACGTTAGATGATCCTATAATGATGGAAGGCAATGAAGAATTCATTCCCCAATGACTTCTCCATTTTCAACTTAATATTAAATAAGAGGGGTTTTAAAGGGTCTCATCAAATTAACATGCATCCTATGTATCAAAATTTAAACATATAAATTATGCTATTTATAATCATACATCTCATGCTATTATAAATCATACATCGCATGCTATTATATATCAACATATATAAAGTACCATATTTTGATATTAGTCCCTAAGTGAATAGGTAACATATACCAAACTATGGTATTGGAGCTAATACAATTATCTCATAAATTAAAGCTCCCACTATGATGATTATGGACTTTGAGAGGATTCAATCCAAGCCAATAGATTGAATCCAAGGTCTAAGGTGGGTGTAGGTGATCGTAAAATAACACATTCGAAACATGCATGCTGTCTTGAAACACTTCTCTAAGCTTTCAAGTCCTTCAATCTGCTCCCTTGGCTTGATGGTCTCCACCATTGGCTTGTTGGGCTCTATCATGCTCCTTTGGGTCCACCATGCTCCTTAGCGCGCTCTCGATTACATAACATTTACATAATTTAAAGAAAGGGATACATAAGGGGAATGTGGGGTACATAAGATAATGATAGAGAGAGAGGGAGAGGGAAGGTGGCATGCAAGCCCCAAATAAATTACATCACCTTAATAAAATTACAACTCTTGTAAATAATAACATCCCATTCATAAGACGGCCAATCACAATTGGTTTAAATGGTATAGTCCATAATCATCATCCAAACACGTACATACAATCTCATTGCATAATGTAAAGAAAAACTGTAAGCATTAAAACATATGGGCAGTATGGTAATTCTCTTGAATGATTTACATTAATCTCATTAATGCATCCTAATCTTATTAGGTTTTAACAAAAATATCCAGAATTAAATAAAGTCTTAACATTTAAGACATTATAGTTTCAATTAATTAAATTAATTTAAAACATGCAAAGTTTCCTAAAATAACTCTAATATCCAATATTAGGGTTTCCTTAATTAAACAAAACAATTTCATTTAATTAAGAATTTCCAGATTTTAATTTAATCCCTAATTGTGTTTTAAACCATTTAAAACATTATAAAATTAATCAATATTAATTAAATAATTAATATAGGAATTAAATAAAATCATTAAAATGATGAATTAGTGTATTAGGGTTTCCTAAAACCCTAAACCCTAAATGCATAACCCTAAACCCTAAATGCAAGCCCTAATCATTAAATGCCTTATGATTGGTCATTTAATGTCCAATCATTAAAACCCTAGGTTCATATGGTATTTAATAAAAGGGATTAGGGTTTAATTAATGCCAAATAGGGTATTAATTACCCTTAATTAATTACACTAATTAGGGTTTCCAAAACCCTAACCCTAGACATCATTTATGGTATTAATTATGCCCTAACAATTAATAACCATGATTGGTCATTTAATGACCAATCATTAACTCTTAATAAAGGTAATTAATATTCCAATTAGGGTTTTAATTAATGCCATAATGAAATTAGGGTTTCATCATTAACTCAAAATTAGGGTTTCATCCTTAACTCTATGCAGCCGTCACTACCAGGGGCTGCCTGAGCTTGGCTAGGCTGCCATGGCCGCCAACGACCGTGGGAGGCCATGGCCAGTCATGGGAGAACATCCTAGGGGTGTGGGACAAGCCTCTGGACACGTGAGAAGTGGTGGAAGTGGCTGCCATCATCAAGAACAATCAGGGTTTCCAAAACCCATTGCTGGAGCCATTGTTGCAGACCTTGAAGGTCACAATAGCTTCTAAAACCTTATCAATTCGACTCCTCCATTGAAACCAGCTTTTGTATCATGTCCCTACATGAAATACTAAGCTAATAGAAGAGGTTTGGATGATCAAATCATCATCAATTGTTCTAAACAATTAAAACAACAGTAGGCTGCCCAGAAATTTACAGCATACTGTCCATTGTCAGAAATTGATTTAAAACCCAGCAAGATGAATGAATTAGGCTACCAAACGAATTTTCCCAGTATCCTACATGTCTTAGGAAACTAATGCAATTGGTTTCATGCAATTTGGAGTTCCCTAACTCAAGTTCTAATCAAAACTCCATTGATGACTTTTCTGCAGAAAAATTCTGCTATGCTGTTCATGAAAAATTTTCAAACTTTTTGAATCTTTTTCCATCAAAACCTTTTTGAAACTTAAAGAAAATCATATACACATGATATATAATGATCCTACAATGATCTTCCATCATAAATACAGCAGCTTTAATTAGAATTAATTGCAAGAACCTTTGGGTTCTAAAACCCAGATTCAGCCTCCATGGTGTTCTTCTCCTTCTTCCTTCTGTTCTAGCATCTTAATCCAATTATGATGCATCTAAATGCTTGGGAACCTTTCTCTACCATGTCTAGAACATAACCCAAGTGGTGGCAACCATTGCCATGCCTTTGATCTCCATCAACAACTCAAAGTTGTGGTTATTGCATCATTCCCGAGCAAAACTGTCTTTCCAGACAGCCTGTAGTAAAAAATTCATAACTTTCACTACAGAACTCAGATTGATGCACCGTTTGTTGGGTTGGAAAGCTTATTCGAAGATCTTTCTAACCATATATGGCTCGAAAATTTTGGAGAAGAACTCTGAATTCGGCATGCAAAACAAGATGACGGTTTTTCATGGCTACCATGAAAACTGTTCATAACAGTTTTATAAAACCCTAGTTTCCTTATTCTTCTTCTCCAAACTCAAACCCTATGCAACCTATTGCATCCATGGCTACACTTAACCATCAATAAGAAGAGGAGTAGAAGAGAATTGACCTAGGGTTCCAAACCCTAGGTTCAGCCATGGAGGAAAACCAATTATGCAGAAAACTTTTCCAGATTTTTGAATCATTCAACTACACCATAATTACCAGCCCATATGTATTTTGTATTATGCATAATCATGGCTCTGATACCACTGTTGGGAATCGAACAAGAGGGAAAAATACAAAGGCGGAATATAAAAATTTTTCCTACGATTCCCAATCCCATGAATCTAACTATGCATAACACAAAATCAAACCCTAACTACGAAGAGGGTTAGAACACTTACAGTTTTAATGGTCTTCTCCTTTTTGCTCCAAGCTTTGATTCCGGACAGCGGTGAATGAGCAGCCCAAGTGTGCTGCCTCCAACGGTATCCACACCTAGCTAGAGCTTCAAGTCCTTTCTTTCTTCTTCCTTGTTGTTGCTAGAGGTGGAGAAGAGAGAGAGAGAGAAGAGAGCCTCCAAGGGGCTGGACGGCTAGGGTTTATTGTGCAAGCCTATTATGCCATGTCACACATAAGTGTGACTTATATAGGCAGCCCACTAAAGGGGGCTGGCCATGGGGAAGAAACCCTAATAGGGTTATGTGTAATTACTCTTAATTGCACATTAACCCCTATTATTTGTATCAAATACAAATAGGCCCATAAAGAACTATTCTTTATTCACTAAAACCCTTTCTCTCATAGACTTTAAAGCCCTTCTTGCATGATCAGTGTGTGACCCATTGGGTTCACATCATCAAGTAGTAGGAATAGCACGAGGTGTGCACAATGGAACTCTTTCCATTTAGGGTCTAATTGGAACTCCTTCCAATTCCCTAATTGATTATAACTCACTTATATCAATTAGGGCTTCTACTAACCATGAGTAACACCTAGCATATGGCTCATGGTGTGGTCCTTAATGAGGTGAATAGTCATTTACAAAGAACCCTTCTGTTATAGTTTATAGGTTACAATTGCATCCTTCCTTCAACACAATGTCTCCAATTGAACTAATAGGACATGGAAGTCTGTCAAGTCCCTAGTTCAATTACTTTATACTCATTCATAGATATCAACTCATTGATGAACTCATGAAACTCTTTTCATATTCATCCTACCATGGCCATGGATTTAATGAGTTATATTATGAATGCTATATGAGACATTCTCTCTCTTTTTCCTGAGAGTGATGGATCCCTTGTTGATCACTCACATGCCTTCATACACATAGCAGTAGGGCCAATGAACACCTTTGCAAACCCCTGAATAGGATTTGCACTTAGTGTTATCAAACTTCTAAAGCTACATGCATAAGACAACTATGGTGTCTCAGGTCTAAGGATTACTTGTACCACTATAACAATGAGAAACTGATTGACAGGCAGGATAAAACTCCATTCAGTTTATCTCATATCTTTGGTCACATTCAGTGTACCTATTCTCGTAATAGGCACCCACTTGTTGGTTGTAGTGTCTCCACACAAATAGCTTGAGACTAGCTATCCTCCTATAGAGTCAACCTAACAAGTGCTAGTCCTATGGTTCATTATTGTCCATCATAGTGAACCTTCAACTAGGAATGCTTTAGGAGTTTAGTACAGAGATATATCTACAGTCTCAAAATTACAACTCTTTGTAATTCCATATTCTCAACTCTAACTCCATGGACATATTATGTAAATATAAATGATGCATATAAACATAATAGAATAAGCCCTTTTATTAAATCAATAATAAATGTGACATACATAAATGAAATCAAATGATTGTTCCTAATCCCTAAACAATCATCTGTATGATTGGCTCTAGGGCATAATCCTAACACAAGTATGTTCAAGTGATGAACACACCATTGAAATGGAGAAATATATTCAAGCGATGAATATATTTAACCAAGTGAGTGACAAGTATGTTCAAGTGATGAACATACAACTGAAATGGAGAAATATATCCAAGCGATGAATATATTTAACCAAGTAAGTGACAAATTATCTGAGAAGTATACTCAAGTGATGAGTATACCATTGAAATGGAGAAATATATCCAAGCGATGGATATACTTAACCAAGTAAGTGACAAGTATGTTCAAGTGATGAACACACCATTGAAATGGAGAAATATATTCAAGTGATGAATATATTTAACCAAGTGAGTGACAAGTATGTTCAAGTGATGAACATACCACTGAAATGGAGAAATATATCCAAGCGATGAATATATTTAACCAAGTAATTGACAAATGATCTGAGAAGTGTACTCAAGTGATGAGTACACCATTGAAATGGAGAAATATATTCAAGTGATGAATATATTTAACCAAGTAAGTGACAAGTATGTTCAAGTGATGAACACACCACTGAAATGGAGAAATATATCCAAGCGATGAATATATTTAACCAAGTAATTGACAAATGATTTGAGAAGTGTACTCAAGTGATGAGTACACCATTGAAATGGAGAAATATATTCAAGGGATGAATATATTTAACCAAGTAAGTGACAAGTATGTTCAAGTGATGAACATACCATTGAAATGGGGAAATATATCCAAGTGATGAATATATTTAATCAAGTAAGATAGATAATGAGGATTTGGAACTGAGAAGCATATTCAAAGGGTGAATACACTTTTGAAATGGAAGAATATATCCAAGTGATGAATATATTCAACCAAGTAGGATAAAAAATGAGGATTTGAAACTGAGAAGCATATTCACAGGGTGAATACACTTTTGAAATGGAAGAACATATTCAAGTGATGAATATATTCAACCAAGTGGGATGGAAAATCAAGATTTGAAATGAGGACATATGATCAATTTATCAAGATAGAACAAGCATGGTGCAAGAGGAAAGTGACTTATCACATTGTCACTTGAGTGGGCATGGCACAGGGGAATTATATTCAACCCTTTCGAACATAAAATCAATTCAAAGAATTGATTTCAAGGTGAAATTTGATTGATTTTAAGCTCAAAAAGTGTTGAATATCTCATTTGGAAGGAGGTTTGATCACGCGTTAAGGCGAGACAAAGCGAGAGAGAAAGCCAAAACAAAGTGGCTTGGGTGACCACCAGGCCTCGGGAGGCTAGCCGCCCAGGCCCTGGTGGCTAGCCGCCCAAGGCTTGGGTGGTCACCCAAGCCATGTGCTGAAAAATCTGGGTTTTTAAAATGCAAGGGGCACTATTCATACCCCCCATTCAACCCAACCCGAAAATTGGAGTTTCTCTCTCTAGGAAGCATACCCCATTTTGCAAAATCAATCCAATACCTAAGGGCATTCAAATCCACACTTCAAGAGAGATTCATACACATGAAATAGCATCATTAGCACCCAATTTCACATCAAAAACAAGAAATTTGCAGCACTTTGCAAATCAAAACCCATTAAACCCATTTTTGCTCAAAACAAGCTAGTTCATCCACCATGGATCCAAATGAAGACTCCACTTCAAAGTATCCATTCCTTGACTCAAAGAGTAGATACAAGGCACCAATATATGATGTTCCTCAAGAGAAATTGCTTCTAGAACCAAGGAATCATCTCTCCTTTATCCATTCCAAGCAAGAGGTAAGCTTACCCATTTTGAACTTTTCTTTGAAATTTTCATTTTTGTTGATTGAAATGCATTCCCATGAACTCTCTATGAGTATTCCTAGCAATGTTTGCAATGCCCATTGATTTTGGCAAGAATTGGATGTGAAAAGAATTCAATTTGAAAACTTGGTGAATAGTGCCCACCAAGTGTTTGATAAAATGCTTGAATGATGAAAATTCATCCAATCTTTGTAAAATTGATGTGCATTGCAAGGCAAAATCATAGGCATTCATTTATAATTGATTTTAGAAACAAAATCAAGCATTTTCATGAACTTTGAAAAACAAAGTTTGCTATATTTTTGAAAAAAACCTATGTTTTCATGAACAAGGTTTGCTTATTTTTTTTCTTAAAAAACCACTTTGGAAAACAAAGTTTGCTTATTATTTCTTTTGAAAAATCCATGTTTCCATGGTATTGGAATGCATGGTTTACCAATGATCATGAGTTTGAAGAATAAAACCATTGTTTTCATAAACTTTCAAAGCAAGGTTTACTTGTTCATGAACTAAAAGACTTAGTTTTTGGAAAGCCAATTATCAATGCTTGCATATGATTTTTTTACACTAACTAGGTGAATAATTCTTCTTGATTAGCCCAATTTCCAAGACCTACGCACAAGGTCTTCGATAAAGAATCTTATTGGGTGGTGGAAGCATATGGAACACACCCAACCTTCCACAAGAGACTTCATTAAGAAAACGGGTTTTGGTTGGTTTCTTGACTCCCTATGGAATGAACAGTGGGATAGGCAAGCCCTCCTTGCCTTAGCTGAATTATGGTGGGATACCACCAACACCTTCCACTTCAGTTTTGGGGAGATGACCATGACTCCTAAGGATTTTTCAATTATAACCGGTTTAAGCCTCAAGGGAAAGAGGTTGGAATTCTATGGGGATGCCAACACGGATAGTGCTTATCTCCTCACTATGTTGGGGATGGATATTGAGGCAGGCTCCCGCGGTGTTAGGAGGACATGGCTATTTGAGAATTTTTCCAATCAAGTAGAAGGTGTGGGAGTGGCTCCCGAGTGCATAGCTAGGGCTTTCATGATCTATATGCTCTCTTGCACTCTCTTTGTTGGTGCCAATGACATGGCACAACTGGGCTATCTTGCTTCCATGGTGGATGTGAACAAGATGGGGAGGTATAACTGGGGAGGGGCAGCACTAGCCACCATGTACAGATCCATGTCCGACATGTCTCGCGGTGTTTCCAAGAATTTTGGTGGGCTCCCATTTGTTTGGGAGGTAAATAAAAATGTTTAATTTTTAAATTCCTCTCAAACTTGACTTGATTTTAATGCTTTTCTTTAATTTTGACAGATATGGTACTATGAATACCTGGGACTGTGCCGCCCCATCTTGGACAATGAGATACAAGAATGGCCTATACTTGGGAACTATGCTCCCAACAAGATAGCTATGCATGCCCCCAACAGGCATGACTACGCCCATGCGACGGCGTACTTGGCGAGCCTAAATGCTGATATGGTAATCCACCTTCCTCATTCTTTTCTTTCATTCATTTTTTATTATCTTGCTCATCATTTTCTCAAATTCAACAGGTAGAGTGGAGCCCATGGGGACTGTGGGAAGGCAGGCTGCCTAGGAGGTGTGTGTCTTGTTTGGAGTTGACTGGGAAGAGGGTACTCTTTGAGGGTCCCTCAGGGCGATACTGGTATTTAGGGGAGCGCGTCCTTAGGCAGGTGAAAGGACGAGTGGATGCCGCTCTTACCCCTGTCTTGCCTCCCATGAACATGAGGCACACTGACTCTTTGGATGGGGATGAGCTGATGGAAGCTCTGATTGGATGGGATGCTGAGGAGTTCACCTCGCCCAATACCGACTACATGACTTTCTGCAACCAATTCCTGATGCGCCCTAGAGTTATTGGCTTCCCACCTCAAGGGGTGAGTCTCTATTCCATTCTTTTCAATTATTGACTTATGCAAGAACTCTTCTTAAACAAATTATCTATTGCAGGGCCGGCGAGCTCGTGGACATAGTTCCATAATAGTGTCCTCCACAGGCATGACTCATGGGGATGAGGATTATGAGATGGGGGGAATGGCACAGCCACCTCTCCCAGTACTTAACTGGCAAGTGAACCTATGCAATGGGTTGGAGTTCATAAAGACTAATATTACTCACCCTGCTTTTGATGAAGTGCCCAGGATTGACCCGAGCTATGAACATGTAAGCTCTAAGCCTTTTGCTTTACCTAAAACTTCTTTCATCATTTATTAACCATGTTCATCTTTTAGGTTCCCCGAGAGTACGCACAGGAGTGCCTTGAACTCAGCGAGGGATTAAGGCGGGACCTTGTTAGGATGAGTTTGGCAAACTCTGTGCTAGAGGGGCGACTAAATCCCACTGTAAGATATCCCTTTTGTTCATTCCAATCCTAGAAGTTAAAGGCATAACCCTTCTTTATTAATTGATTTCTTTGCAACGGGTCTCCACACTGCGTCCACTACAACCAATGCCACCCCAAAGGAATCTTCATGCTGGTCGTGGTAGAGGCGAGTCAAGTAGAAAGAGAAGAACCACGGGAGATCATTAGCTTAGCTTAACCTCTTGCTTTGTGAATGAATGAAACATCTTTCTTTATGCTTTGTAACCTTTCTTTTGAACATTTGCTTTGGTACTTTGTATGAGACTTTTGGAATTCCATGGTGGTGATTTACTCATGTTTTTGTGCAAAAACAAGCTCAAAATAAGCTTCCCAAGGTCACATAACCATATAGGGGTCAAATTAGGTCAAAAATAGGCAAAACTGGGCAAAATAGGAAAACAGCCTCGGGTGACCACCCGGGGCTGGGCGGCTAGCCGCCCAAGCCCAGGTGGCTAGCAGCCCAGGCCTGGGTGGTCACCCGAGCCAGAAGCGGAAATCCCACTTTGAATAGGAAACTTCCTATTCTGACGGGTTTTTTCCTATTTGAACTTGGATTTGTGACCTTTTCCCCATAAAAACACATCCAAGAGGTTCCTAAACCTACTTGTATTCATTCATTAGAAATTATGGAGGCTCTAGACAAATTTTTAGGAGGGTTTTTGAGAGTTATGAGTACTGAAGCAAAATCTGAGTTCAAGTGCTTTGGCTTGGATCCATTGCTTTCCTTGAGGCATGTGAAGCTTGAAACGAACCTCTTGACTGTTGCTACATATTTTTGGGATCCCCAAATTCATGTGTTCCACTTCAACTATGAAGAACTGTGCCCAACCATGGAGGAATTCTGCGCTTTGTATGGAGTTTCACCGATAGGTCCTTTCATTCTCCCTACTCCTCGCCCAAGCTTTCTTACTTCTTTTTCCAACCTCCTTGGGATTCACCCACAATATGCTTCTACGTTTGTAAAGGACCATATGGTAGACTTAATGAAATTGGCAACCTCTTTTTTGGCCTATGATAGTAAAGGTATTTTGAAATTTACCTTTCCTATTAAGCATGCACTTGTCTTTTGCCTCATTGGTCGTTTCCTTATTTCTACTGGTACTCCACATGTTCCCATACAAATCTGTGAGTTGATTCCTCTCCTTGCTAAAGGCCAAAACCTGATTCCCATGGTATTAGCTGAAACCCTGAATGGTTTGGATAAAACTCATGAGGACCCAAAAGTTCCTTTAGGAGGTGGCCCCATTTTGTTGCAAATGTGGTTGCTTGAAAGGCTGAATTTCTTATCACCCACTGTCATTACACCATACAAGCCCCAGCATTACTGCCTTCGCTGCATTGAGTTGCCTGGAAAGTTCTCATTAAGGGATTGGCTAGGTTACTTCCAAACCCTTTCATGGAGGAATATCAAGTGGTTCGTCTTTATATGGGGCTGCAGTGAACGAGTGCTTCTGCGAACTTCTGGATGTACAATGGTGAGACTCATAGGATTGAGGTCTACTTCTTTCTATTGGCCTTCAAGGGTTCTTCGTCAGATGGGTGCCATGCAAACCATACCCACTTCCTTGAAAGGTGACTATCCTGTGGTGCCTGCGGGTCTTTCTGTAGTGACTTGGGCGAAGGATCGATGGCCTAGCAAGCTGACACTGACTCAAGTGACGAAAACTGATGGTTCATATATGATGAGCCTCGAGTACAAGGAATGGTTGAAAAGCAATTTAGGTGAGAGAGAGACTACTCGAAGAGAAAGGATTTTTGGACTTATCAAGAATGATGGACTTGGGCCTTGCAGAGAAGATATTATGAAAGCAGTGACAGCAGCTTATGAACACGACTTGAGGAAGAAAAGAAGACACGAAAGAGAGAAGAAGAAAGCTGAAAAGCGAGCTACAAAGAAGCCCAAGAGGAATTGAAGACTCAATAGAATAGGATATTTATGGCACTTTTATAGTTCTTTTACTTAATACCAATGAATTGCTATGGCAATCAATTTTAGTTTTGAATAAATTGCCAATAATAAATCAAATTTGGGATTTTGTTGTTTGATTTAGACCGCACCCAAGGTAACCTTATAGGTTGCCTACGTATCTCCATTATTTTTTTGGTTTTTTGTTTTTTTTTTTGTTTGTTTTTTTGTTTGTTGTTTTTTTGTTTCTTTTTTTTTTTTTTTTCGAATGGAGAATCAGGTCTTACGTAGTTCTCATGCCTTAACTTTTGCCTAGGCCGCCCTTACGGGTTTTCAACCTAGCAGGCCTTAAACATGATATTTCTTTAATTAATCCAAATTAGTTGGACGAGCGAACTCAATTCCATCTAAATCCATGAGGCGAACAGCCCCTGCTGGCAATATTTCTTTGATAATGTATGGTCCACCCCAACTTGGCTTGAATTTTCCCCGCGGATCGAACACTGGAGCTCTGATTTCTTTCAGCACTACATCCCCTTTCTTTAGACCTCGATCTTTGACATGCTTGTTGAATGCTCTGGCAACTCTCCGTTGATACCCCTGAACATGATACAGCGCCCTTAAATGCCTTTCATCCAGCAAAGCTAACTCATTATAACGGCTCTTAACCCAGTCCACTTCTGTTATCTGGCTCTCCACGGCAACCCTTAGTGAAGGAACCTCCAATTCAACTGGCAACACAGCCTCCATTCCATAAACTAGAGAGTAAGGGGTAGCCCCTATTGACGACCTTATTGATGTTCTGTAACCCCATAGAGCCAATGGTAACTTCTCATGCCAGTCTGTGTGTGAGTCCGCAGTCTTCTGCAGTATCTTCTTGATGTTCTTGTTAGCCGCGTCCACTACTCCATTAGTCTGAGGACGATATGGTGACGACAGATGGTGAACTATGCCATACTTTTGCAAGAGCTCATGGGTTTCTTTCTGAAAGTGCTGGCCATTGTCTGAGATAACTTCATGCGATACCCCATATCGATAGATAATGCTGTGCTGTATGAACTGTGCTACCTTCTTGGAATTCAAGGTCTTGAAGGACGCTGCTTCCACCCACTTAGTGAAATAATCGATGGCAACCAGGATGTATTCATGCCCATTTGATGCCTTTGGCTTGATTTGTCCAATGATATCTATCCCCCATATTGCGAATGGCCATAGTGATGACATACTTGTTAAAGGCATAGAAGGCAAATGTTGTCCACTAGCAAACAGTTGGCATTTGTGGCACTTCTTGACATGTGCGTGGCAATCTCTTTCCATGGTAGACCAATAATAGCCTAGCCTCATGATTTTCTTAGCCAACATATAGCCATTCATATGCAGAGCCCCTGTCCCTTCATGGATTTCTTTAATCAGATGCTCGGCTTCCTCCTCGGTGACACATAGCAGGTGGATCCCGTCATATGATCTCCGATATAGCTTTCCTCCACAAAGTACATAGTGACTCGCCAACCGCCTTAGGGTTTTTCTGTCGATATGAGATGCTCCTTCTAGGTACTCCCTTTCTTCAATGAACTTCATTATGTCATGGAACCACGTGTGGCCATCATTTACTTCTCCTCCTCGGATTGCACAACAGTACACGGGCTTGTCTCGGCATTCTATCACCAACGGCTTCACATTTCCTCCTTTAGGTATTTCCACCATGGATGCTAGGGTCGCCAGGGCATCGGCGAACTGGTTCTTATTTCTTGTAAGGTAGTTGAACTCTATCTCTAAGAACTCCTTGGTTAGAGCTTCCATATAGGCATGGTAGGGCAGCAACTTCTCATCTCGAGTTTTCCATTCCCCTTTTATCTGACAAATGATTAGCGCCGAGTCCCCGAACACTTCTAATTCTTTGATCCCCAATTCAAGTGCCGCTTCCAATGCCAAGATACAGGCCTCATACTCAGCAATGTTGTTGGTAGCTTCAAACCCCAACTTGACCGCCAACGGTGTAAATGCCTCTTCAGGTGAGACCAGCAGGACTCCTATCCCATAACCTTTCTTATTGGCTGCCCCATCGAAGTATACTCTCCAAGTTTTTCTACCAATCTCTAGCACGTCCTCATCTGGGAATTGATCGTTGAACGGAGCGGGTGATGACACAGGACAGCTAGCTAGGTAGTCTGCGATGACGCTTCCCTTGATAGACTTCTGATTTACGTACTTGATGTTAAATTCATTGAGGAGAATTGACCATCGAGCAGTTCTAAATGACAATACTAGCCTTTCTACCAGGTACTTCAACTAGTCCATACGACTTATCAAGAACACTTCGAAGGACATCATGTAGTGCCGGAGCTTCTGCGTCGCCCATACTAGTGCCACACAAGCCTTTTCAATGGCATTGTACTTCACTTCATAGTCTGTCATTTTCTTGCTTAGGTAGTAGATGGCATTCTCCTTTGTAGACCCTTCGAGATATTGAGCTAACATAGCTCCCGTCGCGGTTTCGGTGACCGTTAAGTATAACAAAAGCGGTGCACCTTGAAGTGGGGGAACTAAGATTGGAGGATTGCTCAAGTATCTCTTAATGGTCTCAAAGGCCTCTTGGCATTCTTCGTTCCATACTTTTGGCACACCTTTCTTAAGCAATTTGAAGATTGGTTCGCAAACCATGGTCAAGTTGGCAATGAATCGGCTTATGTATTGAACTCTTCCCAAAAAACCCCGAATCTGCTTCTCAGTGCTAGGCGGCTTCATCTCCACAATAGCTTTTATCTTCCCTGGGTCCACTTCAATGCCCCTCTGAGTTATCATGAACCCCAATAGCTTGCCTGCGGTGACACCAAAAGCACACTTCTGTGGGTTTAAACGGAGGTTGTACTTCTTTGCTCGCTCCAAGAACTTCTCTAGTGCCTTAAAATGCCGTTCCCTATCCACGGACTTCACGATCATATCATCGACATAAACCTCGACTTCCTTATGGATCATATCATGCAATAAGGTCGTTGCTGCTCTTTGGTAAGTAGCCCCAGCGTTTCTTAAGCCAAAAGGCATTACCTTGTAACAGTACGTTCCCCATTGCGTGATAAAGGCTGTTTTTTCCATGTCTTGAGGTGCCATTTTTATCTGGTTATACCCGGAGAATCCGTCCATGAAGGAGAGGAGTGCATGTCCCACAGTGCTGTCCACCAACACATCGATATGGGGTAAAGGAAAGTCATCCTTAGGGCTCGCGGCATTGAGATCTCGGAAATCGACACACATCCTCACTTTCCCATCTTTTTTAGGCACAGACACTATATTCGACAACCACTTGGGGTGCTCCACAACTTGGAGGAAACCCGCGTCTAGTTGTTTAGTTACCTCTTCTTTTACTTTTAGAGCCCATTCTAGTTTTAATCTTCTGAGTTTCTGCTTTACCGGCTTCTTTAGGGAATTAGTGGGGATATAGTGTTGCACAATATCGGGGTCAATGCCAGGCATGTCTTCATAAGACCATGCAAAAGCCATAATGTTGGCTTTCAAGAGAGTGATCACCTTTTCTTTTTCAACGGGGGAGAGGGTTTTCCCAATTTTAACTATTCTTGGCAATTCATTCGTCCCTAAGTTGATTGATTCCAATTCATCCATATTAGGTTCGGTGACGCCCCTTTTCCTTTGCTCAACGAGCTCCGGGGGGACATCGTTCCTAGGATCTATATCCATGCCATAAATATCCATAGAGGAGAGAAAAGAGACACTGCATATATAGAGGAAAAAAGCACACTTTATTGACTAGGAATAGTAGGAATGACACACAAAAGAAGAAAGAAAACAAACAAATCTGTATCAATACTATGACTCCACAAAGAGAGTTGAGTAGGTACATCTTATTGAATTAGGGAAATATTACTAAACTAAGACACCTACAAGCTGCTATCAGGTAGGCCAAGATTTTCTTCTTCATGGAGCTCCGCAATGACACCACATTCAAGGTACCAATTCAGGAGTGGCATGGTAGCATGGCTAATGGACGAACCCTGGAGTTCTTCAATGGTCGAGTCTTCCACGGTGAGGATCATATCTTGGAACATTTTAGCCATAGCCCCTGCATCAAGGTTCTCTGCCCAGTCTTCCTCCTTCTTTTCCCAGAACTCATCATTGATGGCTTCATCATCCACCATTTCAGCTGTGATTGGATACCATTCGGTGAAGAAGATTTCAAAACCTGGAACTCGGATCTTGGTAGCTTAGTCAAAGGTGGGTTCTGGAAACCTGCAATATAGAAAATCATCCCCCTCTTTGACGAAGTAACCATTTAAAGTAGGTCGGTATGGCGAGATCCTCAAGTCTGGCACCCTTCCCTCGGCTTTGGCTCTTACTTTCTCTTTATTCCTCTTCAACATTTCTGCATGATCATTTCTGGCGGGCTCATATCCTAGCCCGAAGGTGTATGAGGTGACACGGCTCTGAATAGACTTATGGATCCCTTATTGGCGATGCCCTAGCCCCATGCCTGGAAAGAAACTCATTTTTCTCATTATTTCACCGACGTGCAAATTGTTGTGGGGGCAAAAGTCCAAGGGTATTAACTCACCCTTCTCAAGTTCTTTCTCAATGCATTGGACATAGTCAAACCTGGATAATGGCACCGCCGCTGATTCTGGTTGTATCTCACATATAGGCACGCCTGCGAGTTTCAATTCATAGTCCCCTTGAAGTGTTACTATGGCCCCTTCGTAAGGAAACTTCACCTTTTGATGGAGTGAAGATGGCACAGCCCCAGCGGGATGGATCCAAGGTCGACCCAACAGCAAGTTGAAACATGACGGCACATCCAACACTTGGAATTCCACCCTAAATTCAGTGGGTCCCATGATAAGAGGCAAAGTAACTACCCCTATTACTTCTCGGTGGGTGTTGTTATAGGCTCTTACAGTCTGCCCAGATGGCGTGAAATCGGTGGGTCCCAAACCCAAGACAGTGGCAGTTCTGAGAGGGCATACATTCAGTGCAGACCCATTGTCAATAAGGACGGTAGGTACCCTCTTCCCCATAGTGTCAATGGTCACATAGAGAGCTTGAGAATGGTTTGGCCCGCTTTTGGGTAGGTCCACATCGGTGAACACGATGGTTGAGTTCTTGGGAGTTGGATTCACCAAATGTACCAATCCCTCGGGGGATGTGTCAACGGGCACTTGTATCTGATTCAGCAGTTTCAACACGGTCTGTCTGTGCTCGTGCGAGGCCATGAGTAAGCCCCAAATAGTGATGTTGGCATTGGTCTTCTTCAGTTGCTTAAGCACTTCATCCTCTTCTTCTTGCAAGCTAGGGCACCTCTGCCCTTCCAAATCTTCCAACGGATTTTCAGATTCTAGGTGGGGAGGCTTAAAATGACGACCCCCTCTGGTTATATGGTCCAACTCATCATCACTAGCCCATATATCATGGACTTCCTCGGAGTCATTCATTAAGTCATCCCATTCTATCATGTCAATGCTCTCCAATTCTGTCGGCAAGTCATCCCAACCTGTAGGGACTATCGGCTCATTCGATATCGGACTTGGGCTTGAGTACAGCACATAGTAATCAAATTTCCCTGACGATTCACTTAATAGGCCAACCTGAGGATCCCCTGCTTCATATCTTTCTTTCAGCTCTTGTTGGATAGATTTCTTTGGCAACAACAAAACTTTTTGGTCAATGAGGTCTTGAATGATCTTCTTTAGTATAGAACAAGCCTCGGTGTCATGGCCGGGTGCACGATGGTATTGGCAATATTGGTGAGGGGTTGATGGCCTTGGCTTTGGTGGAAGTGGCATGATAAGGTTGTTATTGCGGCAAATGGTGAAAAGACGGGTTAAGGTCGTGGGGAGTGGAGTGTATTGTCTTATGGGACGGCGAAGGCGAGAGGATTCAACCCCAATGGCATTTATGGTGTTAGGTGGGGGTGTGTTGTTATGAGATGGGAGAGGATTACGGGTGACATTTGGACGGGTTGGTGGTGAGATGACTTGTTTGTCAATGAGGTCTTGGACTTGATGGCGAAGGCAAACACAACGATTGGTGGCATGGCCTTTGGATTGGTGGTACTTGCAGTACTCATTCTCGTTGTAGTTCTTGGGTAAGGGATTTGGTGGAGGTCTTGGGTCGAGTGGCTTCAATAGGTCACGGCTTATGAGCTTTTTAAGGACTCTTTCGAGTGGCATGAATAGGTCGGTGAAATGGCGAGGTGGGTTGACATCATTGAGAGAGAAGGGTTGGATGGGTTGAGTTATGGTGTTGATCTCGGCATTGTTCTTCCCAGTAAAGTTTGTCTTGCGACTCCTCACTTCCTCAGTTTTGATTGTCCCATCATTGATAGCATCTTCAACCTGCGTGCCAGCCCCTATGAGAGCTTTGAAATTGGGGAAATAGTGGGCAAATAAGTGCTTGTGATACACGGGCAGCAAGTTCTTAACCACCAGCTGAATTTGGTCCTCCTCATTTGGCCTATCCGTCATTCTCGACACCTTTTGTCTCCACCTTGTAATGTAAGCGGAGAAAGTTTCATGAGCCCCTTGCTTGGTAGTTTCCAGGTCCCTTGGAGTAACATCCACCTCTGTGTTGTACTTGTAGTGCTCTGAAAACTCATTGCATATGTCTTCCCAAGTTCGGGATCTATTCTCATCCAAGGACAAGAACCATTTCAAAGCGGAAGTGGCCAAGGTTTCATGGAACATTTGAGCTAAAAGCTCGTCGGTGGCCCCTCGAGGGTGCATAGCTCGCACATACATCTTCAAGTGAGTTTTAGGGCAACCTATCCCATCGAACTTTTCTAACTCCGACATTTTAAATTGCAATGGAATACGAGCCGTTGGAAACAGAGATAAAGTACACACATCGACAATGTCATCAGCCCTACGAATTCCTTTTATAGTTCTCTCCAAAGCTTCTACCTTGCTAGCTAACACGGAATCACTGCTAGAACCTTTCCCTTTGGTTTCCCCTTCTAGGTTGGTGACCACAGGTTTCGAGCTACTTTCCCCCCTTGTCTTGGTGTTCTCATTGGATTGAGGTCCCTCTTCGGTGCCAGCCCCATGAGGTATACCCGAGGAATGGGCCTTAGAGCCATTTTGTTCAAGATCCGCCATCTTCTGTTGATTCTCTTGAGCCATTTTCAATGCGGTATCGGATGTCTCGGCGGTATGGTCAAGCTTGGCCATGATGGCTTTCAGGCAAGCCTCAAGGTCAAAGTGCCCCTCACTAGTTCTTTCATCGGCCATGTCTGTCTGATGGGTAGATTCAATACTCACTAGACGCCCTTGCGGATTGCGGATCCAAGCCAGCACGTCTATGGATAAAAAAGTTTTAACCTTTAGCCTAAGGACTTGTCCTAAACCTCCATATTTTCCTTAATGAACTCGGTTTCTACACCATGTTCAATTAATTCATTCCTTTTATCCAATTACCTTTACAAGGGTCATGGATTAAGGGTATGTTTTAAAGAATAGGGCATAGAGTCCTTCAATTAGGTTTAATTAATCCCCTAGGACTAGCACATCACAAACATAGCTTTACATCCTATTTCCTTAACTTATTCCTCCTAACCCATGGCCTTAACAAAAGTTAGGGTTTAAAGGTATATGTTAAGGGCATAAGATATAAAGCCTCACACCACAAACACGGCATAACATCATTACAAACAATTGTGGGTACATAAAGGTGAGACCATAGTGTCCTACAAGGCCCACTACATGAACTAAAAGAGGGTAGGCTGGGGTCCTTCACTTGCTTGAGCAATCCTTATACCTAACCACATGTGGCATCAGGAACGCCGCATGGGTCCAGCAGTACGTGATTAACTCATTTAATATACCCAAGGGCAAGCCCAAGGGTACTAGGCAAGAGAGGTTGATAGCTTTCGCCCCAACACTTGGAATCAGGAAAACCAAGGTTGAAACTAGGCCGATCGTTGGCAAGGATATATCGAGGGACATCGATCCTAGCATGCAAGAGTTTGCACACACAATGCAATAAATGAAAGCACACAATCAAGCGGATGCAATGTGATTGATTTTAATTAAATATAAGAAATTAACCTAACCCAATTAAACTTTATAGAGTCTAGCCCACAAATCCCCAGTGGAGTCGCCAAACTGTGAACCCCAGAAATTGGGCCCACGAGGGATTGAAAAGAAAATGGGTTTTGAAAACAAAAAAGGAGTCGCCACCTTATTTTTTAAAGGAAATAAGGAAAACCCTAAAAGTAGTTTATTTTAGGAAGACAATTTGAATGACTCCATAAAAAAGGAAAGGCAAAAACCAATCTTTTGGAAACCAAAGAAATCGGGGATTCGGAGGCTAAGTTATGACATGGGAAGGTTCTAGGCAAAGCCTATAGGCACCCATATCACCCTTTCGGTCTCTCAGTTCATTTGGGCTAAATCAAGATCTTTCCATAAAAAAATTAGCAAGTATATCATCACAAGAATTGTATGCATATCATATATTTCATTCATCCATCCATGCATAATAAGCACATGAAAACAGAAAATAAAGAAAAAGAAAACAAAACAAAAAGAAGCCTAGGATACTTGGATCCTAGAACGGACTTGAGCCTCACGAAGAGCGCCTACGTACCATGCAGCGAAATACATGGATCAAAGTCCACATAGTTCGAAGAGAATTAGGGTTAAATCTTAATATAAACCTATGGTTAAAACCCTAGGTTTGCTTATTTGAAAAAAGAGTTGAATATGATAGATAAACCAAGTTTAAAATTAGGAAAATTCCACAAAATGGAATCCTTGATAAAAACAGAATTTTGTTGGTTAAGGAAACCCTGGATTTAAACCATAGACTTGTATTAAAAATTAACCCTAGAGAGGGAGAAGGGAAAGAGTTAAGGGAAAAAGGTGAATTGGGGCACCTTCATACCCACTTACCTGAGCGCAATAGCTCCAAGCATTAGCCATTTCAAGCATTGGCAGCTCTATTTGCCATAGGACAAATACCACACCTATTTGCACCCTTACAAGTGCTCAAAACCATGCAAATACAATGATATGCAAATCTGGACAGAATAGTATTATGGCCTAAAATCATCTACTAAGCATGCTAACAGCAAAAACAGCAAACTTTCATAAGCCCTAACATAATCCTAGAACCATATCATGCATAAAAACCCTAGAACAAACTAACATGCATGCAAAACTATCATGTTTACTCCATATGAAAAACATATACAGCAACACATGAAGAAAAACCAATAAAAAGACCTACTTTAACATGCTGTATAAAAACTAACACAAAACAAGGACTCTTACAACCCTAAACTCACAAATATGCTTAAAAACTTACAAAACAAACTTCACACATACTAAAATAAACCTAAACAGAACCTAAATCATGCATATTAACTAACTAAAGCAATAAAACATGATAAGAAACCCTAAGACTAACACGCAATAACACATAATCCTAGCACAAGGACAACAGGAGCATAAGAATCACACCTATGCTTAAAAACCTAAAGGATAGCCCTAAATCATGCTAAAATTATGATAAACAGTAGATATTCCATGTATATTAACTAGCTAGAGTGTTAATACATGATAAAAAAAGCTACCTTTAACATGCAATAGGCCTATCCTATATGAAAACCCATATTCAGCATAAGAAGGAGTAAGGCATACCTTAGGAAGAGGCTTCCTTGCTGCTGTAGAGACTCTCTCTTCCTCTTATGGATGACTTGAACCAATGTTCTCCAAGGCTACAGCAAGAACTCCAGCTCTCCTTTAAGTCTCTCTCTCTTATTCCTTCTCTAACACTTAGGTTTTTAGGCCTCAAGTGGCTCCCCTTGTGCTGAAGCATAGGGGGGTATTTATAGACTTCAATTAGGATTAACCAATGGCTAGGATTAAAACCCTAAAAATTAATCCAAGGGCTATTAGAGACCCCCTTGGGGCTTAAGTAACTCAGAAGTTACCAAAAATTAGAAGGAAACTCGTCCAAAAGAACCCTTGTACGTCAAAATAGGCAAGAGTCCGCTTCAGCAAGGAATCATGGTGCAAATAGGAAAGTGGGCTCGGGTGACCACCCAAGGCTGGGCGGCTAGCCACCTGGGCCCAGGCGGCTAGCCGCCCAGGCTTGGGTGGTCACCCAAGCCCACTTCTAATTTTTTTGCCTATTCTGCCTCCTTTCCCTTCTAGAAGTGTTTCAGGGGGCAAATTAACTCCGATTTTGATGAAACAAAAGCCAAAACGACCGTGTTTCGATGAGGAATATGTTTTTGAACATTTTAGGGTGAAAACCACTAACCATGGGGGCATGGTTAGGTTTGAACAAGGCGGTTAACCACTATGCTCTACCTTTGCTAAGCATAGGCATGCACATAGGGTCAAACCAAACACTTTCCACATGAAAATTGAAATCCATAAAACACTTTTGGGGGTAAAATGATGACTAATGAAAGTCAATTTGAAAAGATTTGGTTGGTAATTGTGAGTCAATTAGAGCTAACCCAAAGAAGGGTCAATTAACCAACTTGAACTACATCGAGCCATTTTAATCCCGAGCCATTGATTTATCAAATTGAACCTAGAAATACCTCCTATGCATCCATATGAACTCCAATTGACAATTTGGAGATCATTTCAAGGTCAAATGAAAAGTTTGGGATTTAAAAGACGATTATGCCCCTCAAGTCACAAAAGCTTTTATTATCCCTCAAGATCAACTCCGAATTGAACCAAAATTCATATCCATTGTCCTTGTGACTCTAGAAAACTAATGCAAGTGACTAGACTCAAAAATAAAACAAAAACATGCATGGAATGATGAGCCCTAGTAAGATGGTGCAAAAATGGGGTGTGACAAATATGCATGCAATTCTTATCATGATATACTTGCTGATTTTTGTATGGAAAGATCTTGATTTAGCCCAAATGAACTGAGAGACCGAAAGGGTGACATGGGTGCCTATAGGCTTTGCCTAGAACCTTCCCATGTCATAACTTAGCCTTCGAATCCCCGATTTCCTTGGTTTCTAAAAGACTGTTTTTGCCTTTCCTTTTTAAACATGGAGTCATTCAAATTGTTTTCCTAAAACAAACTATTTTTAGGGTTTTCCTTGTTTCCTTTAAAAAATAAGGTGGCGACTCCTTTTCTTCTCTTTCAAAACCAAACCCCCCATTTTTTTCTTCCCAACCCTTGTGGGCCCAATTTCCGGGGTTCATAGTTTGGCGACTCCACTAGGGATTTGTGGGCTAGACTCTATAAAGTTTAATTGGGCTAGGTTAATTTCTTATATTTAATTAAAATCAATCACATTGCATCCGCTTGATTGTGTGCTTTCATTTATTGCATTGTGTGTGTAAATTCTTGCATGCTAGGATCGATGTCCCTCGATATATCCTTGCCAACGATCGGCCTAGTTTCAACCTTGGTTTTCCTGATTCCTTAAGCCTCGTAAAGTCCCTCAAAATCAAGAATACCCATGCTAGCAAGAGTTTGAGTGTCCTCTGAATGATATGGGCCATGAATTGGAAATTCTTGTTTAATTGCAACAAGAGATCTCGGTGGATTGGCATTTGGCTGGGCTGGAGAGATTGGGTTTACAGTGGCCAAAAACGGGTTCATGGAAGAGCTTTGAAGAGTATTTGGATTATTGGTTGGTTTGGGAAAATTGATTACTCCACGGTCAATGAGGTCTTGGATCTCATGCCTAAGGCAGAAGCAGCAGTTGGTTTGGTGGCCTTTGCTTTGGTGGAACTTGCAGTATTCATTTTTATTGTAGTTCTTGGGAAAAGGGCTAGGTGGGGGCTTTGGGTCAAGAGGTTTCAATAGGCCTTGGTTCTTTAGCTTTTTAAGCACTTTCTCAAGTGGCATGTATAACTCAGTGAATTGGCGAGGCTTCTTCTTGATAGTTTGGACTTTCAAATCTGCTATGTTGATTCTCTGGGACTTGGTAGCCCCTAAATTAGGCTCATGATGATTCACAGGCTCGGATTGGGCTTGAGGAATAACTTGAACAATCGCCAAGATATCATTCAACTTTTGCATGATCTCACAAAGCATTCCCCTGATTTCTTCCAATGTTGCATTGCCAACTCCAGCCATGAAGTGATAATGGGTTTCGCTCTAATCTTTAACCTCTAGAAGATACCACGGGTTTAATCCAGCCCTCCTTTAAGAACAAAATCCCCTTTTTAGGCAATGACCAAAAATATTTTAACAAGATTTCCATGACTGCACTAAATTTGATAAGTGTGGTCTTATAAAGTATGCCCTTAGTTAGACATCTCATCCCCAAGGGTACCTTGAAGTGTAAGGCGACATATTAAAGGCATGAAGGTGAGTCACTTATCTTTAGGTTCTAGCCATTAACCATTTTTAAAACAATCAACAATTTCATTTCCCCAAACATGACAATGCAATATGTGCAAGCAAACTAGGAGCCAGGTCCAAACATGATATCTCCTTAGTTGGACACCTCATCCTTAAAAGTGTCCCTTAAGACGAAGGGTGAGGTGACATACTAAGGACATAAAGATAAATGAGCCCCTACTTCCTAACCTTTGATCAAACTTTTCATTCCAAACAAGCCCCTATCATTTTACTTTAAAGCCCATGATTAAATGGTCTCAACTTACATACCTTTAATTAGGCACTCCCCTCCTTCCTCTAGGGAGCCCCTTAGGTGAAGGGTGGAGATACTTGTTAAAGGTATGCAGGTGAGGCCACATAATATTAATTCTTGATCATTACCCATGGTTAAAGCAAACACAAGCACTCATCACATCTCACAAAAATTTGGCAGCATATCATTGCAACAAAGTGTGTGCATATAGGTGATCCAACAGTGTCCTAGAAGGTCCATTACATGCAATTCTTTCTTTTAAGAGGGTAGGCTAGGGTCCTCAACTTTGCTTGTACCAATCTTTATACCTAACCACATGTGACATCAGGAATGTCGCGTGGGTCCAGCAGTACGTGATTGATCCATTTGATATACCCAAGGGCAAGCCCAAGGGTACTTGGCAAGAGAGGTTTGATAGCTTTGCCCAACACATGGAATCAGGAAAACCAAGGTCGAACTAGGCTATCAGTTGGCAAGGATACATCGAGGGACAATCGAGTGATCATGCAACAATCGCGCACACAATGCAATAAATGAAAGCACACAATCAAACGGATGCAATGTGATTGATTTTAATTAACAATAAGAAATTAATTTAGCCCAATCAAATTAATTGAGTCTAGCCCTCGATATCCCCAGTGGAGTTGCCAAACTGTGAACCCACGAAAAAGCGCGGTGCCCACAAGGGTTTGGCAAAAAATACAGAGGTGAAAGACAACAAACAAAAGGAGTCGCCACCTCATTTTTTAAGGAAAAGAGGAAAACCATAAAATGTTTTATTTCCAAAAACCACATGACTCCATTTTGAAAGGAAAGGCTAAGTCTTTAAAACCAGAAAATGGATTCAGGGGCTAAGTTACGATGTGGGAAGGTTCTGGGCAAAGCCCATAGGCACCCACATCGCCCGAGTTGGTCTCTTAATTTGATTGGGCTAATTTAATAACTTAATCACATGCAAAACAGTATCAATCAATAAAATACAGCATGCATAACATATATCCCATCCATCCATTTCATCCATGCATAATCAAACAAAGAAAATAAAATAAAACAGAAAAAAGAAAAGAGAAGAAAAACCTAGGATACTTGGATCCTAGAATGGACTTGAGCCTCAAAACGAGCGCCTACGTACCATGCAGCGAAATATACGGATCAAAGTCCACGTAGTTCGAAAAGAATAGGGTTAAATCCTAATAGAGAGTTATAGTAAACCTTAGGTTTCCTTCCATAGTGATTTTCAAAGATAAAATGATTCTTAATAAAAAATCCAACAGAAGATATAAACTTTTAAAAAGGGGTGGAAAGAAGCCCTAGAGTTGACCATATCCCTCTATTAGGGAATAACCCTAGGAGGGAGAAGAGAAAAGAAAGGTTAAGAAAAGTGAATTAGGGCACTTCATACCCTACTTACCTTGTGCAATTTACTCCAAGCAATATCAAGCTTAAGCTATAGCGACCTTATTTGCAATAAGGCAACTATTGCACCTGTTCACACCCTTACACGTGCTCAAAGCATATCAAAAAGGATAACATAACAATCTGGACAGAATAGTATTAAGGCTCAAAGTCATCCACTAATCATGTTATCAACAAAAACAGTGAATAAATAGAGACCTTAATGCAACCCTAATCTCATGTCATGCATAAAACCCTAAAAATCCACTACATGCATGCAAAAACTATCATAGTTATTCTATATATATCATATATATAATAACCATGAAGAAAAACATAAAAGAAAACCTATTCTATCATGCTATAGGAAACTCGTGTGAATTTAGGGTTATCGAAACCCTAATTTCACAACTATGCATTAAAACATATGAAACAACCCTAACACATGCTCAAATCATCATGAATATCATTCATATCATATGTATTAAATAACAGGAGCGTCAACTCATGACAACAATCACAGCGAATAGACTATATGAACTATGCATGATTTAAGAAGACAAAAAGAGTAACGCTTTCAAATCCTTAGTAAACTAAAGATTATCAAGCACATAGAACCATGAATCATCTTAAAATCATTCATATCATATCACAAAAGCATGGAATTAACCTAACATGTGGAGTTACAACATGCACTAGAACTATCATAGAAGAAGAAGGAGAAGGAGAAGGAGAAGGAGAAGACCTATATTCAGCATTCAAAAAGAGTGCTTACCTCTTGTAGAACCTCCCTTGCCTTCAAAGTCCTTGTTCTCTTGCTTGCTTAGTGTTGAAAAGCCTTCTCTTGATGTCCTTCTAGCTCTCCAAACTCGTAGCTCCCTCTCTCTCTAAGTGTAAAGTGCACTTGTGCCCCCCTATGTGCTGAACATCATGTCCTTTATATAGAGAACTGACCCCCTAAACCAATGGCTAAGATTAATTCATTAAATAATGATCCTAGGGCTCTTAGAGACTCTCTTGGTGCTCAAACAACTCAAACTTACACACTCCTAAGAGAAAACAAGTTGTAATGGCGAAGGAAACCGTCAAAAGAGGGAGAGAAGAGTCAGAATCCCACTTAAACACAAATTCCCTCGGGTGACCGTCTGGGCTTGGACGGTTGACCGTCTGGGCTTGGACGGCTGACCGTCTGGCCCCAGATGGTCACCCGAGGGCTCCCATCAGCATTCCTCGGTTAGACTCCTTCGCCTTCTGGAAGTCTTTCGGGGGTCAAATTAAGTCCGATTTTGACGAAATAAAAGCCAAAACGACCGTGTTTCGAAGGGGAACACATTTTTAAGCATTTTAGGACAAAAATCCTTAACCATGGGTGCATGGTTAGGTTTTACAAAGGTGGTTAACCATGGTGCCTCACCGTCGCTAAGCTGGGTTTGTACACAAGTTCGAACCGAATGCTTTCCCAATCGAAATTCGATATTTCTAAACACACCTAGGATGTAAATAAAGCCCAATTGAAGTTAAATGAGAGAAAATTGGTTGGGTCTTATGAGTCGATTTGAGCAAACCAAGAAAGGGTCTTTTAGCCAACCTGAACCACTATGAGCCGAATTGATCTTAAACCATTAATTCATGAAATTGAAACTATATATAGACTCTATGTACTCATATGAACTCTAATTGACAACTTGGAGATCATTTCAAAGTCAAATGGGAAAGATACGACTTAAAAGACAACAATGCCCTTAAAGTCACAAAATCTCTAATTAACCATTGAAACCTCCTCCAAATCAAACCAAAATTCATATGCATGATCTTCAATGCCATAAAATCCTAATGCAAATGCCTAGACTCAAACATAAAATAAAAACCTATATGAAATGATGACCTTAAACTAGGGTGACAAAAATGGGGTGTGACACAAGACCTCATTGATAAGCAAGTCATCTCACCACCAACCCGTCCGAATGTCACCCGTAATCCTCTCCTATCTCACAACAACACACCCCCACCTAACACCATAAATGCCATTGGGTTGAATCCTCTCGCCCTCGCTAACCCATAAGACAATACACTCCACTCCCCATGACCTTAACCCGTCTCTTCACCATTTGCCGCAATAACAGCCTTATCATGCCACTTCCACCAAAGCCAAGGCCATCAACCCCTCACCAATATTGCCAATACCATCATGCACCCGGCCATGACACCGAGGCTTGTTCTATACTAAAGAAGATCATTCAAGACCTCATTGACCAAAAAGTTTTGTTGTTGCCAAAAAAATCTATCCAACAAGAGCTGAAAGAAAGATATAAGCAGGGGATCCTCAGGTTGGCCTATTAGGTGAATCGTCGGGGAAATTTGACTACTATGTACTGTACTCAAGCCCAAGTCCGATATCGGATGAGCCGATAGTCCCTATAGGTTGGGATGACTTGCCGACAGAAATGGAGAGCATTGATATGATAGAATGGGATGACTTAATGAATGACTCCGAGGAAGTCCATGACATATGGGCTAGTGATGATGAGTTAGACCATATAACCAGAGGGGGTCGCCATTTCAAGCCTCCCCACTTAGAATCTGAGAATCCGTTGGAAGATTTGGAAGGGCAAAGGCGTCCTAGCTTGCAAGAAGAAGAGGATGAGGTGCTTAGGCAGCTGAAAAAGACCAATGCCAATATCACTATTTGGGGCTTACTCATGGCCTCGCACAAGCACAGACAGACCGTGTTGAAACTGCTGAATCAGATACAAGTGCCCGTTGACACATCCCCTGAGGGATTGGTACATTTAGTGAATCCAACTCCCAAGAACTCAACCATTGTGTTCACCGATGTGGACCTACCCAAAAGCGGGCTAAGCCATTCTCAAGCTCTCTACGTGACCATTGACACTATGGGGAAGAGGGTTCCTACCATTCTTATCGACAATGGGTCGGCACTGAACGTATGTCCTCTCCGAACTGCCACTGTTTTGGGTTTAGGACCCACCGATTTCATGCCATCTGGGCAGTCTGTAAGAGCTTATGACAACACCCGCCGTGAAGTAATAGGGGTAGTTACTTTGCCTCTTATCATGTGACCCACTGAATTTAGGGTGGAATTCCAAGTGCTGGATGTGCCGTCATGTTTCAACTTGCTGTTGGGCCGACCTTGGATCCATCCTGCTGGGGTTGTGCCATCTTCACTCTATCAAAAGGTAAAGTTCCCTTATGAAGGAGCCATAGTAACACTTCAAGGGGACTATGAATTAAAACTCGCAGGTGTGCCTATATGTGAGATACAACCAGAATCAGCAGCAGTACCACTATCTGGGTTTGACTATGTCCAATGCATTGAGAAAGAACTTGAGAAGGATGAGTTAATACCCTTGCACTTTTGCCCCCACGGCAATTTGCACGTCAGTGAAATAATGAGAAAAATGAGTTTCTTTCCAGGCATGGGGCTAGGGCGTCGCCAACAAGGGATCCCTAAGTCTATTCAGAGCCGTATCACCTCATACACCTTTGGGCTAGGATATGAGCCCTCCAGAAATGATCATGCGGAAATGCTGAAGAGGAACAAGGAGAAAGTATGAGCCAAAGCCGAGGGAAGGGTGCCAAACCTAAGGATCTTGCCATATCGACCTACTTTGAATGGTTACTTCGTCAAAGAAGGGGATGATTTCCTATAGTGCGGGTTTCCAGAACCCACCTTTGACCAAGCTACCAAGATCCGAGTTCTGGGTTTTGAAATTTTCTTCACCGAAGGGTATCCAATCACAGCTGAAATGGTGGATGATGAAGCCATCAATGATGAGTTCTGGGAAAAGAAAGAGGAGGAATGGGCAGAGAACCTTGATGCAGGGGCTATGACTGAAATGTTCCAAGATATGATTCTCACTGTGGAAGACTCGACCATTGAAGAACTCCAGGGTTCATCTATTAGCCATGCTACCATGCCACTCCTGAATTGGTACCTTGAATGTGGTGTCATTGCGGAGATCCATGAAGAAGAAGATCTTGGCCTACCTGATAACAGCTTGTAGGTGTCTTAGTTTAGTAATATTTCCCTAATTCAATAAGATGTATTTACTTAACTCACTTTGTGGAGTTATAGTATTGATACAGATTTGTTTGTTTTCCTTCTTTTGTGTGTCATTCCTACTATTCCTAGTCAATAAAGTGTGCTTTCTTTCTCTATATATATGCAGTGTCTCTTTTCTATCCTCTATGGATATTTATGGCATGGATATAGATCCTAGGAATGATGTTCCCCCGGAGCTTGTTGAGCAAAGGAAAAGGGGCATCACCGAACCTAATATGGATGAATTAGAATCAATCAACTTAGGGACGAATGAATTGCCAAGAATAGTTAAAATTGGGAAAACTCTCTCCCCCGTTGAAAAAGAAAAGATGATCTCTCTCTTGAAAGCCAACATTATGGCTTTTGCATGGTCTTATGAAGACATGCCTGGCATTGACCCCGATATTGTGCAACACTATATCCCCACTAATTCCCTAAAGAAGCCAGTAAAGTAGAAACTCAGAAGATTAAAACTAGAATGGGCTCTAAAAGTAAAAAAAGAGGTAACTAAACAACTAGACACGGGTTTCCTCAAAGTTGTGGAGTACCCCAAGTGGTTGTCGAATATAGTGCCTGTGCCTAAAAAAGATGGGAAAGTGAGGATGTGTGTTGACTTCCAAGATCTCAACGCCGCAAGCCCTAAGGATGACTTTCCTTTACCCCATATCGAAGTGTTAGTAGATAGCACAATGGGACATGCACTCCTCTCCTTCATGGACGGATTCTCTAGGTATAACCAGATAAAGATGGCGCCTTAAGACATGGAGAAAACAGCCTTTATCACGCAATGGGGAACGTACTGTTACAAGGTAATACCTTTTGGCTTAAGAAACGCTGGGGCTACTTACCAAAGAGCAGCAACGACCTTATTGCATGATATGATCCATAAGGAAGTCGAGGTTTATGTTGATGATATGATCGTGAAGTCCGTGGATAGAGAAGGGCATTTCAAGTCACTAGAGAAATTCCTAGAGCGAGCGAAGAAGTACAATCTCCGTCTAAACCCACAAAAGTGTGCTTTTGGCGTCACTGCAGGCAAGCTATTGGGGTTCATGATCACTCAGAGGGGCATCGAAGTGGACCCAGGGAAGATAAAAGCTATTGTGGAGATGGAGCCGCCCAGCACTGAGAAGCAGATTTGGGGTTTTTTGGGAAGAGTTCAATACATAAGCTGATTCATCGCCAACTTGACCATGGTTTGCGAACCAATCTTCAAATTGCTTAAGAAAGGTGTGCTAAAAGTGTGGAACGAAGAATGCCAAGAGGCCTTTGAGACCATTAAGAGATACTTATGCAATCCTCCAATCTTAGTTCCCCCACGGCAATGTGAACCACTCTTGTTATACTTAACGGTCACCGAAACCGCGACGGGAGCTATGTTAGCTCAATATCTCGAAGGGTCTACAAAGGAGAATGCCATCTACTACCTAAGCAAGAAAATGACAGACTATGAAGTGAAGTACAATGCCATTGAAAAGGCTTGTATGGCACTAGTATGGGCGACGCAGAAACTCCGACACTACATGATGTCCTTCGAAGTGTTCTTGATAAGTCGCATGGACCCGTTGAAGTACCTGATAGAGAGGCCGGTATTGTCATACAGAACTGCTCGATGGTCAATTCTCCTCAATGAATTTGACATCAAGTACGTGAATCAGAAGTCTATCAAGGGGAGCGTCATCGCAGACTACCTAGCTAGCTGTCCTATGTCATCATTCGCTCCATTCAACGATCAGTTCCCAGACGAGGACGTGCTAGAAATTGGAAGGAAAACTTGGAGAGTATACTTCGATGAGGCAGCCAATAAGAAAGGTTATGGGATAGGAGTCCTGCTGGTCTCACCTGAAGAGGCATTTACACCGTTGGCGGTCAAGTTGGGGTTTGAAGCTACCAACAACATTGCTGAATATGATGCCTATATCCTAGCATTAGAAGTGGCACTTGAATTGAGGATCAAAGAATTGGAAGTGTTCGGGGACTCGGCGCTAATCATTTGTCAAATAAAAGGGGAATGGAAAACTCGAGATGAGAAGCTGTTGCCATACCACGCCTATCTGGAAGCTCTAACCAAGGAGTTCTCGGAGATAGAGTTCAACTACCTTTTAAGAAACAAGAACCAGTTCGCCGATGCCTTGGGGACCCTAGCGTCCATGGTGGAGATACCTGAAGGAGGAAATGTGAAGCCGTTGGTGATAGAATGTCGAGACAAGCCTGCGTACTGTAGTGCAATCCGAGGAGGAGAAGTAAATGATGGCCACCCGTGGTTCCATGACATAAAGAAGTTCATTGAAGAAAAGGAGTACCCAGGAGGAGCATCTCGTATCGACAGAAAAACCTTAAGACGGTTGGCAAGTCACTATGTACTTTGTAGAGGAAAGCTATATCGGAGATCATATGATGTGATCCACCTGTTGTGTGTCACCGAGGAGGAAGCCGAGCATCTGATTAAAGAAATCCATGAAGGGACAGGGGCTCCGCATATGAATGGCTATATGTTGGCTAAGAAAATCATGAGATTAGGCTATTATTGGTCTACCATGGAAAAGGATTGCCACGCACATGTCAAAAAGTGTCATAAATGCCAACTATTCGCCAGTGGACAACATTTGCCTTCTATGCCTTTAACAAGTATGTCATCACCATGGCCATTTGCAGTATGGGGGACAGATATCATCAGACAAATCAAGCCAAAGGCGTCAAATGGACATGAATACATCCTGGTTGCTATCGACTATTTCACTAAGTGGGTGGAAGCAGCGTCCTTCAAGACTTTGAATTCCAAGAAAGTAGCACAGTTCATACAGCACAGCCTCATCTATCGATATGGGGTACTGCATGAAGTTATCTCAGACAATAGCCAGCACTTTCAGAAAGAAACCCATGAGCTCTTGCAAAAGTACAGCATAGTTCATCATCTGTCGTCACCATACCGTCCTCAGACTAATGGAGCAGTGGAAGCAGTTAACAAGAACATCAAGAAGATACTACAGAAGACTGCGGACTCGCACACAGATTGGTATGAGAAGTTATCGTTGGCTCTATGGGGTTACAGAACATTAATAAGGTCGTCAACAGGGGCTACCCCTTACTCTCTAGTTTATGGAATGGAGGCCGTGTTGCCAATTGAATTGGAGGTTCCTTCACTAAGGGTTGCCGTGGAGAGCCAGATAACAGAAGTGGACTGGGTTAAGAGCCGTTATGACGAGTTAGCTTTACTCGATGAAAGGCAGTTAAGGGCGCTGTATCATGTGCAGGGGTATCAGCGGAGAGTCGCCAGAGCATTCAACAAGCATGTCAAAGATCGAGGTCTAAAGAAAGGGGATGTAGTGCTGAAGGAAATCAGAGCTCCAGTGTTCGATCCGCGAGGGAAATTCAAGCCAAGTTGGGGTGGACCATACATTATCAAAGAGATATTGCCAACAGGGGCTGTTCGCCTCATGGATTTAGATGGAATTGAGTTCGCTCGTCCAACTAATTTGGATCAATTAAAGAAATATCATGTTTGAAGCCTGCTAGGTTGAAAACCCGTAAGGGCGGCCTAGGCAAAAGTTAAGGCATAAGAACTACGTAAAACCTGATTCTCCATTAAAAAAAGCAAAAAAAAAAAAACAAAAAAAAAAACAAAAAAAATCAAAAACAAAAAAAGCAAAAAAGAAAAAATTATGGAGATACGTAGGCAACCCATAAAGTTACCTTGGGTGCGGTCTAAATCAAACAACAAAATCCCAAATTTGATTTATTATTGGCAATTTATTCAAAACTAAAATTGATTGACATAGCAATTCATTGGTATTAAGTAAAAGAACTATAAATATGCCATAAATATCCTATTCTATTGAGTCTTCAATTCTTCTTGGGCTTCTTTGCAGCTCGTTTTTCAGCTTTCTTCTTCTCCCTTTCGTGTCTTCTTTTCTTCCTCAAGTCGTGTTCGTAAGCTGCTGTCACTGCTTCCATAATATCTTCTCTGCAAGGTCCAAGTCCATCATTCTTGATAAGTCCAAAAATCCTTTCTCTTCAAGTAGTCTCTCTCTCACCCAAATTACTCTTCAACCATTCTTTGTACTGGAGGCTCATCATATATGGACCATCAGTGTTCCTAACTTGAGTTAGTGTCAGCTTGCTAGGCCATCGATCCTTCGCCCAAGTCACTACAGAAAGACCTGCAGGCACTACAGGATAGTCACCTTTCAAGGAAGTGGGTATGGTTTGCATGGCACCCATCTGACGAAGAACCCTTGAAGGCCAATAAAAGGAAGTAGACCTCAGTCCTATGAGTCTCACCATTGCACATCCAGAAGTTCGCAGAAGCACCCATTCACTGCAGCCCCATATAAAGACAAACCATTTGACATTCCTCCAAGAAAAGGTTTGGAAGTAACCTAGCCAATCCCTTAGTGAGAACTTTCCAAGCAGGTCAATGCGGCGAAGGCAGTAATGTTGGGGCTTGTATGGTGTAATGGCAGTGGGTGACAAGAAATTTAGTCTTTCAAGCAACCAAATTTGCAGTAGAATGGGGCTACCTCCTAAAGGAACTTTTGGGTCCTCATGAGTTTTATCCAAACCATTCAGGGTTTCAGCTAGTACCATGGGAATCAAGTTATGGCCCTTAGCAAGGAGAGGAATCAACTCACAAATTTGTATGGGAACATGTGGAGTCCCAGTTGAAATAAGGAAACGACCAATAAGGCAAAAGGCAAGTGCATGCTTAATGGGAAAGGTAAATTTCAGAATACCTTGTCACACCCCATTTTGTCACCTTAACTAGGGTACATCATTTCATGTAGGATTTTGAGTTCTTTTTGAGTATAGTCTTTTGCATTGAGTTTCTATGGCATTGAATATCATGTGTATGAATTTTGAAGTGATTTGGAGTTCATTTCGATAGTTAATAAGAACTTTTGCGACTTTAAGGGTATAATCGTCTTTTAAGCCGTATATTTTCCATTTGACTTTGGAATGAATCCCGAGTCATTCCCTTGAGTTCATATGGTTATATAGAATCTATATATAGGTTCGATTTGATGAACTAATGGTTTAAAATCAATTCGGCTCATAACGGTTCAGGTTGGCTAAAAGACCCTTTCTTGGTACGCTCAAATTGACTCATGTAACCCACTCAATTTATTCTCATTTAAATTCAATCGGGCTTTATTTACATCATAAACATGTTTTGAAAGGTTGATTTTTGATTTGGAAAGCATTTGGCTCAACCTTGTATACAAACCCAGCTTAGCGACGGTGAGGCACCATCGTTAACCACCTTTGTAAAACCTAACCATGCACCTATGGTTAAGGATTTTTGTCCTAAAATGCTTAAAAATGTGTTCCCCTTCGAAACACGGTCGTTTTGGCTTTTATTTCGTCAAAATTGGACTTAATTTGACCCCTGAAAGACTTCTGGAAGGCAAAGGAGTCTAACCAAGGAATGCTGATGGGAGCCCTCGGGTGACCATCTGGGGCCAGACGGTCAGCCGTCCAAGCCCAGACAGTCACCCGAGGGAATCCGTCTTTAAGTGGGATTCTACCTCTTCTCTCCCTCTTTTGACAGTTTCCTCCGCCATTACAACTTGTTTTCTCTTAGGAGTGTGTAAGTTTGAGTTGTTTGAGCACCAAGAGAGTCTCTAATAGCCCTAGGATCATTGTTTAATGAATTAATCTTAGCCATTGGTTCATGGGGTCAGTTCTCTATATAAAGAACATGATGTTCAGCACATAGGGGGGCCACAAGTGCACTTTACACTTAGAGAAAGAGGGAGCTACGAGTTTGGAGAGCCAGAAGGACATCAAGAGAAGGCTTTTCAACCCTAAGCAAGCAAGAGAACAAGGACTTTGAAGGCAAGAGAGGTTCTACAAGAGGTAAGCACTCTTTTTGAATGCTGAATATAGGTCTTCTCCTTCTCCTTCTCCTTCTCCTTCTATGACAGTTCTAGTGCATGTTGTAACTCCACATGTTAGGTTAATTCCATGCTTTTGTGATATGATATGAATTATTTTAAGATGACTCATGGTTCTATGTGCTTGATAATATTTAGTTTACTAAGGATTTGAAAGCGTTACTCTTTTTGTCTTCTTAAATCATGCATAGTTCATATAGTCTATTCGCTGTGATTGTTGTCATGAGTTGACACTCCTGTTATTTAATACATATGATATGAATGATATTCATGATGATTTGAGCATGTGTTAGGGTTGTTTCTTATGTTTTAATGCATAGTTGTGAAATTAGGGTTTCGATAACCCTAAATTCACACAAGTTTCCTATAGCATGATAGAATAGGTTTTGTTTTTTGTTTTTCTTCATGGTTATTATATATATGATATATATAGAATAACTATGATAGTTTTTGCATGCATGTAATGGATTTTTAGGGTTTTATGCATGACATGAGATTAAGGTTGCATTAAGGTCTCTATTTATTCACTGTTTTTGTTGATAACATGATTAGTGAATGACTTTGAGCCTTAATACTATTCTGTCCAGATTGTTATGTTATCCTTTTTGATATGCTTTGAGCACGTGTAAGGGTGCGAATAGGTGCAATAGTTGCCTTATTGCAAATAAGGTCGCTATGGCTTAAGCTTGGTATTGCTTGGAGTAAATTGTACAAGGTAAGTAGGGTATGAAGTGCCCTAATTCACTTTTTTTTAACCTTTCTTTTCTCTTCTCCCTCCTAGGGTTGTTCTCTAATAGAGGGATATGGTCAACTCTAGGGCTTCTTTCCACCCTTTTTTAAAAGTTTATATCTTCTGTTGGATTTTTTATTAAGAATCATTTTATCTTTGAAAATCACTATGGAAGGAAACCTAAGGTTTACCATAACTCTCTATTAGGATTTAACCCTATTCTTTTTGAACTACGTGGACTTTGATCCGTGTATTTCGCTGCATGGTACGTAGGCGCTCATTTTGAGGCTCAAGTCCATTCTAGGATCCAAGTATCCTAGGTTTTTCTTCTCTTTTCTTTTTTCTGTTTTATTTTATTTTCTTTGTTTGATTATGCATGGATGAAATGGATGGATAGGATATATGTTATGTATGCTGTATTTTATTGATTGATACTGTTTTGCATGTGATTAAGTTATTAAATTAGCCCAATCAAATTAAGAGACCAACTCGGGCGATGTGGGTGCCTATGGGCTTTGCCCAAAACCTTCCCACATCGTAACTTAGCCCCCGAATCTATTTTCTGGTTTTAAAGACTTAGCCTTTCCTTTCAAAATGGAGTCATGTGGTTTTTGAAAATAAAACATTTTTATGGTTTTCATCTTTTCCTTAAAAAAATGAGGTGGCGACTCCTTTTTGTTTGTTGTCTTTCACCTCTGTATTTTTTGCCAAACCCTTGTGAGCCGCGCTTTTTCGTGGGTTCACATGCCTTTGCTATCATAGGCCAAAAAAGAGGTTGCCAATTTCATCAAGTCTACCATATGGTCCTTTACAAACGTAGAGGCATATTGTTGGTGAATCCCAAGTAGGTTGGAGAAAGAAGTGAGAAAGCTTGGGCGAGGAGTAGAGAGAATGAAAGGACTTACCAGTGAAACTCCATACAACGGGCAAAATTCCTCCATGGTTGGGCACAGTTCTTCATAGTTGAAGCAGAACACATGAATTTGGGGATCCCAAAAATATGTAGCAGCAGTCAAGAGGTTTGTTTCAAGCTTCACATGCCTCAAGGAGAGCAATGGATCCAAGCCAAAGCACTTAAACTCAGATTTTACTTCAGCACTCTTAACTCTCAAAAACCCTCCTAAACATTTGTCTAGAGCCTCCATAATTTCTAATGAATGAATACAAGAAGGTTTAGGAACCTCTTGGATGTGTTTATAGGGAAAAGGTCACAAATCCAAGTTCAAATAGGAAAAAACCCGTCAGAATAGGAAGTTTTCTATTCAAAGTGGGATTTCCGCTTTGGGCTCGGGTGACCACCCAGGCTTGGGTGGCTAGCCACCTGGGCTTGGGCGGCTAGCCGCCCAACCCCGGGTGGTCACCTGAGGCCATTTTCCTATTTTGCCCAGTTTTGCCTATTTTTGACCCCCTTTGACCCCTATATGGTTATGTGACCTTGGGAAACTTATTTTGGGCTTATTTTTGCACAAAAACATGAGTAAATCACCACAATGGAATTCCAAAAGTTTCATACAAAGTACCAAAGCAAATGTTCAAAGAGAGGTTACAAAGCATAAAGAAAGATGTTTCATTCATTCACAAAGCAAGAGGTTAAGCTAAGCTAATGATCTCCCGTGGTTCTTCTCTTTCTACTTGACTTGCCTCTACCACGACCAGCATGAGGACTCCTTTGGGGTGGCATTGGTTGTGGTGGACGCAGTGTGGAGACCTGTTGCAAAGAAATCGATTAATAAAGAAGGGTTATGCTTTTAGCTCCTATGATTGGAATGAACAAAGGGAATGTCTTACAGTGGGATTCAGTTGCCCTTCTAGCACAGAGTTCGCCAAACTCATCCTAACAAGGTCCCGCCTTAATCCCTTACTGAGTTCAAGGCATTCCTGTGCGTACTCTCGGGGAACCTAAAAGATGAACATGGTTAATAAATGATGAAAGAGGTTTTAAGGAAGGCAAAAGTTTAGAGCTTACATGCTCATAGCTCGAGTTAATCCTGGGGACTTCAACAAAAGCAGGGTGAGTAATATTAGTCCTCATGAACTCCAACCCATTGCATAGGTTCACTTGCCAGTCAAGAACTGGGAGAGGCAGCTGTGCCATTCCCCCCATCTCATAATCTTCATCCTCGTCAGTCATGCCTGTGGAGGACACTATTGTGGAACTATGTCCCCGAGCTCGCCGGCCCTGCAATAGACAATTGGCTTAAGAGGAGTGCTTGCATAAATCAATAATTGAAAAAAATGGGATAGAAACTCACCCCTTGAGGTGGGAAGCCAATGACTCTAGGGCGCATCAGGAATTGATTACAGAAAGTCATGTAGTCAGTATTGGGCGAGGTAAACTCCTCAGCATCCCATCCAGTCAGAGCTTCCATCAGCTTGTCACACCCCATTTTTGCACCACCTTACTAGGGCTCATCATTTCATGCATGTTTTTGTTTTGTTTTTGAGTCTAGTCACTTGCATTAGTTTTCTAGAGTCACAAGGACAATGGATATGAATTTTGGTTCAAATTGGAGTTGATCTTGAGGGATAATAAGAGCTTTTGTGACTTGAGGGGCATAATCGTCTTTTAAGTCCCAAACTTTTCATTTGACCTTGGAATGATCTCCAAATTGTCAATTGGAGTTCATATGGATGCATAAGAGGTATTTTTAGTGTCAATTTGGTAAGTCAATGGCTCGGGATTAAAATGGCTCGATGTGGTTCAAGTTGGTTAATTGACCCTTCCTTGGGTTAGCTCTAATTGACTCACAATTACCAACCAAATCTTTTCAAATTGACTTTCATTAGTCATCATTTTACCCTCAAAAGTGTTTCATGAAGTTCAATTTTGATATGGCCTGATGATGAGTTTAGTGTGGTTATTTACGGATTATCCTTGAAGAATTAGTGCGAATCACAGCATGAGATTTTTGGTTAAAATGAAAAGAAAATTATTTTATTAAATTAGCCATTTTTATCATGACACTAACACGTGTATGTATGTGATGAGTGTGTGTACGCACATACGATACATGTGCATGCGTGTTAGCGGTCAGTCTCCCATTTTTTATAAAAGACAATTTCCTTTTCCTATTCAGATTAGAAGTCTTTTATCATTATAAAATACCTTTTGATTATTCTCCAAGGAAACCTAGTCCACGAAGGAAAGGGAAACTCCAGATTTCAGCTATAAATACTCTCTTAATGTCTTTAAACAAGGGAGAAGAGAAGAGGGTTTGGAGGGAGTGAAATTCGTCATAATTCAGCAGCAGATTTTCTGAAAACCAGCAGTCGTATTTTAATCATAACTTTTTCATCCGAAGTCAGAATTTGATGAAATTGGTCTTGTTAGAAAGATAATTCAATTCTCTACAACTTTGTATTTCACAAGCTTTGTCCAAATCCAACGATTTCATACCCAAAAACGCGATTGAAGTTGCTGCTGCTGCAAAGTGACGAGAATCACTTTTTCTTTTCTCTTGTTCTCTTTTTGTTTTCTATTTCTTTTCAAAGTTGAGTGAGTTTTGATCTCTTTGCTGTGATACCACTTTGACAAAGAGGAGGATTCGTGTTGGTTTGATTCACTCTAAAGACCTGAGGAGCCACGAACAATTACAAACACAAGGGGAGCCACTTCCTAAGGTATTCTCCTTCTCTATTCAAGCTTAAACTAGGTTCTCATATGGGTTAGGCTTATTGCATGTTAAAGGTGACTTTTTTATCATGTATTAACACTCTAGCTAGTTAATATACATGGAATATCTATTTTTTATCTACTGTTTAGCATGCTTTAGGGCTGTCCTTTAGGTTTTTAATGCATAGTTATGATTCTTGTGCTCCTGTTTGTCCTTGTGCTAGGATTAGTGTCATTGCATGTTAGAGTTAGGATTTTCATCATGTTATATTGCTTTAGTTAGTTAATATGCATGATTTAATTTCTGTTTGGTTTGGTTTTAGCATGATTAAAGTATGTTTTGTATGTTTTTAAGCATATTTGTGAGTTTAGGGTTTTAGAGTCATTGTTTCGTGTTTGATTTCATATAGCATGATAAAGTAGACTTTTTTATTTGGTTTTTCTTCGTGTTTGCTGTATATGTTTTTCATATGGAGTAAACATGATAGTTTTGCATGCATGTTAGTATGTTTTAGGGTTTTTATGCATGATATGGTTCTAGGAATATGTTAGGACTTATTATTGTTCGCTGTGTTGCTGTTAGCATGCTTAGTGGATGATTTTTAGGCCATAATACTATTCTGTCCAGATTTGCATGTTAGTGTTTTTGCATGGTTTTGAGCACTTGTAAGGGTGCAAATAGGTGTGGTATTTGTCCTATGGCAAATAGGGCTGCTTATGTCTGAAATGGCTAAATGCTTGGAGCTAATTGCGCTCAGGTAAGTGGGTGTGAAGGTGCCCCAATTCACCTTTCTTCTTAACTCATTCTCTTCTCCCTATCTAGGGTTAATTTTTAATACAAGTCCTATGGTTTAATTAGAGGTTTCCTTAACCAACAAAATTCTGGTTTTTATTAAAGTTTCCATTTTGTGGATTTCTTTCCTAAAATCAAACTTTCTATCAAATTCAACTCTTTTGATCAAATAAGGAAACCTAGGGTTTTAACCATAGGTTTATATTAGGTCTTAACCCTAATTCTAATCGAACTACGTGGACTTTGATCCATGTATTTCGTTGCATAGTACGTAGGCGCTCTTCGTGAGGCTCAAGTCCGTTCTAGGATCCAAGCATCCTAGGTTTATTTATGTTTTCTTTTCTTCTTTTTATTTTCTGTTTTTATTTGCTTATTATGCATGGATGGATGAATGAAATATATGATATGCATGCAATTCTTGTGATGATATACTTGCTGATTTTTGTATGGAAAGACTTTAATTTAGCCCAAATGAACTGAGAGACCGAAAGGGTGACATGGGTGCCTATAGGCTTTGCCTAGAACCTTCCCATGTCATAACTTAGCCTCCGAATCCCCGATTTCTTTGGTTTTCAAAAGATTGGTTTTTGCCTTTCATTTTTTTTGGAGTCATTCAAATTGTTTTCCTAAAACAAACTATTTTTAGGGTTTTCCTTGTTTCCTTTAAAAAATAAGGTGGCGACTCCTTTCCTTTTTCTTTTTCAAACCCACTTTCTTTTCAATCCCTCGTGGGCCCAATTTCCGGGGTTCACACAGCTCGTCCCCATCCAAAGAGTCGGTGTGCCTCATATTCATGGGAGGCAAGACAGGGGTAAGAGCAGCATCCACTCGTCCTTTCACCTGCCTAAGGACACGCTCCCCCAAATACCAGTATCGCCCAGAGGGACCCTCAAAGAGTACCTTCTTCCCAGTTAACTCCAAGCAAGACACACACCTCCTAGGTAGCCTAACTTCCCACGGTCCCCATGGGCTCCACTCTACCTGTTGAATTTGAAAAAAAATGATGAGCAAGATAATAAGGGTGGATGTAAGAAAAGAATGAGGAAGGAGGATCACCATATCAGCATTTAGGCTCGCCAAGTACGCCCTTGCATGGGCGTAGTCATGCCTATTGAGGGCGCGCACAGCTATCTTGTTGGGAGCATAGTTCCCAAGTATGGGCCATTCTTGTATCTCATTGTCCAGGGTGGGGCGGCACAGTCCCAGATACTCATAATACTATATCTGTCAAAATTCAAGAAAAGCATTAAAATTAAGTCAAGTTTGAGAGGAATTTAAAAATTAAACATTTTTACTTACCTCCCAAACAAATGGAAGCCCACCAAAATTCTTGGAAACACCTCGAGACATGTCGAACATGGATCCGTACATGGTGGCTAGTGCTGCCCCTCCCCAGTTATACCTCCCCATCTGGTTCACATCCACCATGGAAGCAAGATAGCCCAGTTGTGCCATGTCATTGGCACCAACAAAGAGAGTGCAAGAGAGCATATAGATCATGAATGCCCTAGCTATGCACTCGGGAGCCACTCCCACACCTTCTACTTGGTTGGCAAAATTTTCGAGTAGCCATGTTCTCCTAACACCGCATGAGCCCACCTCAATATCCATCCCCAACATAGTTAGGAGATAAGCACTATCCGTGTTGGCATCCCCATAGAATTCCAACCTCTTTCCTTTGAGGCTTAAACCGGTGATGATTGAAAAATCCTTGGGAGTCATGGTCATCTCCCCAAAACTAAAGTGGAAGGTGTTGGTGGTATCCCACCATAGTTCAGCTAAGGCAAGGAGGGCTTGCCTATCCCATTGTTCATTCCATAGGGAGTCAAGAAACCAACTAAAACCCGCCTTCTTTATGAGGTCTCTTGCGGAAGGTTGGGTGTGTTCCATATGCTTCCAATAAGATTCTTTATCGAAGACCTTGTGCGTAGGTCTTGGAAGTTGGGCTAATCAAGAAGAATTATTCACCTAGTTAGTGTAAAAATCATATGCAAGCATTGATAATTGGCTTTCCAAAAACTAAGTCTTTTAGTTCATGAACAAGTAAACCTTGCTTTGAAAGTTTATGAAAACATTGGTTTTATTCTTCAAACTCATGATCATTGGTAAACCATGCATTCCAAGACCATGGAAACATGGATTTTTCAAAGAAAATAATAAGCAAACTTTGTTTTCCAAAGTGGTTTTTTAAGGAAAAAATAAGCAAACCTTGTTCATGAAAACATGGTTTTTTCAAAAATATAGCAAACTTTGTTTTTCAAAGTTCATGAAAATGCTTGGTTTTGTTTCTAAAATCAATTAGAAATGAATGCCTATGATTTTGCCTTGCAATACATATCAATTTTACAAAGATTGGATGAGTTTTCATCATTCAAGCATTTTATCAAACACTTGGTGGGCACTATTCACCAAGTTTTCAAATTGAATTCTTTTCACATCCAATCCTTGCAAAAATCAATGGGCATTGCAAACATTGCTAGGAATACTCATAGAGAGTTCATGGGAATGCATTTCAATCAATAAAAATGAAAATTTCAAAGAAAAGTTTAAAATGGGTAAGCTTACCTCTTGCTTGGAATGGAGAAAAGAGAGATGATTCCTTGGTTCTAGAAGCAATTTCTCTTGAGGAACTTCATATATTGGTGCCTTGTATCTACTCTTTGAGTCAAGGAATGGATACTTTGAAGTGGAGTCTTCATTGGGATCTATGGTGGATGAACTAGCTTGTTTTGAGCAAAAATGGGTTTAATGGGTTTTGATTTGCAAAGTGCTGCAAATTTCTTGTTTTTGATGTGAAATTGGGTGTTAATGATGCTATTTCATGTGTATGAATCCCTCTTGAAGTGTGGATTTGAATGCCCTTGGGTGTTGAAGTGATTTTGCAAAATGGGGTATGCTTCCTAGAGAGAGAAACTCTCAATTTTCGGGTTGGGTTGAATGGGGGGTATGAATAGTGCCCCTTGTGTTTTAAAAACCCAGAATTTTCAGCATTAGGCTCGGGTGACCACCCAAGCCTTGGGCGGCTAGCCACCAGGGCTTGGGTGGCTGGCCTCTCGAGGCCTGGTGGTCACCCAAGCCATCTTGTTTTGGCTTTCTCCTTCGCTTTGTCTCGCCTTGGCGCGTGATTAAACCTCCTTCCAAATGAGATATTCAACACTTTTTGAGCTTAAAATCAATCAAATTTCACCTTGAAATCAATTCTTTGAATTGATTTTATGTTCGAAAGGGTTGAATATATTTCCCCTGTGCTATGCCAACTCGAGTGACAATGTGTTAAGGCACTTTCCCCTCACACCATGCTTGTTCAAACTTGATAAATTGATCATATACTCTCAGTTTCAAATCCTCATTCTCCATCCTACTTGGTTGAATATACCCATCACTTGGATATATTTCTTCTGTTTTAAAAGTGTATTCACCCTTTGAATATACTTCTCAGTTTCAAATCTTCATTCTCTATCTTACTTGGTTAAATATATTCATCACTTGAATATATTTCTCCATTTCAATGGTGTGTTCATCACTTGAACATACTTCTCAGATTATCCTCTATCTTACTTGGTTAAATATATTCATCATTTGAATATATTTCTCCATTTCAATGGTATACTCATCACTTGAGTATACTTCTCAGTTCATTGTCATCTTACTTGGTTAAATATATTCATCACTTGAATATATTTCTCCATTTCAATGGTGTGTTCATCACTTGAACATACTTCTCAGATTATCCTCTATCTTACTTGGTTAAATATATTCATCACTTGAATATATTTCTCCATTTCAATGGTATACTCATCACTTGAGTATACTTCTCAGTTCATTGCCACTTACTTGGTTAAGTATATCCATCGCTTGGATATATTTCTCCATTTCAATGGTATACTCATCACTTGAGTTTACTTCTCAGTTCATTGTCACTTACTTGGTTAAGTATATCCATCGCTTGGATATATTTCTCCATTTCAATGGTATACTCATCACTTGAGTATACTTCTCAGATCATTTGTCACTTACTTGGTTAAGTATATCCATCGCTTGAATATATTTCTCCATTTCAATAGTATACTCATCACTTGAGTTTACTTCTCAGTTCATTGTCACTTACTTGGTTAAGTATATCCATCGCTTGGATATATTTCTCTATTTCAATGGTATACTCATCACTTGAGTTTACTTCTCAGTTCATTGTCACTTACTTGGTTAAGTATATCTATCGCTTGGATATATTTCTCCATTTCAATGGTATACTCATCACTTGAGTATACTTCTCAAATCATTTGTCACTTACTTGGTTAAGTATATACATCGTTTGGATATATTTCTCCATTTCAATGGTATACTCATCACTTGAGTATACTTCTCAGATCATTTGTCACTTACTTGGTCAAGTATATCCATCGCTTGGATATATTTCTCCATTTCAATGGTATACTCATCACTTGAGTATACTTCTCAGATCATTTGTCACTTACTTAGTTAAGTATATCCATCGCTTGGATATATTTCTCCATTTCAATGGTATACTCATCACTTGAGTATACTTCTCAGATCATTTGTCACTTACTTGGTTAAATATATTCATCGCTTGAATATATTTCTCCATTTCAATGGTATACTCATCACTTGAGTATACTTCTCAGATATTTGTCACTTACTTGGTTAAGTATATCCATCGCTTGGATATATTTCTCCATTTCAATGGTATACTCATCACTTGAGTATATTTCTCAGCATATTTTCACTACTTGGTTAAATATATCCGTGACCTGAATATATTTCTCCATTTCAAAAGTGTATTCTTCGAATATGCTTCTCAAATTTCATTCTCAATCACTTGGTTAAATATATTCATGACTTGAATATATCTTTCCATTTCAAAAGTATATTCATTCGTAGTGGCTTGAATATGCTTCTCTTATCAATTCTCAACCCCGAGTGGTTTAAGTATACTCATGACTTGAGTACACTTCCTTATTTCAGTCTCAGGTTTTCAATCTCCTATCATTACTGGTATCAGTGTGTGATTTCTCCAGGCTTTCTTGGCAAAAATGGGTTGTTCTTTATCATTGGTTCACAAGTGTAACTTGTTCGCCAATGAGGGGCTTCTGTCACACCCCATTTTTGCACCACCTTACTAGGGCTCATCATTTCATGCATGTTTTTGTTTTGTTTTTGAGTCTAGTCACTTGCATTAGTTTTCTAGAGTCACAAGGACAAAGGATATGAATTTTGGTTCAATTCGGAGTTGATCTTGAGGGATAATAAGAGCTTTTGTGACTTGAGGGGCATAATCGTCTTTTAAGTCCCAAACTTTTCATTTGACCTTGGAATGATCTCCAAATTGTCAATTGGAGTTCATATGGATGCATAGGAGGTATTTCTAGTGTCAATTTGATAAATCAATGGCTCAGGATTAAAATGGCTCGATACAGTTCAAGATTGGTTAATTGACCCTTCTTTGGGTTAGCTCTAATTGACTCATAATTACCAACCAAACCTTTTCAAATTGACTTTCATTAGTCATCATTTTACTCCCAAAAGTGTTTTATGAAGTTCAATTTTGATATGGAAAGCATTTGGTTTGACCCTATGTGCATGCTTATGCTTAGCAAAGGCAGAGCATAGCGGTTAACCGCCTTGTTCAAACCTAACCATGCCCCCATAGTTAGTGGTTTTCACCCTAAAATGTTCAAAAACATATTTCTCATCGAAACACGGTCGTTTTGGCTTTTGTTTCATCAAAATTGGAGTTAATTTGCCCCCTAAAACACTTCTAGAAGGATTAGGAGTCAAAATAGGGCAAAAATCCGGAGTGGGCTCGGGTGACCACCCAGCCTCGGGTGGCTAGCTGCCTGGGCCCAGGTGGCTAGCCGCCCAGGCCCTGGTGGTCACCCGAGAGCACTTTCCTATTTGCTCTATGTTTCCTTGCTGAAGCGGATTTCTCCCTATTTTGACGAACAGGGGCTCTTTTGGACGAGTTTCCTTCTAATTTTTGGTAACTTCTGAGTTACTTAAGCCTCAAGGGGGTCTCTAATAGCCCTTGGATTAATTTTTAGGGTTTTAATCCCAGCCATTGGTTAATCCTAATTGAAGTCTATAAATACCCCCCTATGCTTCAGCACAAGGGGAGCCACTTGAGGCCTAAAAACCTAAGTGTTAGAGAGAGAATAAGAGAGAGAGACTTGAAGGAGAGCTGGAGTTCTTGCTGTAGCCTTGCAGAGGATTGGTTCAAGTCATCCATAAGAGCAAGGGAGAGTCTCTACAGCAGCAAGGAAGTTTCTTTTTAAGGTATTCCTCCCTCTTCATTTATGCTGAATATGGGTTTTCATATAGGATAGGTCTTTTGCATGTTAAAGGTAGCTTTTTTATCATGTATTAACACTCTAGCTGGTTAATATACATGAAATATTTACTGTTCATCATGAGTTTAGCATGCTTTAGGGCTGTCCTATATGTTTTTAAGCATAATTGTGATTTCTGTGCTTCTGTTGTCCTTGTTTTAGGATAGGGTCATTGTATGCTAGAATTAGGGTATTTTGCCATGTTCTATTACCTTAGTTAGTTAATATGCATGATTAGGGTTCTGTTTAGTTTTATTTTAGCATGTTTAGAGTTTGTCTTGTATGTTTTTAAGCATATTTGTGAGTTTAGGGTTTTAATGTCCTTGTTTTAGGTTAGTTTCATACAGTATGTTAAAGTAGGTCTTTTTATTGTTTTATTCTTCGTAGTTGCTACGTATGTCTTACATATGGAGTAAATATGATGTTTTTGCATGCATGTTAGTTCATTCTAGGGTTTTTATGCATAATATGGTTCTAGGATTGTGTTAGGGCTTATGAAAGTTTGCTGTTTTTGTTATTGGAATGTTTAGTGGATGATTTTAGGCCATAACACTATTCTGTCCAGATTTGCATATTAGTGTGTTTGCATGGTTTTGAGCACGTGTAAGGGTGCAAATAGGTGTGGTGTTTGTCCGATGGCAAGTAGGGCTGAAATGGCTAATGCTTGGAGCTATTGCGCTCAGGTAAGTGGGTGTGAAGGTGCCCCAATTCACCTCTCTTCCTTATCCTTTCTCTTCTCCCTCTCTAGGGTTAATTTTTAATATGAATCAATGGTTCTAATCAAGGGTTTCCTTAACCAACAAAATTCTGTTTTTTTATCAAGGTTTCCATTTTGTGGAAGTTTTCCTAAAATCAAACTTTGTTTATTCAACTCTTTTGATCAAATAAGGAAACCTAGGGTTTTTACCATAGGTTCATATTAGGACTTAACCCTATTTCTAATCGAACTACGTGGACTTTGATCCATGTATTTCGTTGCATGGTACATAGGCGCTCTTTGTGAGGCTCAAGTCCGTTCTAGGATCCAAGTATCCTAGATTTCTTTCTTTCTTTCTTTTCTTCTTTTTATTTTCTGTTTTATTTATTTATTATGCATGGATGGATGAATGAAATATATGATATGCATGCAATTCTTGTCATGATATACTTGCTGATTTTTGTATGGAAAGATCTTGATTTAGCCCAAATGAACTAAGAGACCGAAAGGGTGACATGGGTGCCTATAGGCTTTGCCTAGAACCTTCCCATGTCATAACTTAGCCTCCGAATCCCCGATTTCTTTTGTTTCCAAAAGACTGTTTTTGCCTTTCCTTTTTAAACATAGAGTCATTCAAATTGTTTTCCTAAAACAAACTATTTTTAGGGTTTTCCTTGTTTCCTTTAAAAAATAAGGTGGTGACTCCTTTTCTTCTCTTTCAAAACCAAACCCCCCATTTTTTTCTTCCCAACCCTTGTGGGCCCAATTTCCGGGGTTCACAGCCGTGTTTAAGTTAAGTTGGGGAAGATAATAGAAATTACAGATTGGTCCGGCTACTATAAGGTAATGGTAAATAAACATAGTTACTAGCCATTCTTAGTTAAGTTTGTAGTCATTTAATATGAAGTTACTAGTCATTTGTATTGATAATTCCCCAAATAAAAAATGTATACTAGGACAATTAATATGAAACGAGCTTTCTAACGAGCTTTTCATCGAGCTCTAAATGAGCTTCTCATCGAGCCCTAAATAAGCTTGTTCGCGAGCCTAAACGAGCCAAACTTTGGTATGCTCAAGCTCGGCTTGTTTACTAAACAAGCCTAAGATCAGGGTTTGAGCTTGGTTCATTTATTAAATGATTGAGCTCGAGCCGAGCCCTTAACGAGCTTTCTCGCAAGCCTTTAATGAGCGACTTAGCTCATTTGCAGCCCTAATGGCAGCTATGGCCATGGATCTATTCTCTCCATTTTTTTGATATTTTTTTTTTCGTCTTTTAGGGTAGCCATGGTGACTACATATAACGTTGAACACATAAATTCATTTATCATTAATAAATTCATAAAATCATGGATTCTGGAATTTATCTATTAACTTAACACAGAGAAAAAGAAGGACAAAAGAGAATTCAGGGAAGAAAATGGATTTTTCCAAATTTAATACATATAAATTCATAAAATCACGAATTAATCACTCCCAAATTAACACAGATAAATTAATAACATTATGCATTTATCATAAAATGAATTTATCTTATAAATTCAAGAATTTATCAGACAAATTCGAGAATTTGTTTGAGAAAATTGAGAATATATATGATAAATTCTTGAATTTATCTATTATAAATTCTTAAATTATTGAATAAATATGTTTAATTAATACAAACAAAGACAAAGAGATACTATCAGATTCTTGAGATTTTTCTCCCCATGTTTCGTATTCTATTAGATCTTGCCAATCTTTACAACATTCATCTGATTTGAGAGAGAGAGTCAAAAAGAGGAGACAAGGAGAAAGGTGAATGCTTTAGAGAGAGAAAGGTGATTGTTTTCGCCTAAAAATGACTTATCAAAGGGTAGTAATGTAATTGATGCAGAAATGCCACGTATGTGATTTGTACCATGTAGGATTGGTTTGCTGAAGGGTAAAACAAACTGCAAAAAAGGAGGAGCACGTGCATCTTTGACCACGTCAAGGGAGCTGAGAAAAAGAAGTAGTTTACTGAAGAACTCTATCACGATTAGAGTAATGGGGGAAATGGAGTCTGTTGGGAATCGAACAAGAGGGAAAAATTGAAGTGTGGAATATAAAAATTTTTCCTACGATTCCCAATCCCATGAATCTAACTATGCATAACACAAAATCAAACCCTAACTACGAAGAGGGTTAGAACACTTACAGAATTTTTTGTCTTCTCCTTTTTGCTCCAAGCTTTGATTCCGGACAGCGGTGAATGAGCAGCCCAAGTGTGCTGCCTCCAATGGTATCCACACCTAGCTAGAGCTTCAAGTCCTTTCCTCCTTTTCCTTGTTGTTGCTAGTGTAGGAGGAGAGAGGAGAGAGAGAGAGGGAGGCTGGAAAATCTGGCCAACCCTTGGAGAGTTCAACTTATGATGATGTCACACATCATAGTGTGACTTATATAGTCCACACTAAGGGGGCCGGCCCTAGGGGGAAACCCTATTAGGGTTTTATGCAATTTCTCTAAATTGCACAATGACTCCTACAAATTATATCAAATATAAATAGGCCTTAAAGAACTATTCTTTATGCACTCATACCCTTTCTCTCATAGACTTTAAAGCTCATCTTGTATGATCAGTGTGTGACCCATTGGGTTCACATCATCAAGTAGTAGGAATAGCACGAGGTGTGCACAATGGAACTCTTTCCATTTAGGGTCTAATTGGAACTCCTTCCAATTCCCTAATTGATTATAACTCACTTATATCAATTAGGGCTTCTACTAACCATGAGTAACACCTAGCATATGGCTCATGGTGTGGTCCTTAATGAGGTGAATAGTCATTTACAAAGAACCCTTCTGTTATAGCTTATAGGTTACAATTGCATCCTTCCTTCAACACAATGTCTCCAATTGAACTAATAGGACATGGAAGTCTGTCAAGTCCCTAGTTCAATTACTTTATACTCATTCATAGATATCAACTCATTGATGAACTCAAGAAACTCTTTTCATATTCATCCTACCATGGCCATGGATTTAATGAGTTATATTATGAATGCTATATGAGACATTCTCTCTCTTTTTCCTAAGAGTGATGGATCCCTTGTTGATCACTCACATGCCTTCATACACATAGCAGTATGGCCAATGAACACCTTTGCAGACCCCTGAATAGGATCTGCACTTAGTGTTATCAAACTTCTAAAGCTACATGCATAAGGTAACTATGGTGTCTCAGGTCTAAGGATTACTTGTACCACTATAACAATGAGAAACTGATTGACAGGCAGGATAAAACTCCATTCAGTTTATCTCATATCTTTGGTCACATTCAATGTACCTATTCTCGCAATAGGCACCCACTTGTTGGTTGTAGTGTCTCCACACAAATAGCTTGAGACTAGCTATCCTCCTATAGAGTCAGCCTAACAAGTGCTAGTCCTATGGTTCATTACTGTCCATCATAGTGAACCTTCAACTTGGAATGCTTTAGGAGTTTAGTACAGAGATATATCTATAGTCTCAAAATTACAACTCTTTGTAATTCCATATTCTCAACTCTAACTCCATGGACATATTATGTAAATATAAATGATGCATATAAACATAATAGAATAAGCCCTTTTATTAAATCAATAATAAATGTGACATACATAAATGAAATCAAATGATTGTTCCTAATCCCTAAACAATCATCTCTATGATTGGCTCTAGGGCATAATCCTAACAGAGTCCTACTGAGAGCACAATGGCAAGGGTGAAGCCCACTACCACCGTCAAAGTAGGAGCTGAACCAGTGTAGTCATACTGGCCATGATCTGGATTGTGGAAGTTGGCCCAAGCTACTGTATAAAAGAAAGAAGACATGTACGCGTACAGATGTTATTTTGAAAAAACATTTCCGTCTCTATTAGAAAGTTAAACATATGGAAACATACGCGTTTTTCCCGAGAAACGTACTATTCATGTATCTTATATATTCCATTTTATTTGTCACAAAAGTTATGGCATATATAATTAATATTAAAATGGTACGCCCTACTCATAAATCACCATTCTAATCTCTAAAAACTCTGAACCCTATTCTCCTTTCTGCTAAAACATCTCATCGGCACCATCCCTACACAGCACCTGTTGGCTACTGATTTGGGAAGCAAAAGGTCATTGCTCACTGTTGCTACCCCAAAAAAAAGGAAGGGATTCTTCCTAAGATGGGACGACCCTTGGGTCCTCTCTGTTTCTGGCGCTAGAAGAAAAGGTGCGTGTTGAGTTCATTTCAAGGGAGTTTTGACCGGCCTAGGCATGCAAGGACATCTAGAATTATCAAGGCTATGGAGTTGCCACCAATCAGGGGTTTGAGGACGTGACTGGGCATCCTATGGTTTATTAGAAAGTGGGGTCATCCGAGACCCCATAATAAGGTCCATCTGAGGGCTTATCAACAAATGGGTCTATTTGAGGTCCATTTGAAAAATTGGTTGACTCCTAATGATAAGCGAGACTAAAGATTGAGGGTAAGGGGGTTTGGTTACGAGTGGGGAAGGTGTGAGGCACCCTGCATCGCCCGTTGAAATCCAACGGTTCCCAATTTTGATGATGTTTCTGTTTAAATCCCTATTTTGATATCATTGATTTGTTAGGATTATGCCCTAAGGCCAATCATAGAGATGATTGTTTAGGGATTAGGAAAAATCATTTGATTTCATTTATGTATGTCACATTTATTATTGATTTAATAAAAGGGCTTATTCTATTATGTTTATATGCATCATTTATATTTACATAATATGTCCATGGAGTTAGAGTTGAGAATATGGAATTACAAAGAGTTGTAATTTTGAGACTATAGATATATCTCTGTACTAAACTCCTAAAGCATTCCTAGTTGAAGGTTCACTATGATGGACAATAATGAACCACAGGACTAGCACTTGTTAGGTTGACTCTATAGAAGGATAGCTAGTCTCAAGCTATTTGTGTGGAGACACTACAACCAACAAGTGGGTGCCTATTGCGAGAATAGGTACACTGAATGTGACCAAAGATATGAGATAAACTGAATGGAGTTTTATCCTGCCTGTCAATCAGTTTCTCATTGTTATAGTGGTACAAGTAGTCCTTAGACCTGAGACACCATAGTTGCCTTATGCATGTAGCTTTAGAAGTTTGATAACAGTAAGTGCAGATCCTATTCAGGGGTCTGCAAAGGTGTTCATTGGCCCTACTGCTATGTGTATGAAGGCATGTGAGTGATCAACAAGGGATCCATCACTCTTAGGAAAAAGAGACAGAATGTCTCATATAGCATTCATAATATAACTCATTAAATCCATGGCCATGGTAGGATGAATATGAAAAGAGTTTCATGAGTTCATCAATGAGTTGATATCTAAGAATGAGTATAAAGTAATTGAACTAGGGACTTAACAGACTTCCATGTCCTATTAGTTCAATTGGAGACATTGTGTTGAAGGAAGGATGCAATTGTAACCTATAAACTATAACAGAAGGGTTCTTTGTAAATGACTATTCACCTCATTAAGGACCACACCATGAGCCATATGCTAGGTGTTACTCATGGTTAGTAGAAGCCCTAATTGATATAAGTGAGTTATAATTGTTAGGATTATGCCCTAGAGCCAATCATGGAGATGATTGTTTAGGGATTAGGAACAATCATTTGATTTCATTTATGTATGTCACATTTATTATTGATTTAATAAAAGGGCTTATTCTATTATGTTTATATGCATCATTTATATTTACATAATATATCCATGGAGTTAGAGTTGAGAATATGGAATTACAAAGAGTTGTAATTTTGAGACTATAGATATATCTCTATACTAAACTCCTAAAGCATTCCTAGTTGAAGGTTCACTATGATGGACAATAATGAACCATAGGACTAGCACTTGTTAGGTTGACTCTATAGGAGGATGGCTAGTCTCAAGCTATTTGTGTGGAGACACTACAACCAACAAGTGGGTGCCTATTACGAGAATAGGTACACTGAATGTGACCAAAGATATGAGATAAACTGAATGGAGTTTTATCCTGCCTGTCAATCAGTTTCTCATTGTTATAGTGGTACAAGTAATCCTTAGACCTGAGACACCATAGTTGCCTTATGCATGTAGCTTTAGAAGTTTGATAACACTAAGTGCAGATCCTATTCAGGGGTCTGCAAAGGTGTTCATTGGCCCTACTGCTATGTGTGTGAAGGCATGTGAGTGATCAACAAGGGATCCATCACTCTCAGGAAAAGAGAGAGAATGTCTCATATAGCATTCATAATATAACTCATTAAATCCATGGCCATGGTAGGATGAATATGAAAAGAGTTTCATGAGTTCATTAATGAGTTGATATCTATGAATGAGTATAAAGTAATTGAACTAGGGACTTAACAGACTTCCATGTCCTATTAGTTCAATTGGAGACATTGTGTTGAAGGAAGGATGCAATTGTAACCTATAAACTATAACAGAAGGGTTCTTTGTAAATGACTATTCACCTCATTAAGGACCACACCATGAGCCATATGCTAGGTGTTACTCATGGTTAGTAGAAGCCCTAATTGATATAAGTGAGTTATAATCAATTAGGGAATTGGAAGGAGTTCCAATTAGACCCTAAATGGAAAAAGTTCCATTGTGCACACCTTGTGCTATTCCTACTACTTAATGATGTGAACCCAATGGGTCACACACTGATCATGCAAGAAGGGCTTTAAAGTCTATGAGAGAAAGGGTTTTAGTGAATAAAGAATAGTTCTTTATGGGCCTATTTGTATTTGATACAAATAATAGGGGTTAATGTGCAATTAAGAGTAATTACACATAACCCTATTAGGGTTTCTTCCCCATGGCCAGCCCCCTTTAGTGGGCTGCCTATATAAGTCACACTTATGTGTGACATGGCATAAGAGGCTTGCACAATAAACCCTAGCCGTCCAGCCCTTTGGAGGCTCTCTTCTCTCTCTCTCTCTTCTCCACCTCTAGCAACAACAAGGAAGAAGAAAGAAAAGGCTTGAAGCTCTAGCTAGGTGTGGATACCGTTGGAGGCAGCACACTTGGGCTGCTCATTCACCGCTGTCCGGAGTAGAAGCTTGGAGCAAAACGGAGAAGACAAAAATCCTGTAAGTGTTCTAACCCTCTTCGTAGTTAGGGTTTGATTTTGTGTTATGCATAGTTAGATTCATGGGATTGGGAATCGTAGGAAAAATTTTTTATATTCCGCACTTCTATTTTTCCCTCTTGTTCCATAACCCAACAGTGGTATCAGAGCCATGATTATGCATAATACAAAATACATATGGGCTGGTAATTATGGTGTAGTTGAATGATTCAAAAATCTGGAAAATTTTTTCTGCATAATTGGTTTTCCTCCATGGCTGAACCTAGGGTTTGGAACCCTAGGTCAATTCTCCTCTACTCCTCTTCTAATTGATGGTTAAGTGTATCCATGGATGCAATAGGTTGCATAGGGTTCGAGTTTGGAGAAGAAGAATAAGGAAACTAGGGTTTTATAAAACTGTTATGAACAGTTTTCATGGTTGCCATGAAAAACCGTCATCTTGTTTTGCCTGCCGAATTCAGAGTTCTTCTCCAAAATTTTCGAGCCATATATGGTTAGAAAGCTCTTTGAATAAGCTTTCCAACCCAACAAACGGTGCGTCAATCCGAGTTTTGTAGTGAAAGTTATGAATTTTTTACTACAGGCTGTCTGGAAAGACAGTTTTGCTCGGGAATGATGCAATAGCCACAACTTTGAGTTATTGATGGAGATCAAAGGCATGGCAATGGTTGCCACCACTTGGCTTATGTTCTAGACATGGTAGGGAAAGGTTCCCAAGCATTTAGATGCATCATAATTGGATTAAGATGCTAGAACAGAAGGAAGAAGGAGAAGAACACCATGGAGGCTGAATCTGGGTTTTAGAACCCTAAGGTTCTTGCAATTAATTCTAATTAAAGCTGCTGTATTTATGATGGAAGATCATTGTAGGATCATTATATATCATGTGTATATGATTTTCTTTAAGTTTCAAAAAGGTTTTGATGGAAAAAGATTCAAAAAGTTTGAAAATTTTTCATGAACAGCATAGCAGATTTTCTCTGCAGAAAAGTCATCAATGGAGTTTTCATTAGAACTTGAGTTAGGGAACTCCAAATTGCATGAAACCAATTGCATTAGTTTCCTAAGACATGTAGGATACTGGGAAAATTCGTTTGGTGCCTAATTCATTCATCTTGCTGGGTTTTAAATCAATTTCTGACCATGGACAGTATGCTGTCAAATTCTGGGCAGCCTACTGTTGTTTTAATTGTTTAGAACACTTGGTGATGATTTGATCATCCAAACCTCTTCTATTAGCTTAGTATTTCATGTAGGGACATGATACAGAAGCTGGTTTCAATGGAGGAGTCGAATTGATAAGGATTTAGAAGCTATTGTGACCTTCAAGGTCTGCAACAATGGCTCCAGCAATGGGTTTTGGAAACCCTGATTGTTCTTGATGATGGCAGCCACTTCCACCACTTCTCACGTGTTCAGAGGCTTGTCCCACACCCCTAGGATGTTCTCCCATGGCTGGCCATGGCCTCCCACAGTCGTTGGTGGCCATGGCAGCCTAGCCAAGCTCAGGCAGCCCCCTGGTAGTGACGGCTGCATAGAGTTAAGGATGAAACCCTAATTTTGAGTTAATGATGAAACCCTAATTTCATTATGGCATTAATTAAAACCCTAATTGGAATATTAATTACCTTAATTAAGAGTTAATGATTGGTCATTAAATGACCAATCATGGTTATTAATTGTTAGGGCATAATTAATACCATTAATGATGTCTAGGGTTAGGGGTTTTGATAACCCTAATTAGTGCATGTAATTAATTAAGGGTAATAAATACCCTATTTGGCATTAATTAAACCCTAATCCCTTTTATTAAATACCGTATGAACCTAGGGTTTTAATGATTGGTCATTAAATGACCAATCATAAGGCATTTAATGATTAGGGCTTGCATTTAGGGTTTAGGGTTATGCATTTAGGGTTTAGGGTTTTAGGAAACCCTAATACACTAATTCATCATTTTAATGATTTTATTTAATTCCTATATTAATTATTTAATTAATATTGATTAATTTTATAATGTTTTAAATGGTTTAAAACACAATTAGGGATTAAATTAAAATCTGGAAATTCTTAATTAAATGAAATTGTTTTGTTTAATTAAGGAAACCCTAATATTGGATATTAGAGTTATTTTAGGAAACTTTACATGTTTTAAATTAATTTGATTAATTGAAACTGTAATGTCTTAAATGTTAAGACTTTATTTAATTCTGGATATTTTTGTTAAAACCTAATAAGATTAGGATGCATTAATGAGATTAATGTAAATCATTCAAGAGAATTACCATAATGCCCATATGTTTTAATGCTTACAGTTTTTCTTTACATTATGCAATGAGATTGTATGTATGTGTTTGGATGATGATTATGGACTATACCCTTTAAACCAATTGTGATTGGCCGTCTTATGAATGGGATGTTATTATTTACAAGAGTTGTAATTTTATTAAGGTGATGTAATTTATTTGGGGCTTGTATGCCACCTTCCCTCTCCCTCTCTCTCTATCATTCTCTTATGTACCCCACATTCCCCTTATGTATCCATTTCTTTAAATTATGTAAATGTTATGTAATCGAGAGCGCACTAAGGAGCATGGTGGACCCAAAGGAGCATGATAGAGCCCAACAAGCCAATGGTGGAGACCATAAAGCCAAGGGAGCAGATTGAAGGACTTGAAAGCTTAGAGAAGTGTTTCAAGAAAGCATGCATGTTACGAATGGTTTATTTTACGATCACCTACACCCACCTTAGACCTTGGATTCAATCTATTGGCTTGGATTGAATCCTCTCAAAGTCCATAATCATCATAGTGGGAGCTTAAATTTATGAGATAATTGTATTAGCTCCAATACCATAGTTTGGTATATGTTACCTATTCACTTAGGGACTAATATCAAAATATGGTACTTTATATATGTTGATATATAATAGCATGCGATGTATGATTTATAATAGCATGAGATGTATGATTATAAATAGCATAATTTATATGTTTAAATTTTGATACATAGGATGCATGTTAATTTGATGAGACCCTTTAAAACCCCTCTTATTTAATATTAAGTTGAAAATGGAGAAGTCATTGGGGAATGAATTCTTCATTGCCTTCCATCATTATAGGATCATCTAACGTCCCTTAATGTGGGTACCTGGCTGCAGACATGTAGGAGCTACCCATGTTAAAGACATTACTTGAAACTATCACATATGAGATATCATGGGGTGCCTAAACTGGTATATACCAAGAAACTAACATGTGAGGTATATATTTGGCGAAACATACCTGTGTGAATGATGGGTTTAACTTAACTAGGGAAGTATTCCAAGAAACTAACATGTGAGGTGTATGTTCCCTAGAGGCAAAACGATTGGAACTTGCTTATGAAGCAATAGACAAAGAGTTGTCTTCTTATTGTGGGTTAGAAGTCAAGAAACTAACATGTGAGGCTTCTAGGTCACAGTGGGACCCCAATCCCCATTAGGAATGAGATTCCCGAATTCCATTAGAGGGTGTATGGAATTTGATAAAATAGTGGGAGGTACCATATGATTAAAGACCCAATCATTATGGATAAAAATGAAATCTAATTCTTTGTTTATGTAGATTACCTAATTACTCACCTCAAAACCCCTATTTCCTAATATAGGATATTGATAGTTTGACTAAACCCGATTTCTTTGATTAACTTAGGAAATTGAGAATTGATCTCAATTCCAAAAGATTGTTTATATGCTATTAGGCCTTTTATTAAAGGCCCTCCATAAAACATCCTAAGAAGAAAAAGACACTATGCGCAATTGGCATCTTGTTGCCATACTATATGATAGTATTTATGACTAATGAGCTTCAGAAGCAAAATTAGTTAATGCAAGTGCCTTTGATGTCCTACATCACCTACAAAGGTTGTATTGTGAGTAAAATAATACTATAAAGTATAGTACTTGTAAAGGACTTCTTCTGGACTAGGATGTAATAAAAGTTGTTTATTAATAATCATTCTTTTGAAAAATGATTAATCACATAGAATAGCTTGAGAAGCTAGATGTGATTTAAAATGGAAGCATAGAGGAAAGCAAGTCTTGAAAAGTCAAAGACAAAGAAATATAATTATTTTGTAGTAAACATAAGGTATTGTAAAGGGAACTTGATAAAGTATCAGTCTTCCTAGAAGAACCAAACTTTTGAAGTTTTGGTTCATGCTCTAAACTAAATTGTTGGTTAGTTCTGCTTCTTGGTTTTTGGATTCTAGTGTAATCTAAATCGAAGCAGAAAGTTAAGTAGATAATAAGTTACCTTTAAAAATTTTAATAGAGCAAGAGTTGCTAGATTAATTTTGGGAACTTATTTCTTAACTAGGTCATTTAAGACATTCTAGAAATTTGATTTCTGAATTTAAATGACTAATTAGAGCGAATGCAACGTATTTCGAGAATACAAGAGATGTAGAGACTCTCATTTAAATGTAACGATTATGATTTGGTTATGAGATGACCAAACCCACCTTTTACTTGGTGAAGTGAAAGAATTACATTTATAATTTGACTAATACATTGTGATGTATATAGTCATGTAGAGCACGCATTCAATTACAGTAGACTCATCTTAGAATACCATAGCTCAATGGTGAATCTAAGAGAACGAATTGAACCCTATTAAGATATGGTTTGATCCATGATGAGTTTTACTAATGTATCCATCTAGGATATACCTTAAAATTGCTACATATTGATAATTTAGGGTTCACTCCAGTTTTGTCCCAATTATATCAGATATGATATGGGAAGAAACCCAACTTAAAGAAGTTAAGGCTTGGGCTTGTGCTACGTTTGTCTGGAAACATAATTTAGACAATATGGAAATAAGGTCAAGCAAGTGTTGAATTGTGGTATATCCTAAAAGTGGTTGGGATAGTATTTCTATTACTCTAATGAACAAAAGTTGTCCATTAGGATGATTGCTGGATTTTCTTGAGAAAGAGTTCATTCAAGAAAGATGCAAAAGTAGATAGAATTTACAGAATTGTTTGTAAAGCCACAAACCAACAAAGATCCAACCCTTGCCCCTATTGAGGCAAAACCTTTAATTACACCACATTCTTTTCATAGATCAAATTGGATATTTCTTTAACATAAGAGAGATATTGTATCTCCATTAGAATGTGAAAGAATTGTTCTTTGGTGATAAAGATCACCAAGATAATCCTATTGATTATGATTAGGCGATGTTTGACATCAACTTGAGAAATGACTAAGAGTCATTAAATCCAATATGGACAGGTAGAGACCTAAAAGGCTTGGCTATTTAAGAATGTTTTCAACATAGGCAAAAAGTTGTCTATAAAGAAACTTGTTTGATAATAGTTATGCTGAAATCCATTTGGATCTTGTTATCTATAAACACACATTTTGAATATGAGATATGTCAAAAAGGATATAAAGATGTTATATCAAATGGTGAAAAACCATAAAAGTGTGTAAGTTATAGAAGTCTATTAATAGACTACAAGGTTCTCATAATTAGAACATCTATAAAGTTGAAGTAATCAAATTGTTTGATTTCTCTCATTGTATAGATGGACCATGAGTGTATAAAAGGTTAGTGGGAGTGCGATCATTTTTCTTTATCCTAAGTATGGATGACATCATAATCATTATGAATGATATATGAATGTTATCTAATGTAAAGTTTTAGTTTTTGGAGAAAAACTAATTCATGAAAGATTTGGCAAAAGCATCCAATAAGATCTATAGAGATAGATCATACAGATTGCTAAGTATCTCCAAATCATCAAACATAGTTGAAATGTTGAAGGAGTTCAACATGGAGAATTCTAAGGGAGGTCTGATTTACTTCAGATAAGAATTGATTATTCAAGGGCATGTGCCCTAGGATAACACAAGTAAGATTCTTAAAGTGTTAAGAAGCCTTATTTTACACTATGTATTGAACCTGATATCTATTATGTTGTAATTGTTACAAATAGTTATCTATCAATTCAAATTTGGAATATTGGATTGTATATGGAAATTGTAAACTCATAGTAGATGGGTATATGGATTTGGATATAATCCATATAGGGTATATTTTATATTCACTTTAGTTGGTGAAATACTTAATGGAAGAACTGTATGAAAGATACAGTGGATTCCATTATTAAGGGTGAATTAATTGTTGCATTGTCTAGGAGACTGTTTGGATCTATAAGTTCATTTAGAACTTGGAGTTGTTCCTTCCATTGAGTTACCCACACCTTGTTTTGTGACAACAATGGGTCTATAGCTCAAGTATAGGAATCACGGTCTCATCAAAAGTCCAAACACATAGAGCGGCAATTCCAAGTGATTAGAGGAATCATTGGAAAAGGTAATAGATACATTACAGAAGATATTATCTACATAAGTTTTTGTAGACCTACTGACTAAAGCTTTAAAACATAATTGGTTATGTCTAAGACCAACATCTTGAGAAGATAGGTATGCGATACATGGTCAATTGGCTTTAGTGCAAGTGGGAGATTGTTAGGATTATGCCCTAGAGCCAATCATGGAGATGATTGTTTAGGGATTAGGAACAATCATTTGATTTCATTTATGTATGTCACATTTATTATTGATTTAATAAAAGGGCTTATTCTATTATGTTTATATGCATCATTTATATTTACATAATATATCCATGGAGTTAGAGTTGAGAATATGGAATTACAAAGAGTTGTAATTTTGAGACTATAGATATATCTCTATACTAAACTCCTAAAGCATTCCTAGTTGAAGGTTCACTATGATGGACAATAATGAACCATAGGACTAGCACTTGTTAGGTTGACTCTATAGGAGGATAGCTAGTCTCAAGCTATTTGTGTGGAGACACTACAACCAACAAGTGGGTGCCTATTACGAGAATAGGTACACTGAATGTGACCAAAGATATGAGATAAACTGAATGGAGTTTTATCCTGCCTGTCAATCAGTTTCTCATTGTTATAGTGGTACAAGTAATCCTTAGACCTGAGACACCATAGTTGCCTTATGCATGTAGCTTTAGAAGTTTGATAACACTAAGTGCAGATCCTATTCAGGGGTCTGCAAAGGTGTTCATTGGCCCTACTGCTATGTGTGTGAAGGCATGTGAGTGATCAACAAGGGATCCATCACTCTCAGGAAAAGAGAGAGAATGTCTCATATAGCATTCATAATATAACTCATTAAATCCATGGCCATGGTAGGATGAATATGAAAAGAGTTTCATGAGTTCATCAATGAGTTGATATCTATGAATGAGTATAAAGTAATTGAACTAGGGACTTAACAGACTTCCATGTCCTATTAGTTCAATTGGAGACATTGTGTTGAAGGAAGGATGCAATTGTAACCTATAAACTATAACAGAAGGGTTCTTTGTAAATGACTATTCACCTCATTAAGGACCACACCATGAGCCATATGCTAGGTGTTACTCATGGTTAGTAGAAGCCCTAATTGATATAAGTGAGTTATAATCAATTAGGGAATTGGAAGGAGTTCCAATTAGACCCTAAATGGAAAGAGTTCCATTGTGCACACCTTGTGCTATTCCTACTACTTAATGATGTGAACCCAATGGGTCACACACTGATCATGCAAGAAGGGCTTTAAAGTCTATGAGAGAAAGGGTTTTAGTGAATAAAGAATAGTTCTTTATGGGCCTATTTGTATTTGATACAAATAATAGGGGTTAATGTGCAATTAAGAGTAATTACACATAACCCTATTAGGGTTTCTTCCCCATGGCCAGCCCCCTTTAGTGGGCTGCCTATATAAGTCACACTTATGTGTGACATGGCATAAGAGGCTTGCACAATAAACCCTAGCCGTCCAGCCCTTTGGAGGCTCTCTTCTCTCTCTCTCTCTTCTCCACCTCTAGCAACAACAAGGAAGAAGAAAGAAAAGGCTTGAAGCTCTAGCTAGGTGTGGATACCGTTGGAGGCAGCACACTTGGGCTGCTCATTCACCGCTGTCCGGAGTAGAAGCTTGGAGCAAAACGGAGAAGACAAAAATCCTGTAAGTGTTCTAACCCTCTTCGTAGTTAGGGTTTGATTTTGTGTTATGCATAGTTAGATTCATGGGATTGGGAATCGTAGGAAAAATTTTTTATATTCCGCACTTCTATTTTTCCCTCTTGTTCGATTCTCAACAATAATCAATTAGGGAATTGGAAGGAGTTCCAATTAGACCCTAAATGGAAAGAGTTCCATTGTGCACACCTCGTGCTAGTCCTACTACTTGATGATGTGAACCCAATGGGTCACACACTGATCATGCAAGATGAGCTTTAAAGTCTATGAGAGAAAGGGTATGAGTGCATAAAGAATAGTTCTTTAAGGCCTATTTATATTTGATATAATTTGTAGGAGTCATTGTGCAATTTAGAGAAATTGCATAAAACCCTAATAGGGTTTCCCCCTAGGGCCGGCCCCCTTAGTGTGGACTATATAAGTCACACTATGATGTGTGACATCACAACAATAAGTTGAACTCTCCAAGGACTGGCCAGAATTTCCAGCCTCCCTCTCTCTCTCTCCTCTCTTCTCCTACACTAGCAACAACAAGGAAAAGGAGGAAAGGACTTGAATCTCTAGCTAGGTGTGGATACCGTTGGAGGCAGCACACTTGGGCTGCTCATTCACTGCTGTCCGGAATCAAAGCTTGGAGCAAAAAGGAGAAGAAAAAAATTCTGTAAGTGTTCTAACCCTCTTTGTAGTTAGGGTTTGATTTTGTGTTATGCATAGTTAGATTCATGGGCTGTGGAATCGTAGGAAAAATTTTTATATTCCGCACTTCAATTTTTCCCTCTTGTTCGATTCCCAACATGATTTCCTATACGAGCAATTTGACATAGAATACCCTCTTTGAAGAGTAATGAAGTTTGCCATTTTTGAAAAGAGATTCCCAAAGGCCTTTGAACAAGGTTTTGAGAGTATTGATGTTTGAAAACATGCCTCAGGGTTTCGTGAATTTGAATTATTTAAAAAGACCACAAATTCACCTTCCTTCTCATGGGTATCTTAGGTCAAATTGATCAACTCCTAATAGAAGTATCTCTATCTTGCAGTGGTAAAATCAATCCTTTCACGAAAGGATGGAAATGGAAATGATGCGATTCCATTTTTAAAGAATTAATGTCAAGTGTGAACCTATTTGGGATTCTGAGAAAACTCAAAACTTTTGAAGTCGATGGAACGGGTAAAAAAAGGGTGCTTTTTGAAAGCTTTTGAAATAAAGGGGATGCTCCCTTTTGGAGAGAAAAGATAGTATTTTGAAGACAGGGGTTCCTTTTGAAGGAAGAGAAATGTATTTAGTTGGGAAAAGAACACTTTTGAAGTGTAAAGGAATTCTTGTTTAAATGAAATGAAAGTGAAAATTTATGATTTTTAATCCTAGCTGAAAGGGAACCTGCATAGAATGATGGTTTTGGAAAATTGACTTAATGTGATAAAATGATGCTTTTGAAAAGAGAGCATGTGCCCTTTTTTAATGAAAAGATTTATTCGAGTCATTTTTGGAATGAACTCGTCAATTGAAAATGATGCACGCGTTAACAATTTTTGTGTGATGACACGAAACTCTTTTTTGAATCAAAATCTTTATTTGATAAAGATGGTAATGCTGTCAAAAAATGAATTGTGGGAAATCGACCCCATGCAGACATGAATAAAACCTCTTTGAGAGCTGATCCTTTTAGCAGGGATTTGAGATGTAAATAATCACTTTCAATTCTAAAAGACTTTTTTTGGAAAAGTACTTGGAGCTTTTAAAGTATGAAGATGGTTAGGAGGTGTGGACCCCGGGAATCGAGTCCACGTCGGGTGGTTGAAAAGGGAGTCGCCACCTCATTTTTTAAAAGGAAAAGAGGAAAACTTTAAAATGTTTTATTTTCCAAAACAAGTGACTCCATGTTTAAAATGGTAAGGCAAAAGATCTTTCGAAAACCAAGGATTGTGGATTCGGAGGCTAAGTTACGATATGAGAAGGTTCTAGGCAACACCTATAGGCACCCATATCACCCTAATTGGTCTCTTAATTTAATTGGGCTAAATCAAAGTCTTAAACACACAAGAATTAACAATCATCATCACAAGGCAGTGTCACACCCCATTTTTGTCACCTTAGCTAGGACATATCATTTCATGTAGGATTTTGAGTCCTTTTTGGGTCTAGTCTTTTGCATTGAGTTTCTATGGCATTGAATATCATGTGTATGAATTTTGAAGTGATTTGGAGTTCATTTCGATAGTCAATAAGAACTTTTGCGACTTTAAGGGCATAATCATCTTTTAAGCCGTATATTTTCCATTTGACCTTGGAATGAATCCCGAGTCATTCCCATGAGTTCATATGAGTATATAGAGTCCATATATAGGTTCAATTTCATGAATTAATGGTTTAAGATTAATTCGGCTCGTAATGGTTCGGGTTGGCTAAAAGACCCTTTCTTGGTTTGCTCAAATTGACTCATAAGACCCAACCAATTTTCTCTCATTTAACTTCAATTGGGCTTTATTTATGTCCTAAATATGTTTAGAAAGATCGAATTTCGATTGGGAAAGCATTCGGTTCGACCTTGTGTACAAACCCAGCTTAGCGACGGTGAAGCACCATGGTTAACCACCTTTGTAAAACCCAACCATGCACCCATGGTTGAGGATTTTTGTCCCAAAATACTTAAAAATGTGTTCCCCTTCGAAACACGGTCGTTTTGGCTTTTATTTCGTCAAAATCGGACTTAATTTGAAGATTTTAGGACTTCTACAGCAAGTGGGAGTCAAAAGCGGAGCCAAAATAGGAGGGCCTCGGGTAACCGTCCGGGGCTGGACGGTCAGCCGTCTAGGCCCAGACGGCTAACCGTCCAGGCCTAGTTGGTCACCCGAGGAATCCTTCTTTAAGTCAAACTCTGACTCTTCTATCCCTCTTTTGACGGTTTCCTCCGCCAAAACAACTTGTCTGAGCTTAGGAGTGTGTAGGTTTGAGTTGTTTGAGCACCAAGAGAGTCTCTAATAGCCCTAGGATCATTATTTAATGAATTAATCCTAGCCATTGGTTTAGGGGGTCAGTTCTCTATATAAAGGACATAATATTCAGCACATAGGGGAGGGGAATTGCACTTTACACTTAGAGAGAGAGGGAGCTACGAGTTTAGAGAGCTAGAAGGACTTCAAGAGGAGGCTCTTCTGTTAGGATTATGCCCTAGAGCCAATCATAGAGATGATTGTTTAGGGATTAGGAACAATCAATTGATTTCATTTATATATGTCACATTTATTATTGATTTAATAAAAGGGCTTATTCTATTATGTTTATATGCATCATTTATATTTACATGATATGTCCATGGAGTTAGAGTTGAGAATATGAAATTATAAAGGGTTGTAATTTTGAGACTGGAAATATATCTCTGTACTAAACTCCTAAATCATTCCTAGTTGAAGGTTCACTATGATGGACAGTAATGAACCATAGGACTAGCACTTGTTAGGTTGACTCTATAGGAGGATAGATAGTCTCAAGCTATTTGTGTGGAGACACTACAACAAACAAGTGGGTGCCTATTATAAGAATAGGTACACTGAATGTGACCAAAGATATGAAATAAACTGAATGGAGTTTTAACCTGCCTGTCAATCAGTTTCTCATTGTTATAGTGGTACAAGTAATCCTTAGACCTGAGACACCATGGTTGTCTTATACATGTAGCTTTAGAAGTTTGATAACACTAAGTGCAGATCCTATTCAGGGGTCTGTAAGGGTGTTCATTGGCCCTACTGCTATGTGTGTGAAGGCATGTGAGTGATCAACAAGGAATCCATCACTCTTAGGAAAAAGAGAATGAATGTCTCATACAGCATTCATTGAATATAACTCATTAAATCCATGGGCCCATGGTAGAATGAATATGGAAAGGAGTTTCCATAAGTTCATCATTGAGTTGACATTAATGAATGAGTATAAAGTAATTGAACTAGGGACTTGACAGACTTCCATGTCCTATTAGTTCAATTGGAGACATTGTGTTGATGGAAGGATGGAATTGTAACCTGTAAACTATAACAGAAGGGTTCTTTGTAAATGACTATTCACCTCATTAAGGACCACACCATGAGCCATATGCTAGGTGTTACTCATGGTTAGTAGAAGCCCTAATTGATATAAATGAGTTATAATCAATTAGGGAATTGAAAGGAGTTTCAATTAGACCCTTAATGGAAAGTGTTCCATTGTGCACAACTTGTGCTGTTCCTACTACTTGATGATGTGAACCCAATGGGTCACACACTGATCATGCTAAGAGAGCTTGATTGTCTATGAGAGAAAGGGTATAAGTGATTAAAGAAAAGTTCTTTAAGGGGCTAATTTGTATTTGATGCAAACTAGTGGGCTAATTGTGTAATTAAGAGTAATTACACAAATTAGATTAGGGTTTGGAATCCCCCCACTACTACAAAAACGTTGATAGATGACTGTATTTAACAGTCATCTTTTAGCAAAACAGTCATCTTTGTTTTTAGAAAAAACAGTCATCTCTTCAGGCGTCATCTTTTATCATCAAATAAGATGACCGTTTTTTACGGTCATCTTTGAGAGTAATAGATGACCGTTTTTTAAAAACAGTCATGTTTGAATCAAAGAAAGAAAATCCTTTATTCATTAACACGGTCATCTTTTGTGCTATAGATGACCGTTAAAAACGGTCATATTTTCAACAAAACATGACTGGTTTTATCTTAAAAACAGTCATATATTACTATATAAGATGACTGCTTTTCACAGTCATCTTATATTCTTAAAAACAGTCATATATTACTATATAAGATGACTGCTTTTCACAGTCATCTTATGTTTTTAAAAACAGTCATATATTACTATATAAGATGACTGTGTGACTATATAAGATGACTGTGAAACACAGTCATCTTATGTTCTTAAAAACAGTCATGTATTACTATATAAGATGACTGTGTGACTGTATAAGATGACTGTTTTTCACAGTCATCTTATGCTCTTAAAACCAGTCATCTTATGTATTAAAAGATGACTATAAAAAACAGTCATCTTATCTATGGCACAATTTTTTTTTTTTTTTTTTTTTTTTGGTGGTATTCATATACAAAAAATGTCATATACTATTTATTACCCTATAAACCTGTTATTAAATTTGATACATCAACCTGTTTATACAAATTACTCAATAATTAAATTCTCAATATGAAATAAAAGAAATTAAGACAATAAAATAACAAAGGAAATTAAATCACTCATATTAATTATAAAACCATCATTTTCATTTCATTGGATTACAAGAACAAAGTTTCAAAAGTCATCACCATTCCCTTGACTTAACTAGTGTTACAATATTTTTGATGTTAAAATGAAAAACAAATCTAAAAAGGCAACATCCTCAAAAAATTTTCACCATTTGCCATGATCATAATGCATGATTCAACTACACAAAAAGAAGCCATTACTTAGGTGAGAAACAGAAAAAAAATATAAAAATAAAAAAAGGGACGAATTAGAAGAGTGAGCCATGGTGCATGATTCAACTACACAAAAAGAAGCCATCAGGTGAGAACCAAAAAAACAAAAAACAAAAGAGCTCCCATTTAGAAGAGTGAGCATCCACAAAAAAGGGACGAATTAGAAGAGTGAGCATCCACAAAAGCTTCAGTGTTAATTTGCTCCCATTTCTTTGACTCCATCAAAGCAAAATATCCCTTCTCTTTCTCTTTCTCTCTATCTCTCTCTCTATCTCACCTATACATGCACCTACAAAAGACAAAATCTATTTAACACATGCAGTTCTATGTAACAGTGTGCTAATCGCAAAAAGAAAGAGCTAAAAATGCAAAAATGGGAAAAAACAAAATCTCCACAAATCATACCAGTTTTTGAACTAATTAAGACCCAATCAATGTCAACATCAAATTTCTCCATTTAGAATGCAAAATAAAAGCATAGAAATGCTCTATTACCTGCAAAAAGCAAAATCTTTCAACAATTCTGTGTAACAATGAGCTAATAGCAAAAAGATAAATCTATCAACATTTAGATGCACACACAGACAGAGAGCAAACCAAAAAATCAAATCATATTCTGCGCAAAGGCTACCATAAATGGATAGATATCCTGTCCAGCACATAAAGAACTCTCCAAAAATGCACACAATCTCAGCATAGAAAAAACTCTCCAGAAATCAAGCAGTAGTCATTTTTGGCAGTGAAATCGATAGCCATGTTGCCTTTCTATACTCCTGCACAATACTCCTGCAATACAAAAAAAATACCAAAGCTCCAACCAACTTCAACTCCTTAGTATAGCTAGGGGACATCTCATACCTCTGGCACACATCACAACCAAAAAACTAAACCTAGAAATATAAATTAAATGGAGTATAAACTCTTATATAAACCAGTTTTGGCCAATGAAATTGGCAACCATGTTGCATTTCTATACAAAGATGCAGCACCAAGCATATATACCAAATTTGGCTAATCTTTATTGACCTAAAGAAGGGAAACTCAAGAACAATTCTACTAAAATATCAAGAATCAGTCCAACCATCACTGATTTCAACTCCATTTGAATATAAAACCGTCGTCATTAGGAGTTAGCATACAAAATCCATATTAACCCAATTAAATAAAGGAACCTCACACTACAAAGCCTTTCTAACATTGTCCATACACAATCCCAAATATAGAAGCCATGATTTTTCAAACAAATTAAAACTAGGATATATATGGTAATGGAAAAATCAATTATTCCCCAAATGTTATACAACAAAATGACAAGTTAAGGTGATGATTGTTAAATTAGCCAGTAAAGCAAAGACAGAGAGAGAGAGAGACAATTATATACCTTTTCCTTTACTCAATTTATCAAATAATCTTGGATAGTATTAGCCCATTCCATTCGCACTTCATCAATTTCATCTTTTGTGTAGGTATCTTTTCCAATGAACTACATGATTAACGTATATAGTTTGAGTCAAATAAGGAAAACTATATAGTGAAATGTAAAAATCAAATCAAATATAAAATAATATAAAATTATCTAGCCTTTTCTGTAATTGTGCATTTATACTTGGCGGTGCCTCACTATGAGCTGCTTCTCCATGCCAAATCCATGTGCGGTAACTTTTATCAACACCATTGGAAAATAGATGAAATTTTATCTCATTAGGAGTATGGCTTTTCACATTCCCACAATTTAAGCATGGACAACGTATGGAATTAGGATTATTCGCATGACGTATTGCAAATTGTAGGAATTGCTCAACCCCCTCATCATATTCCCTTGATAGTTGATCCATGGACATCCAAGCTTTATCCATTATGAATCAATCCAACTAACTTCCTCCTATAACACAAAATGCTTTACTTTAGATGATAAAAAAACACAAATTCATTGTCTTATCATTTTAGAGAGTTTTTACAAAGGTCAGAACATAATGCTTGTTTTCTACATTTTGTACAATTATCATTCTTGCGGACAATTGAATTACAATTCTTCAATCACTAACCTTCTTTTAATTTGTACTAAAAAAAATTCTAAGGGGTAGGTTAATAGGCAAAACTTGACTCAACTGGTAGATGAGAATTTACACATTTTGTTGAAGTTTCCATGTAATAAATGATTTGAAAATAAAACGAGTATAGAATCTGTGGAGTTCAGGAAAAAAGAAAATATCAAACAGAAAACAATTTGGTAAGCTTTTCTATTTGTTATAGAGAAAAAATCAAACTAATACGAAAGATCATATCAGACCTTGCTCAAAGGGACACCGAGCTGGATCCTCACCAAAATACTAGGACAAGGAATCTGCACTTCTTCCCTGCAAGCCAACGAGAGGACTAAGGACTGACATCAACAATAAACTGCATACTTATAACAATGAACACCTAATGGTATGACAAGGGCTCACCACTTCAGATTACAAGGAGATGAGCGACCTTACTTTAGCTTCAACAGTAAGAAGGAAATTCTTCAAAACCTGAAAATCAACTATAAATCTGGATTATAGCAACCTAAGATGGAATCAATAAGGAGATATGAAGATATGGCTCTTTTAATTCCATATGAGGTTCTTTCTACCTCTACGTCTCTATATAACCAAAAAGACACATCAAGACTTAAACTTCAAAATGTATATATATATATATATATCACCAAGAAAAATTAGATGATGAAATCTCAAACAATAAATTTGATTTAAAACTCGAAAGGTACACACCATTGATCAACCATGACGAAGACAGTGAGGACAAAATCTTCAAAACATAAAGTACTTTTCAAAATAAGAAATCAGGTAGTTTCATAAACTTGACATGGCACTGAGCCCTTTAGTAACCTCAATAATTTCTTGTTCACCTTCAACTCTTCTTTTGCAGACAAACAACGATCAGTGTGTACTGTCATTGTTTCTAAAACTCTTGTACGTATTCTTTAATAAATAGTCTACTGCACTATAGTCATATTTGAGCCCTCCAAAGCTTCCAATTTCAATTGTCTTGAGGTGAGAAAGCATACAAGAGGGAACATCCTGAGGCGGAGTGAACTTGTGCGAGCCATCGACTACCTAGTTTGAAATTCCCTAACCAAAAATGAAATATAGAATCATAACTACTAGTTAAGTGAAAAACATTTCCGAAAAAATTATAACCAGTCAAAGTTGCCGCGCGATATATCTATCATTTCCCAAATATATATATATATATAAAATAAAAAAAAGGTAGTTTCAGCAGAAAAGTTTAATCCCAATCAAACTCACCTTATAAAACACTAGAGTTTCTAGAACGGGCGAGCTGCCAAGTAATTCTGGAAAAATTTGACATCCAATCTATTCGGAAACACCAATCTCCAAACGGGTCAAATTAGGAACTGTAGGCAGCCTATTTTCATAAAGCCCAATAACCTGTATACATGAAAAAGCATAATTGATCAAATTCTAAAGTCTAAACAGGAATAAAACTATGTGCACAGAAAATTAACCTCCATGGAATTATTGGATAAATGCAGGAGCTGAACTTTAGAGATCCCTACAAGAATTTTAGCTATGGTTTCATCCCAATCATGTTCACCCAATTGTTGATAGGTGAATTTAACATCAATATGAGCTTCAACTAGAGATTGCAGGTTCTCCACCAAAAATCCTTCCGGTACAAAGTCACTGTATTTGAGATATTCAAGATTTGGGGCATTCAGCACTATCACATAGCTGAATAATGCAGTACTATATTCACCAGACGCCAAGAAATTCATAGTCAACCTCTTGAGTGACGAAGAAGAGATGTTAAAAACATCTATATTTTTCCACTGACATCTTCGTATAACCAAATCTTCAAGCACAGGGCAGCCAGAAATAAACCTCTAAACGAGTTGTCATCCGGAAATTCAAGGCAGATTCGAACTGGACACAGAAAAATACACCCAAAAAAAGGGAGATTCGAACAGAAAAGTATACAAAAAAACACAGATCTGGACACAGAAAAATACACCCAAAAAAAGGGAGATTCGAACAGAAAAAAAAAGGGAGAGACACAAAGAATGCACCCAAAAAAAAAAAAAAAAAAAACACAGAAAAATATACAAGGCAGATTCGAACAGATCTGGACAGATTGAGAGAGAGGGAGAGAGATATACCTCGGAGGAACTCCGGCGAGGCCAGCAGCAGCTTCTAGCGAAGTGGATCGCAACAATTTCGGCACGAGTGAGGCAGATGGAGATGGTGCTTGCAACGATAAGGGCGACGGCAACGATGAGGCTGGCCTGGGCGACGGCAACGATGAGGGTCGCCTGGCCTGGGCGCCGGCGACGGTGACGGTGGCCTGGTCTGGGCGCCGGCGAGGGTGACGGTGGCCTGGCCTGATGCGTGACAGCGTGAGGCTCTGTGAGTGAGAAACTGAGGGATGGAGCGATAGAGAGAAGAGAGGAAAAAAAAAAAAAAAGGTAGTTGTGTTAAAAGAGGATCGGGGAGTTAAGAGAAAAGAGTAGAGTGAATTTGATGACTTTTTTAAAAGTGGTCATCTTTTGTTAAAACCCAGTCATCTTTGTTGTTTTAAAGATGACTGTTTTAAGTTTGAACTTAAATACTAGTCATCTTTTTATCTTAGAAATCAAAAGATGACTGGTTTTTAAAAAACGGTCATCTTTTTAAATTCCAAAAGCGTCATCTATCAACCATTTTCTTGTAGTGCCCCCTTGGCCGGCCCTATTAGTGGGCTATATAATGCCCACTATAAGGTGATGACATCATCACAATCACTCCTCCCCAAGGGCTGGCTGGAAAAATTACAGCTCTCCCTCTCTCTCTCTCCCTCTTCTCCACCTCTAGCAACCATAAGGAAGAGGAAGGAAAGGACAACAAGCTCTAGCTAGGTGTGGATACCGTTGGAGGCAGCACACTTGGGCTGCTCATTCACCGCTGTCCGGAGACAAAGCTTGGAGCAAAAAAAGGAGAAGAAAAAGCTTGGAGCATAAAGGAAAAGACATTAATCAACTGTAAGTAATCCCAACTCTCTTGGTAGTTAGGGTTTATGTTTTTGTATTATGCATAATCGGATTCATGGGTTTAGGAATCGTAGGAAAATTTTAATTCCGCCTTTGTAGTTTTCCTCCCTAGTTAGATTCCCAACATCTTCAACCCCAAGCAAGCAAGGAAACAAGAGGATTGAAGACAAGGAAGAGTCTACAAGAGGTAAGCCTACCCCTTTTATGCTGAACATGAATTTCTGCTTCTCCTTCTTCTCTTTCTTCTTCTTCTTCTAGGATAGTTGTGGTGCATGCAATTGTTCTTCTTATGGATTGAATTCAATGTTTACATGATGTTATATGAATGATTTTAGGATAGTTCATGGCTTTATATGCTTGATAATCCCTGGTTTACTAAAGATTAGATAGCCTTACTCTTTTTATCCTCTTAAATCATGCATAGTTCATATGTTTAGGTTGCTGTGATTATTATCATGAATTGACGCTCCTGTTAGTTAATATATATGATATGAATGATATTCATGATAATTTGAGCATGTCTTAGAGTCATTTAGTAGGTTTTAATGCATAGTTGTGAGATTAGGGTTTCAATAACCCTGAAATCGCACAAGTTTCATACAACATACTTAGCTTAGCTTTGTGAGTTGTTGCTCATCATAATCATTCTATATATGCTGCATATAGTTGAATCATGCTAGGATTGCATTCATATAGTATATTTTATAGGGTTTTTGGAGACATTATCCTTTTCTAAGGATAATTATCCTTTTCGTTGAGTGAGGTTTTGCATGAGAGTCTTCTGTGATGTGTTTAAGCATGAAATCACTTCTATTGTGTTCTAGGGTATATATTTTACGTAGGATATGCTGATTGCACTTCCCCATAACGACTTTCTTACGTGAAATTATTCTAGGATAGTTTCGCTTAAGAAAGCTCGCCGTAGGGAGGCCTATTTTCATATTTTACATGAAATATCATCTTTTTGGTTAGAATATGCTTTGTTATCATGTTTATTGATGTTATTGGAGTCTCTTATGCTTGTTAGTGTGTCTTTCATAGGTTTTTATGCATGTTAGTCGAGTCATTGCATGTAGGATTGAGTTAAAGTCCTTAGTTATTCATTATTCTTGTTGTTTGCATGATTAATGGATGATTTTAGGCCTTGTCAAGTTTCTGTCCAGATTAGTATATTGCTTTCTTTGCATGATTTTGTGCACTTGTAAGGGTGCAAACAGGTACAATGCTTGTCCTATTGCAAATAGGGCTGCTATGGTCTGAAATGGCTAATGCTAGGAGCTTGTGAGCTCAGGTAAGTAGGGTTTGAAGGTGCCCTAATTCACCTTTCTTTTCCTTTCTTTTCTCTTCTCCCTCCTAGGGTTACTTCTTAATACAAGCTTATGGTAATTATCAAAGGTTTCCTTCAATATAAAATTCTGGTTTTCATCAAGGTTTTCCTCTTATGGAAGTTTTCTGTTTTGGATTAAACCAATATATTTTCAAATAAGGAAACCTAGGGTTTTTACCATAGGTTTGTATTAGGTTGTAACCCTATTCTTTTCGAACTACGTGGACTTTGATCCATGTATTTCGCTGCATGGTACGTAGGCGCTCTTCGTGAGGCTCAAGTCCGTCCTAGGATCCAAGTATCCTAGGTTTTTCTTTTCTTTTCTTTTTTTTTCTGTTTTGTTTTATTTGTTTGATTATACATGAGATGATTGGATGAAATATATGATATGCATGCTGCCTTGTGATGATATATGATGATATTTGAGTGGAAAAGATCTTAAGTTAGCCCAATTAAATTAAGAGACCAACTCGGGCGATGTGGGTGCCTATGGGCTTTTGCCCAGAACCTTCCCACGTCGTAACTTAGCCCCCGGATCCAATTTTCTGGTTTCAAAGACTTTGCTTTTCCTTTAATGGAGTCATGTGGTTTTGAAAATAAAACATTTTTGTGGTTTTCCTCTTTTCCCTAAAAAATGAGGTGGCGACTCCCTTTTTGTTTGTTGTCTTTAAACCCCCTTATATCATTCTTGCCAAACCCTTGTGGGCTCCGCACTCTTCTTTTTCGTGGGTTCACAGGCAGCATGCATATCATCCATTTATCCATCCACATAAGCAAGTAGATCAAAGAAAAAGAGAAAAGAGAAAAGGGGGAAAGAAAACCTAGGATACTTAATATCTTAGGGCGGACTTGAACCTCACAAAGAGCGCCTACGTACCATGTATGGAAATACATGGATCAAAGTCCATGTAGTTCGAAAAGGAATAGGGTTATAACCTAATAGAGGCTTATGGTAAACCCTAAGTTTCCTTCCATAAATGAAAGAGTTTCCAAAGATAAATGATTCTCAAACGATCTTTAGAAAATATGGTATTTCAAGTAAAGATAGAAACTTTTATTCAAAAGGCATTTTTTATGAATGGAAACTATAGGAATTACCATGTTCCCCTATTAGGAAATAACCCTAGGAGGGAGAAAGAGAAAGTTTCAAGAAAGGAAAGGTGAATTGGGGCACCTTCAAACCCTACTTACCTTGAGCAAAAGCAACTTGTCAAAATAACCACCTTATTTTATAAGGTAATTACTTTATTTGCAAGATTTCATCTTGCGATGGCCAAAATAATCACCCCACATTGGTGCCGTAATTGCACCTTTCATAGCCCACTTTCTATAGGTTTGTATCTGTCAAGCACCTGCAATTTGCATGCAAAACACACCAAAAATACCAACAAACCAACCTAGTTTCCAATCAAGCAATTATCATGCTTACACAAAGGCTGTATCATGCTCAAAATGTGACATTACTAACAATAAACAAATTTGGACAGAATTGATATAAGGCCTAAGATCATCCATAAATCATGTAAATAACACCAATCATGAACTAATAGAAACCCTAATTCAACCCTATATGCAATGGCATGCAACAAACCCCAAAATCCACTACCATGAATGCTCAAAATATCATATTAAGGACAATAAACAAATCTGGACAGAATGGTATTAAGGCCTATATTCATCCACTAAGCATGCAAATAATAGAAATAGTGAACAATCATAAACCCTAATTTGATCTTAGAACCATGACATGCATAAAAACCCTGAAATCCACTATATGAATGCAAAAATCATCATAGTTATCTAATATGCAGCACATATACAGCAACTATGAAGAAAAATCAAAGAAAATCCCTAAGCTACCATGATATATGCAATATTCCTAAAACAAGGATGAATGAAACCCTAGAATCACAATTATGCATAAAATCACATGAAATAACTCTAAATCATGCAAAACCAATTATGGACAGCATTCTAATCATGCATATTAACCAATAGAAGCATCAACACATGATAAAAATGCAAACTTGCACATGAAATATAGCTATCTTAAGCAAAAACTCAATTTCAGCACAAGAGAAACCCTATAATTGCAACCATGCATTATATCACATAAGACAACCTCCTAGCATGCAAAACTAACCGTAGACAATATTCTAATAATGCATATAAACTAATAGAAGCATCATCACATGATAAAAATATAGGCTTGAACATGAAACAATGCTATTTTAAGCAAAAAACCTATTTCAACACCATGGAAACCCTAGAATCATAACCTCACATGAAATCATAGGGAATAACACTATATATAACATGCATAACTACCCATGAATGATATTCTTATCACATATATTAACCAGTAGAAGTATCAACATATGATAAAAATTCAACCTTGATCATGAAATAATGCTATTCTAGGCATGAACCCTAATTTCAATAAAAGAGAAGGGGAGATGAAGGTATACCTATGGTGGAGCCTTCTTGCTGCTGTAGAGACTCCTTCTCCTCTTATGAACTACTGGAAATACTCTCATTCAAGCCTCCAAGCAAAGCTCCAGCCCTCCTTCAAGCTTTCTCTCTTACTCTCTTACTCAGAAATTAGGTTAAAATACCCTAAAAATGGTTGTAATTGCCTCCAGGTGCCTCCCTTAATGTTGAAGTATAGAGGGGTATTTATAGAGTTTGAGGGGGATCCCTCAATGGTTGGGATTAAAACCCTAGATATTGATCCAAGGGTCTTTAGAGACTCCCTTGGGGCTTAAGTAGTTCAATTAGGGTTAAAAATAAGGAGGAATGGCGGCTGGAGGCGGAATAGTTCGAGAAAATAGGGAGGGATCTGCTTCAGCAGTTCAAAAAAGGCAAGTGGCTCGGGTGACCACCTGAGGCTGGGTGGTCACCTGAGGCCTCGTCATCTCTTACCTATTTTTGACCCTTTCGGCTTCCAAATGTGTTTCAGGGCTCAAATCAACTCCGATTTTGACGAAATGAAAGCCAAAACGATCGTGTTTCAAAGGGGAATATGATTTGAGTCACTTTAGGGCAAAAAACCCTAGCCATGGCTACATGGTTAGGTCTTACAAAAGCAGTTAACCGTTATGCACCACCGTTGCTTAGCTTAGGTATGCACACAAGGTTTCACTAAATGTCTTTCAATTCAAAATTTAACCTCCCTAAACACATTTGGGGATGAAATTAAGACTAATCAAAGTCAAATGAATAAGAATGGAGTAAAAATCATGGGCCAATTCGAGCCCACCCGAAGAGGGTCTCTTAACCAACCTGAGCCATATTGAGCCATTCTAATCTCGAACCATCAATTCATCAAATTGAACCCATAAATACCTCAAATGCATCCATATGAACTCCAATTGACAATTTGGAGATCATTTCAAGGTCAAATGGAAAATTTGTGACCTAAAAGATGATTGTGCCCCTCAAGTCGCAAAAGTTCTTATTAACCTTCAAGATCAACTCCAAATCGAACCAAAATTCATACACATCATCCTCAAGACCCTAGAAACTCAATGCAAAAGACTAGACTCAAAAAGGAAACAAAAAGACACATGAAATGACAAACCCTAGCTAAGGTGGCAAAAATGGGGTGTGACAGAAGCCCCTCATTGGTGAACAAGTTTCACTTATGAACCAATGATAGAAGAACAGCCCATTTTTGCTTGAAGGATTAATTCATTAATGCATTCAAGCTCAAATGGAAACAAAGAGTTCTCATGACATACTAAGTTAAAGTAAGTTTCTACTTACTATCACTCATCATTCGATGTGAGGAAAGTTACATAACATGAGAAAGATTGCATCTTTCTCATATTCAAGCAATCAAGGTTATCACAAAACATGAGAAAGATCGCATCTTTCTCACATTCAAGCAATCAAGGTTATCACAAAACATGAGAAAGATCGCATCTTTCTCACATTCAAGCAATCGAGGTTATCACAAAACATAAGAAAGATGCACAAAACATGAGAAAGATCGCATCTTTCTTACATTCAAGCAATCGAGGTTATCACAAAACATGAGAAAGATTGCATCTTTCTTACATTAAGTTATCAAGGTTATCACAAAACATGATAAAGATCGCATCTTTCTCACATTAAGTTATCAAGGTAATCACAAAACATGAGAAATATCGCATCCTTTTCATATTCAACTATTAAGGTAATCACAAAACATGAGAAAGATTGCATCTTTCTCATATTAAGTTATCAAGGTAAGGGTAAGTTTCTACTTACCAACACTTAACAAGTCCACAAGTTCACAAAGTCATCTCATATGGAGGCTATTCATGCCTTAACTCAAGCACCAACTCATATAGGAGATATGTTCATCTCATGAGAGCAATCATTCACATGCATATAGGGAAAGTATTCTTCTCCCAAATGACAACAAATCATAGTGATAAAGAAGGGAATTCAACCCTAATGATTACACATCTTATGCATAGAAAGGGTTATTCAACCCTATTAGCAAACCATGCCCACACAAGGGCTACTAATGCAATCCATATCAAAATCATGTCATGCTAAACAATATCAAGATATTCATTCACTTTTCAACTCAAAATAAGCTTGAGATTTCATCTCAAAGAAGGTTCAAAGGCGCGAATAAGCGAACAAAGGCCAAACCGGCAAAGCGGAGCGGGCGAGGCGGGCTGACCACTTGGCTGCTGGTGGCTTGCCGCCTAGTGCTGGGCGGTTACCCGAGGCTGGTGCTCCCATTTTGGGGGTTTTTAAACACTTGACCCCCCATTCATGCTCACACACCTCCAAATTCGAAAATAGAGAGTTTCTCTCTCTAGAAACCCATTCCATCTTCTCCAAACACCCACACACACATTCTCATTCAAAGTTTCACTTCCAATTCAAATTGTGTGTGTGAAATAGCATAAAAAACAAGTCATTCAATAACAACAACAAGAATTTATCATCATCTCACAAGATTAAGTTCATTATCCTACTCATCAAACCCATTTTTCTTACATACAAGCTCAACCATCAACAATGGATTCTAGCAATGATTCCAACATCAAGTATCTGTGAACCCCGGAAATTGGGCCCACAAGGGATTGGCGAAAAGATTAGTTAGGTTTGAAAAGGAAAAGGAGTCGCCACCTTATTTTTTAAAGGAAACAAGGAAAACCCTAAAAAAACAGTTTTGTTTTAGGAAAACAAAATAATGACTCCATGTTTAAAAATGGTAAGGCAAATGATCTTTTGGAAACCAGAGAAATCGGGGATTCGGAGGCTAAGTTACGATATGGGAAGGTTTTAGGCAAAGCCTATAGGCACCCATATCGCCCTAAACGGTCTCTTAATTTAATTGGGCTAAATCAATGTCTTAATCACACACAAATCAACAGTTATCACCACAAGACAACATGCATATCATTCATTCATTCATCCATATAATCAAGTAAATCAAAGAAAAAACAGAAAAAGAAGGAGGGGGGAGAAAACCTAGGATACTTAGTATCCTAGGGTGGACTTGAACCTCACGAAGAGCGCCTGTGAACCCACGAAAAAGAAGAGCGCGGAGCCCACAAGGGTTTGGCAAGAATGATATAAGGGGGTTTAAAGACAATAAACAAAAAGGGAGTCGCCACCTCATTTTTTAGGGAAAAGAGGAAAACCACAAAAATGTTTTATTTTCAAAACCACATGACTCCATTAAAGGAAAAGCAAAGTCTTTGAAACCAGAAAATTGGATCCGGGGGCTAAGTTACGACATGGGAAGGTTCTGGGCAAAAGCCCATACGCACCCACATCGCCCGAGTTGGTCTCTTAATTTAATTGGGCTAACTTAAGATCTTTTCCACTCAAATATCATCATATATCATCACAAGGCAGCATGCATATCATATATTTCATCCAATCATCTCATGCATAATCAAACAAATAAAACAAAACAGAAAAAAAAAAGAAAAGAAAAGAAAAACCTAGGATACTTGGATCCTAGGACGGACTTGAGCCTCACGAAGAGCGCCTACGTACCATGCAGCGAAATACATGGATCAAAGTCCACGTAGTTCGAAAAGAATAGGGTTACAACCTAATACAAACCTATGGTAAAAACCCTAGGTTTCCTTATTTGAAAATATATTGGTTTAATCCAAAACAGAAAACTTCCATAAGAGGAAAACCTTGATGAAAACCAGAATTTTATATTGAAGGAAACCTTTGATAATTACCATAAGCTTTGTCACACCCCATTTTTGCACCACCTTACTAGGGCTCATCATTTCATGCATGTTTTTATTTTGTTTTTGAGTCTAGTCACTTGCATTAGTTTTCTAGAGTCACAAGGACAATGGATATGAATTTTGGTTCAAATTGGAGTTGATCTTAAGGGATAATAAGAGCTTTTGTGACTTGAGAGGCATAATCGTCTTTTAAGTCCCAAACTTTTCATTTGACCTTGGAATGATCTCCAAATTGTCAATTGGAGTTCATATGGATGCATATGAGGTATTTCTAGGTTCAATTTGGTAAGTCAATGGCTCGGGATTAAAATGGCTCGATGTAGTTCAAGTTGGTTAATTGACCCTTCCTTGGGTTAGCTCTAATTGACTCACAATTACCAACCAAATCTTTTCAAATTGACTTTCATTAGTCATCATTTTGTACCGGTTGTCATCTTAAGTCCCGTGGCCCTGATGATGAGTTTAGTGTGGTTATTTACGGATTATCCTTGAAGAATTAGTGCGAATCACAGCATGAGATTTTTGGTTAAAATGAAAAGAAAATTATTTTATTAAATTAGCCATTTTTATCATGACACTAACACGTGTACGTATGTGATGAGTGTGTGTACGCACATACGATACATGTGCATGCGTGTTAGCGGTCAGTCTCCCAATTTTATAAAAGACAATTTCCTTTTCCTATTCAGATTAGAAGTCTTTTATCATTATAAAATACCTTTTGATTATTCTCCAAGGAAACCTAGTCCAGGAAGGAAAGGGAAACTCCAGATTTCAGCTATAAATACTCTATTAATGTCTTTAAACAAGGGGGAGGAGAAGAGGGTTTGGAGGGAGTGAAATTCATCATAATTCAGCAGCAGATTTTCTGAAAACCAGCAGTCGTATTTTAATCATAACTTTTTCATCCGAAGTCAGAATTTGATGAAATTGATCTTGTTAGAAAGATAATTCAATTCTCTACAACTTTGTATTTCACAAGCTTTGTCCAAATCCAACGTTTTCATACCCAAAAATGCGATTGAAGTGGCTGCTGCTGCAAAGTGACGAGAATCACTTTTTCTTTTCTCTTGTTCTCTTTTTGTTTTCTATTTCTTTTCAAAGTTGAGTGAGTTTTGATCTCTTTGCTGTGATACCACTTTGACAAAGAGGAGGATTCGTGTTGGTTTGATTCACTCTAAAGACCTGAGGAGCCACGAACAATTGCATACAGCAGCAAGGAAGGCCCTTCCTAAGGTGTGGTATTTGTCCCATGGCAAATAGGGCTGCTTATGTCTGAAATGGCTAAATGCTTGGAGCTAATTGCGCTCAGGTAAGTGGGTGTGAAGGTGCCCCAATTCACCTTTCTTCTTAACTCATCCTCTTCTCCCTATTTAGGGTTAATTTTTAATATGATCCTATGGTTTAATTAGAGGTTTCCTTAACCAACAAAATTCTGGTTTTTATTAAAGTTTCCATTTTGTGGATTTCTTTCCTAAAATCAAACTTTCTATCATATTCAACTCTTTTGATCAAATAAGGAAACCTAGGGTTTTTACCATAGGTTTGTATTAGGATTTAACCTTAGTTCTAATCGAACTACGTGGACTTTGATCCATGTATTTCGTTGCATGGTACGTAGGCGCTCTTCGTGAGGCTCAAGTCCGTTCTAGGATCCAAGCATCCTAGGTTTATTTATGTTTTCTTTTCTTCTTTTTATTTTATGTTTTTATTTGCTTATTATGCATGGATGGATGAATGAAATATATGATATGCATGCAATTCTTGTGATGATATACTTGCTGATTTTTGTATGGAAAGACTTTAATTTAGCCCAAATGAACTGAGAGACCGAAAGGGTGACATGGGTGCCTATAGGCTTTGCCTAGAACCTTCCCATGTCATAACTTAGCCTCCGAATCCCCGATTTCTTTGGTTTTCAAAAGATTGGTTTTTGCCTTTCCTTTTTTTTATGGAGTCATTCAAATTGTTTTCCTAAAACAACCTGATTTTTAGGGTTTTCCTTGTTTCCTTTAAAAAATAAGGTGGCGACTCCTTTCCTTTTTCTTTTTCAAACCCACTTTCTTTTCAATCCCTCGTGGGCCCAATTTCCGGGGTTCACAGTTTGGCGACTCCACTGGGGATTTGTGGGCTAGACTCTATAAAGTTTAAATGGGCTAGGTTAATTTCTTATGTTTAATTAAAATCAATCACATTGCATCCGCTTGATTATGTGCTTTCATTTATTGCATTGTGTGCGCAAACTCTTGCATGTTAGGATCGATGTCCCTCGATGTATCCTTGCCAACGATCGGCCTAGTCTCAACCTTGGTTTTCCTGATTCCATGTGTTGGGGCGAAAGCTATCAACCTCTCTTGCCTAGTACCCTTGGGCTTGCCCTTGGGTATATTAAATGAGTTAATCACGTACTGCTGGACCCACGTGGCGTTCCTGATGCCACATGTGGTTAGGTATAAGGATTGCTCAAGCAAGTGAAGGACCCTAGCCTACCCTTATCATTAGTCTATATAGACAGACTTGTAGGACACTACGGTCTCACCTTTATGCACCCACAATTGTTTGTAATGATGCTATGCCGTGTTTGTGGTGTGAGGCTTTATATCTTATGCCCTTAATATAGACCTTTAAACCCTAGCCTTCGTTAAGGCCATGGGTTAGGAGGAATAAATTAAGGAAATAGGATGTAAAGCTATGTTTGTGATGTGCTAGTCCTAGGGGATTAATTAAACCTAATTGAAGGACTCTATGCCCTATTCTTTAAAACATACCCTTAATCCATGACCCCTGTAAAGGTAATTGGATAAAAGGAATGAATTAATTGAACATGGTGTAGAGACCGAATTCATTAAGGAAAATATGGAGGTTTAGGACAGATCCTTAGGCTAAAGGTTAAAACTTTTCTATCCATAGACGTGCTGGCTTGTGTGAACCCCAGAAATGGTTAAGGCCCACAGGAGGGTTTAAAAGTCGCCAATCTGTGGACCCAGGAAAAGAGGGCCCACGAATGGGTTTGGAAAAAGAAAGGAGTCGCCACCTTATTTTTTAAAGGAAACAAGGAAAACCCTAAAAACAGTTTTGTTTTAGGAAAACAAAAGATTGACTCCATATTTAAAAATGGAAAGGCAAATGATCTTTTGGAAACCAGAGAATTCGGGGATTCGGAGGCTAAGTTACGATATGGGAAGGTTCTAGGCAAAGCCTATAGGCACCCATATCGCCCTAAACGGTCTCTTAATTTAATTGGGCTAAATCAAAGTCTTAATCACACATAAATCAACAGTTATCATCACAAGACAGCATGCATATCATTCATTCATTCATCCATATAATCATGTAAATCAAAGAAAAAACAGAAAAAAGAAAGAGGGGGGAGAAGAAAACCTAGGATACTTAGTATCCTAGGGCGGACTTGAACATCACGAAGAGCGCCTACGTACCATGTATGGAAATACATGGATCAAAGTCCACGTAGTTCGAAAGGGAATAGGGTTATAACCTAATCAAGGCCTATGGTAAACCCTAAGTTTCCTTTCAAGTAAAACATGGTAAGCTTCCAAAAATGAACGATTCTCAAAAGGTTTTTGGTAAGTATGGAATTTGATAAAAGATGGAAACTTTGATTTAAAAGGTATTCTTTATTGAAAGGAAACTATAGAATCTACCATACCCCTCTATTAGGAAACAACCCTAGGGGGGGGAGAAAGGGAAAGTTTCAAGGAAAGGAAAGAAGGGTGAATTGGGGCACCCTCACACCCTACTTACCTTAAGCAAAAGCAACCTGTCAAAGTAACCACCCTATTGCATAGGGTAATTACCTTATTTGTAAGATTTCATCTCACAATAGCCAAAATAACCACCCCACATTGGTGGGGTAGTTGCACCTGTTGTACCTGTCAAAGCACCTGCAATTTCCATGCAAAACATACCAAAAATACCAACCAAACAAGCTAGATTCCAAATCAAGCCATTATCATGCCCAAACATGGGCTAACACATGCTCAAAATATCATAACAAGGACAAATAACAGATCTGGACAGAATTGAAATAAGGCTCAAAATCAACCACAAGTCATGCAACAACATGAATCATAAGCTAACTAAAACCCTAATTCAACCCTACATGCAATGACATGCAAAAACCCTAAAATCAACTACTATGAATGCAGAAAAATGTCATAGCTATCAAATATGCAGCACATATATGTCAACTATGAAGAAAACACAAAGAAAAACCCTAAGCTATCATGCTATATGCTACTTTCCTAATACAAGGATGAATGAAACCCTAGAATCACAATTGTGCTCAAAATCACATAAAATAACTCTAAATCATGCAAAGCCCATCATAGACATCATGTTAATCATGCATATTAATCAATAGAAGCATCCACACATGAGAAAAATACAAGCTTGCACATGAAGTATAGCTATTCTAAACATAAACTCAATTTCAGCACTAAGGAAACCCTAGAATCCCAAACATGCAGTAAATCACATGGGACATCATCCTAGCATACTAAACAGCCCACAAATATTATACTAATCATGCATACTAACTAATAGAAATAGCAAAACACAACAAAAACACAAACTTTAATATGCAAAAGAGTTATTTCATGCAGAAAACCGTTTCAGCACTAAGGAAACCCTAAAGTCCCAAACATGCAGTAAATCACATGGAATAACATCCTAGCATACTAAACAGCCCACAAATATGATCCTAATCATGCATACTAACAGCAAAACACAATAAAAACACAAACTTTAACATGAAATAATGACTATTCCATGTAAAACCCTAGAAAAGACTCTAAAAGAAAACCCTAAAAACACAAAGACTCATAAAACCACATAGAATGACATTATATCATGCAAAACCAGCCATAGACAATATCCTAATCATGTATTCTAAGCATTAGAAGCATCAACACATGATAAAACAATAAGCTTTTAACATGAAGTAATGCAAAGCTATGCAAAAAAAACCTAGTTTGAATGAAAGAGAGAAAGGGGGAGGGGTATACCTTTTGTGGCTGCTGTAGAGAGTCCTCCTCCTCTTGTGTGCTGCTGGGAACAACCTCCTTCAAGCCTTCAAGCAATGCTCCAGCCTTCCTTCAAACTTTCTCTCACACTCTCTCACTCTAAGTTTAGGTTAAACTACCCTAAGGATGGCTGCCATAGCCTCCAAGTCTCACCAAAGTGCCTCCAAAGTGTCCCCCCATTGCTGAAGTATAAGGGGGTATTTATAGGGATTGAGGGAAAATCCTCAATGGTTGGGATTAAAACCCTAGGGATTGATCCAAGGGCTCTTAGAGGTTACCTTGGGGCTCAAGTAGGTCAAAAAGGGCTGAAATTAGGGTTAAATGGCGGCCAAAGGCGAGCAAATCCGAGAAAATAGGGTGGGAGCCGCGTCAAGGCTCAAAAAAGGAAAGTGGCTCGGGTGACCACCTGGGGCTGGGCGGCTAGCAGCCTGGGCCCAGGCGGCTAGCCGCCCAGGCCTGGGTGGTCACCCGAGGCTCTGTCAGCATATGCCCATTTTTGACCCCTTTGACTTCCAAATGTGTTTTAGGGTTCAAATTAACTCCGATTTTGACGAAACGAAAGCCAAAACGACCGTGTTTCGAAGGGGAATGTAATTTGAGTCACTTGAGGGTGAGAAACCCTAGCCATGGCTGCATGGTTGAGTCCTACAAAGGTGGTTAACCGCTATGCCTCACCATCGCTTAGCTTAGGTATGCACATAGGGTCGCACCGAATGCTTTCCAATTCGAAATTCAACCTCCCTAAACACATTTGGGGATGAAATCAAGACCAATCAAGGTCAAATGAGTAGTCATAGAGTGAAAATCATGAACCAATTCGAGCTAACCCGAAGTAGGTCTTTTAGCCAACCTGAGCCTTATTGAGCCATTCTAATCCCGAACCATCAATTCATCGAATTGAACCCACAAATACCTCAAATGCAATCATATGAACTCCAATTAGCAACTCGGAGATCATTTCAAGGTCAAATGGAAAGTTTGTGATCAAAAAGACAATTATGCCCCTCAAGTCACAAAAGTTCTTATTAACCCTCAAGATCAACTCCAAATTGAACCAAAATTCATACACACCATCCTTAGGACCCTAGAAACTCAATGCAAAAGACTAGACTCAAAAAGGAAACAAAAAGACACATGCAATGACAAACCCTAGCTAAGGTGGCAAAAATGGGGTGTGACAGAAGCCCCTCATTGGTGAGCAAGTTTCACTTGCGAGCCAATGACCAAAAGAACAACCCATTTTTGCCCAGGGAATTGACTTCGTCAAGATCCACTGGGGAAAAGAGGGTGATCATATCATTGAATTCTTCGAATTCATCATACACAAGCACAAAGGTACTCTTCATAAGTTCTACAGAACTCCTCTCATGCTGTATACCAGTTTCACTGGGGAACAAGATGAGGTATCCACAGGTTACATCGAACTTCGTTCGATGAAAGGTCTTCCAATTCTATGCCAGTGACAACTGGCGAATGGTACGAGGTAACATTATGCCATCAAGGCCATCCCAAAATATGAGAAAGATACATCCTTCTCATATTCAAACCGTCAAGGTTATTACTCAATTATCAAGGTAATCACATCCCATACTGCACCAGTGACAACTGGTGAATAATACGAGGTATCCATAGCTTACATCGAACTTCGTTCGATGAAAGGTCTTCCCATACTATGCCAGTGACAACTGGCGAATAGTACGAGGTATCCATAACTTACATCGAACTTCGTTCGATGAAAGGTCTTCCCATACTGTACCAGTGACAACTGGTGAATAGTACAAGGTATCCATAGCTTACATCGAACTTCGTTCGATGAAAGGTCTTCCCATACTTTGCCAGTGACAACTGGCGAATAGTACGAGGTAACACCATGCCATCAAGGCTATCCCAAAATATGAGAAAGATACATCCTTCTCATATTCAAACCGTCAAGGTTATCATTCAAATATCAAGGTAAATCACATAACACGAGAAAGATCACGTCCTTCTCTTGCTCAAATCAATCAAGGTAAACACATACCACAGGAAGCCATCAAGGCTATCTCAAAGCATGAGAAAGATACATCCTTCTCATATTCAAACCATCAAGGTTATCATTCAATTGTTAAGGTAGTCACATAGCACGAGGAAGGTCACAACCTTCAATCAGGGTAAACACATACCATTGGGAAAGATCGCATCTTTCAAGTCATCAAGGTAAACATAGGACGTGAGAAAGATTGCATCCTTCTCATATCAAACTCTCAAGGTGAACACATAGCATGAGAAAGATCGCGCCCTTCTCATAATCAAACCATCAAGGTAAACACAAGTCATGGGGAAAGATTGCATCTTTCAAATCATCAAGGTAAGCATGTAATCATGAGAAAGATTGCATCTTTCTCTCACTAAGTCATCAAGACAAAGGTAAGCTTCTACTTACCAACACTCAACAAATTCACCAAGTCATCTCACATGGAGGCTATTCATGCCTCAACTCAAACATCAACTCATATAGGAGACACATTCTCCTCATGAAAGCAATCATTCACATGCATATAGGGAAGGTATCTTTATCCCAAATGACAACGAATCATAGTGACATAGGAGGGAATTCATCCCTAACGACCAAAACCATATGCATAGAAAGGGTTGTTCAACCCTACTAGCATGCCATGCCCACACAAGGGCCATCAATGCAATCTCTTTCAAATCATTTCATGTCAAACAATGTCAAGATATTCATTCATTTTTCAACTCAAAACAAGCTTGAGATTTCATCTCAAAGAGGGTTCAAAAGCGCGAATAGGCGAGCAAAGGCCAAACGAGCGCAACGGAGCGAGCAAGGGGGGGTGACCACCTGGCTGCTGGTGGCTTGCCGCCCAAGCCCAGGCGGCTTGCCGCCCCATGCTGGGCGGTTACCCGAGGCTAGGGTCCTCAAAATTCTGGGTTTTTAAACCCTTGACCCCCCATTTGTGCTCACACTCACCCAATTTCGAAAATTGAGAGTTTCTCTCTCTAGAAACTCATTCCATCTTCTCCAAACACTCACAAACACATTCTCAATCAAAGTTTCACTTTCAATTCAAGTTGTGTGCATGAAATAGCATCAAGAACAAGTCATTCAACAACAAAAACCAGCATCAATCATCAAGTTGCAAGATCAAATTCATCACCCATTTTTCTCACATACAAGCTCAACCACCAACAATGGCTTCTAGCAATGATTCCAACATCAAGTATCCATATTATGTGATCAAGAATACATACAAGGCACCAATCTATGATGCATCCCAAGACAAGGTGTTGCTTGAACCTAAGAAGCATCTCTCCTACCTCCATTCCCAACATGAGGTTAGTTCTTCCCAACTTAACATGTTTATCATGAAATTTTGATTTCTATTGGATAAAATGCATTCCCATGATCTTCTTTTGATTGTTTCTATCATTGTTAAGCCAAGTTCATTGATTTGGCAAGGATTGAATGTGCAAAAAGCTTGTTTCCCAATGCTTGAGAAAAGATGCCCACCAAGTGTTTGATAAAATGCCAAAGAGACAAAAACATGTTCAATTCTTGAAAAATCAATTGGTTTTCATTGTAGTGTAAAGTCAAATGGTCTTGGCAAGGATTTGGTATACAAAAATCTTTCATTTCAATGCTTGAAAACAAGTCACACACCAAGTGTTCGATAAAATGCCCGAAAGGCAAAAACATGTTCAATCCTTACAAAACCAATGAATTTGAATACACAAGGTCATGGGCATTCATTCCTAATTCATTTCATGAATCAAAACCCAAATTTTAAAACTTTTGGAAAACCATTTGAAATCAATTACCAATGTATGCCCAATATCTCTATGTTTTCTATGCTAACTCAATACACAATCTTTTGACATAGCCCGACTTCCAAAGTCTCCGTACAAGGACATCAATAAAGGGACTCATCTCTTGGTGGAGACATATGAATCATGCCCAACCACGTGCTCGCAAGATAATAAAGAAGGCGGGTTTTGAGCCCTTCCTAGATGCTCTATGGAACGAGCAATGGGATAGGCAAGCATTATTTGCCTTGACAGAGCTATGGTGGGACACCACCAACACTTTCCATTTTAGCTTCGGGGAGATGACCATGACCCCTAAGGATTTCACCATGATAACTGGGTTGAGCTTGAAAGGCAAGCGCTTGGACTACTATGAACATGCCAACATGGATCAAAACTACATAGTAGCTCTACTTGGGGTTGAAGCGGAATTAAGCCCAAAAGGTGTGCGCCGTACTTGGCTCTACAACACCTTTGCCACTGAAGAAGAGAGTGAGGGGACGGATCCCCAATACATTGTGAGAGCTTTCTTGCTCTACATGATTTCATGCACCTTCTTTGCGGGCACCAATGACATGGCTCGACTTGAGTTGCTAGCTAGCATGGAAGATGTGAACAAAATTGGGAGATACAATTGGGGTGGAGCTGCTTTCGCAAACATGTATCGCTCCATGACTGACATGTCCCGAGGAGTTGCAAAGAACTTTGGGGGACTTCCTTTCGTTTGGGAGGTAACAAAGAACATTCAATTCTCTATTATTTCCCGAAACTTAACACACACATGATTTCTTCTTTTTCTTTGGTTTTCCACAGATATGGTACTACGAGTACCTGAACATGTGTCGCCCGACTCTTGCTAGTGATGCCATGTCATGGCCCATCCTTCAGAATTATGCTCCATCTTGCTTGGCTACAAGAGCCTCCAATCGACACGATTATGCCCATGCAAGGGCATATCTTGCCAGCTTGACTGCTGATATGGTAAAATCTTTCTTTCTCTTTCTCTTTTTTATCTTTTTTCTTTCATTTCTCATTTCAAACTCAACAGGTGGAATGGGATCCATGGAGGTTGTGGGAGCATAGGCTACCTGAGAAGTACTCCTCTTGTTTGGAGTTGACAAGCAAAAGGGTCCTTTTTGAAGGCCCCACAGGTAGAAGCTAGGTATCTTGGGGAACGAGTCCTGAGACAAGTCCATGGAAACATGAATGCAGCTGTGACACCTTCCATGCCACCAGAGAACATGAGGCACACTAGCCACCTAGCGGGTGATGAACTAGAAGAAGCTCTGAGGGGTTGGGATGCTGAGGGATTCACCTCCCCTCGCATAGAATACACTGCCTTTTGCCGACAATATCTAATGAATCCTAGGGTCACTGGTCTCCCACCTCAAGGGGTGAGCTCCCCACACTCTTAAACTCTTTTTTAAGATTACATGAAAGACTCCATTTGACAAATATTTGAATTTCAGGGCCGACGGGCAAGGGGACACAGCTCCACAGTTGGATCTGCCACTGGGATGACTTACAATGACGAGGATGAGGACCTTGAAGGAAATCAACCTCCACCCCTCCCACAACTAAATTGGTATGTGAACTTGTGCAGTGGGACAAAATTTGTGAAGACTGATATTACCCATCCACCATTCGATGAATATCCCAAGATCGATCCATATTATGAGAATGTGAGTTCTAAACTCTTATCTTTTTGAAATTGGATTCTTTCATTATTGTTAACCATGTTTATACTTTCCTAGGTTCCACAGGAGTATGCCCAGGAATGCATTGAACTCAATGAAGGATTGAGGAGGGATCTTGTGCGAATGAGTTTAGAGAACTCAGTTCTGGAAGCACGCTTAAATCCCCAAGTAAGTGATCATCTTATTAACTTTCAACTAGGATTGACATCATTGCCCTCCTAACTCATTATCTTTATTTGCAACAGGCATCATCATCTAATCCACCACAGGATATGCCCCCTCCTAGAGCGCCTCGTGCAGGGCATGATGGAGCGGGGCCAAGTCGAAAGAGAAGGCCCATGGGAAATCATTGAGTTTCACTCACCTCTTGTTAGGAATGTTGGAACCTTTCTATCTATCTTGTTATGTATTAATTAGGAATTTCAATTCCCAACCTTGAACTCCTATTATGGATACTTGATGAATCTATGTTTGAACTTTATTGCAATGATATGATCTTGTATTGTGTGAAAAGCGGGCTTAAATCAAGCACAAAAGAGTCAAAACATCACAAAAGGGCCAAACGAAGGCATAACAAGGCAAAAATGGGCAAAACAAAGCGGCGGCCTCGGGTGACCACCTGGGGCTGGGCGGCTAGCCGCCCAGGCCTGGGTGGTCACCCGAGCCCGAAGCGGTGTTTCGCCTGATTTTAGGAAACTTCCTATTTTGACGGGATTCCACCTTCCAAAACACGGATTTCCGAATTTTTTCCTATAAAAGCACATCCAAGGGGTCTCAAACCCTACTAACATTCATTGAGAGCAAGTTATGGAAGCCCTAGACAAACTCTTGAGTGATTTTCTGAAGGTTATGAGTGCGGAGGCAAGGAAGGAGTTCAAGCGCTACTGCTTGGATCCGTTGTTCTCTTTGATGCATGTGAAGCTTGAAACCACTCTTCTTACTGCTGCTACTTATTTTTGGGATCCCCAACTTCATGTATTCCGCTTCAACTATGAAGAACTATGCCCAACAATGGAAGAGTTCTGCGCTTTGTATGGAGTTTCACCTGTAGGACCTTTCATCCTCCCTACTCCACGCTCAAGTTACTTGATTTCCTTCTCCAACTTCCTTGGGATTTCTCAACAAGAGGCCTCCATATTTGTGAAGGATCATAAGGTGAATCTCATGGAAATAGCAACTTCCTTCTTGGCTCATGACAGCAAAGGTACCTTGAATTTCAACCTTCCCACTCAACATGCTCTTGCTTTCTGCTTGATTGGTCGCTTCCTTATCTCCACGGGGACTCTCTATGTCCCTATTCAAATATGCGAACTGATTCCTTTTCTTCTTGAATACAACAACCTGATTCCCATAGTGCTAGCTGAAACTCTCAACAGTTTAGACAAAGTTCATGATAACCCACAAGCCCCATTAGGAGGGAGCCCCGTTCTACTGCAGATGTGGCTTCTTGAAAGGCTTAATTTCTTATCTCTTACCACCATCAATCCATACAAACCTCAACATTACTGCTGCCGTCGAGTTGAACTCCCTGGTCAATTTTCTTTGAGGGAATGGTTAGGCTACTTCCAAACTCTCTCATGGCGAAACATCAGGTGGTTTGTCTCCACATGGGGATGCAAGGAACAAATTCTTCTTCGAACTTCTGGGTGTGCTATGGTCAAGCTCGTAGGGTTGAGGTCAACTTCATTCTATTGGACTTCAAGAATCCTTCGTCAAATGGGTGCCATGCAAACCATACCTACTTCTGTGGTATTTGATCATTCTGTCGAACCTGTGGGCCCCACAATGGTTAAGTGGGCCAAGACTAGATGGACTGACCAACTGAAACTGACTCGAGTTGAGAACACTGATGGGCCTTATGTCATGAGCCCTGAATACAAGACATGGTTGAAGACTAGCTTGGGTGAAAGAGAAACCATTCGCAGGAAAAGGATTTATGACCTTATCAAGGACACAGGACTTGGATTTTGCAGGGAAGACATTCTGGAAGCAGTGGAAGCAGCACATGCTCATGACTTGCGAAAGAAGCGAAGACTTGAAAGAAAGGAGCAGAAAGCAAACCAAGAGACTCTGAAGAAAATCAAAAAGACTTGAAGACTTTTAGAAATAGGTTATCTATGGCATGTCAATAGTTCTTTATCTAACATCAATAAATTGCTATGTCAATCAATTAGTTCTAAATGAATTGCCAATAATAATTCAATTTTGAGATTTGTTGTTGTGGTGTTGTTTGGACCGCACCCAAGGTAACTTTATGGGCTGCCTACGTATCCCCATCCTTTTTTCATTTTTTCTTTTCTTTTCATTTTTTTTCTTTTTTCATTTTTTTTTTTTTTTTTTTTTTTAGGAATGGGGAATCAGGCCCTCGTAGTTCAAATGCCTTAACTTTTGCCTAGGCCGCCCTTATGGGTTTTCAACCTAGCAGGCCTTACACATAATACTTCTTCAATTGATCCAAATTGGTAGGACGAGCGAACTCAATTCCATCAAAATCCATGAGGCGAACAGCCCCTGCTGGTAATATCTCTTTGATAACATACGGACCACCCCAACTTGGCTTGAACTTTCCTCGTGGATCAAAAATAGGAGCTCTGATTTCTTTCAACACCAAATCCCCTGTCTTCAAACCTCGGTCTTTGACATGCTTGTTGAATGCTCTTGCAACCCTTCGCTGATATCCCTGCACATGATACAAGGCCCTCAATCGCCTTTCATCGAGCAATGCCAGCTCATCATAACGGTTCTTAACCCAATCTGCTTCTGCTATCTGACTCTCCATAGCAACCCGTAATGACGGTACCTCCAACTCAATAGGCAAAACAGCCTCCATCCCATACACCAAGGAATAAGGGGTAGCCCCTGTTGATGATCTCACAGATGTTCTATAGCCCCACAAGGCTAATGGCAACTTCTCATGCCAATCAGTGTAGGTGTCAGCTGTTTTCTGTAGTATCTTCTTAACATTCTTGTTGGCGGCCTCCACTGCTCCATTAGTCTGCGGGCGATAAGGGGAGGATAGATGGTGCACTATATTGTATTTCCGCAAGAGCTCCTTGGTTTCTTTCTGAAAGTGCTGACCATTGTCTGAAATGATCTCATGGGGTACCCCATATCTGTAGACGATGTTGAGCTGTATGAACTGTGCTACCTTCTTGGCATTCAGGGTCTTGAAGGAAGCTGCTTCTACCCACTTAGTGAAGTAATCAATAGCTACCAAGATGTACTCATGCCCATTGGAGGCTTTCGGCTTAATCTGTCCAATTATATCTATTCCCCACACTGCAAACGGCCAAGGCGATGACATGCTTGTCAAAGGCATGGAAGGCAAGTGTTGTCCATTAGCAAAGACTTGACATTTGTGACACTTCTTAACATGTGCATGGCAATCTCTCTCCATTGTAGACCAATAGTAGCCCAACCTCATGATTTTCTTAGCTAGCATATAACCATTCATGTGCGGTGCTCCAACTCCTTCATGGATTTCACTAACAAGACGTTCGGCTTCCTCCTCAGTGACACACAACAGATGGACCCCGTCGTATGACCTTCGGTATAGCTTTCCTCCACACAAAACATAGTGACTTGCTAGTCTCCTCAGTGTTCTCCTATCAACGCGGGTTGCTCCTTCAGGATACTCCTTTTCCTCAATGAATTTCATGATGTCATAGTACCAAGGATGGCCATCTTTCAACTCTCCTTCTCGAATAGAACAGCAATACACAGGTTTTTCTCTACATTCTATCACCAATGGTTTTACATTCCCACCATCCGGGATTTCCACCATAGAAGCTAGAGTTGCCAAAGCATCAGCGAACTGATTCTTATTTCTTGACAAATAGTTGAACTCTATTTCCACAAATTCCTTAGTCAAGGCTTCTAAGTAAGCATGATACGGCAACAGCTTCTCATCACGAGTCTTCCACTCTCCCTTTATCTGGCAGATAATCAGTGCTGAATCTCCGAAAACTTCTAACTCTTTGATCCCCAGTTCTAGTGCAGCTTCCAATGCAAGGATGCAGGCTTCATACTCGGCAATGTTGTTGGTGGCTTCAAACCCTAACTTAACCGCCAATGGTGTGAATGCTTCTTCAGGTGAGACTAGTAGAACTCCTATCCCATACCCTCTCTTATTTGCAGCTCCATCAAAGTATACTTTCCAACTCTTCTTTCCAATCTCCAGGACATCCTCATCGGGGAATTGATCATTAAATTGTTCTGATGACGCCACAGGGCAGCTAGCCAAGTAATCTGCAATGACACTTCCTTTTACTGACTTCTGTGTTACATACTTTATGTCGAATTCATTGAGAAGAATTGACCATCGGGCAGTTCTGTAGGACAAGACCGGCCTTTCTATCAGGTACTTCAGTGGGTCTATTCGGCTTATCAAGAAAACCTCATACGACATCATGTAGTGACGGAGTTTCTGAGTTGCCCATACCAAAGCCACACAAGCCTTCTCTATGGAATTGTACTTCACCTCATAGTCTGTCATCTTCTTGCTTAGATAGTAAATGGCATTCTCCTTTTTCGACCCCTCAAGGTACTGAGCTAGCATAGCTCCCGTCGCGGTTTCAGTGACCGTCAAGTATAACAATAACGGCTCACCTTGTCGCGGAGGAACTAGAATTGGTGGATTACTCAAATACCTTTTGATGATCTCAAAAGCTTCTTGACATTCTTCGTTCCATACCTTCGGCACCCCCTTCTTAAGTAACTTGAAAATCGGCTCGCATACCATAGTCAAATTAGCAATGAACCTGCTTATGTACTGAATTCTCCCCAAGAACCCTCGAATCTGCTTCTCTGTGCTAGGCGGCTCCATCTCTACAATGGCCTTGATTTTTTCCGGATCGACCTCAATTCCTCTCTGAGTAATCATGAATCCTAATAGCTTGCCCGCAGTGACACCAAAGGCGCATTTCTGTGGATTCAAACGCAAGTTGTACTTCTTTGCTCGCTCCAAGAACCTTTCCAGTGCCATGAAGTGTCCTTCTCGATCCACGGACTTCACGATCATGTCGTCCACATATACTTCCACCTCCTTATGGATCATGTCGTGCAGCAATGTTGTAGCAGCTCTCTGATAGGTAGCCCCGGCATTTCTCAAACCGAACGGCATCACTTTGTAACAATATGTTCCCCACTGTGTGATAAAGGCCGTTTTCTCCATATCTTGCGGCGCCATCTTTATCTGATTGTATCCGAAAAACCCATCCATGAAAGAGAGGAGCGCATGTCCTACAGTGCTATCTACCAATACATCAATGTGGGGCAAAGGAAAATCATCCTTAGGGCTTGCTGCATTAAGATCTCGAAAATCCACACACATCCTTACTTTTCCATCCTTTTTAGGCACGGGAACTATATTGGATAACCACTCGGGATACTCCACAACCTGTAGGAACCCCGCATCGAGTTGTTTGGTTACTTCCTCCTTTACTTTCAATGCCCACTCGGGTTTCAATCTTCTCAATTTTTGCTTTACCGGCTTTTTAAGGGGATTGGTGGGGATGAAGTGCTGCACAATGTCTGGATCTATGCCGGGCATGTCTTCATAAGACCATGCAAAGGCTGTTATGTTGGCCTTTAAGAGGGCTATCAGCTTTTCTTTCTCAAGTGGTGAGAGGGTTATCCCAATTTTAATTATCTTTGGCAATTCATTTGTCCCTAAATTGATTGATTCCAATTCATCCATGTTAGGTTCGGTGACACCCCTTTTCCTTCGCTCGACGAGCTCCGGGGGGACGTCATTCCTAGGATCTATATCCATGCCATAAATATCCATAGAAGAGAGAAAAGAAACACTGCAAGCAAACAATGTATAAAAGAAAACACTTCATTAAAGGAACCAACAAAAAGACACAAACTTGAAAAGGAAACAAAATTTGGTGCCACAACTATGAAACGACTCCTAACTCCACAAAGTGGGATAGGCGGACACACTTTATTGAAAGCAGGAAAGACTCTAACTAAGGAACCTACAAGCTACTATCAGGTAGGTCATGATCTTCCTCTTCAAGGATCTCTGCAATGGCTCCATCTTCTAGGTACTAGTTATGAAGTGGCATGGTTGCATGGTGAATTGACGAATCTTGGCAATCTTCTGTTGCTGACTCCCCCAAAGTAAGAACCATATCTTGGAACATGGCGACCATAGCCTCGGTATCCACATGCTCTACCCAGTCTTCTTCTTTCTTCTCCCAATAACTGTCATTGATGGCTTCATCATCCACGATTTCGGCGGTGATTGGATACCACTCGGTGAAGAAAATCTCAAATCCTGGGATTCTGATCTTGGTTGTTGGATTGAACATAGGCTCTGGGAACCCACAATACAGGAAGTCATCCCCCTCCTTGATGAAATAGCCATTCAGAGTCGGCCTGTATGGTGAAATCTTAAAGTCTGGCACCCTTCCTTCTGCTCTAGCTTTTCCCTTCTCCTTATTCCTCCTTGTCATTTCTGCATAGTCATTCTTAGTGGGCTCATATCCTAACCCAAAAGTATAGGAAACAACCCGACTTTGAACAGAGTGGGGAATTCCTTGTTGGCGACGCCCTAGGCCCATACCCGGGAAGAAATTCATTTTCCGCATTATCTCACCAACATGTAAATTACCATGGGGACAATAGTCAAGGGGGATCAGCTCTTCCTTTTCCAACTCCTTTTCAATGCATTGCACATACTCAAACCCAGACAAGGGTATCTCAACTGATTCCGGTTTTATTTCACATATAGGTATACCCGCCATTTTCAAATCATAGTCCCCTTGAAGCGTGACAATGGCTCCCTCATGAGGGAACTTTACCTTTTGATGCAATGACGATGGTACAGCCCCAGCAGGATGAATCCAAGGCCTTCCCAATAACAGATTAAAGCATGACGGCACATCCAAGACTTGAAACTCTACTCTGAACTCTGTGGGTCCCATGATTAAAGGTAAAGTGATCATCCCAATTACTTCTCTACGGGTATTATCATACGCCCTCACTGTCTGCCCAGATGGAATGAAATCAGTGGGCCCCAAGCCCAAAACAGTTGCAGTTCTCAAGGGACATACATTTAGTGCGGAACCATTATCAATCAAAACTGTGGGAACCCTCTTCCCCATGGTATCAACAGTTATGTGCAAGGCTTGGGAGTGGCTTGGCCCACTCTTAGGTAAGTCAGCCTCTGTAAACACTATAGTGGAATTCTTCGGAGCAGGGTTTACTAGATTCACCAATCCCTCAGGAGACAAATCAACCGGAACCTGTATCTGGTTTAACAACTTCAGCACTGTCTGTCTGTGTTTGTGAGAGGCCATAAGCAAGCCCCAGATGGTGATATTGGCATTAGTCTTCTTCAATTGTCGGAGTACTTCATCCTCTTCTTCTTGCACATCAAGGCGCTTATCTAACTCACCCAGTGGATTATCAGATTCCAAGTGCGGAGGCTTGAAATGGCGGCCCCCTCTTGTCATGTGGTCTACTTCTTCATCACTAGCCCATATGTCATCAATTTCATTTGTGTCACCCATCAGGTCATCCCATTCAATCATGTCAATGTCCTCCATCTGCACCTCTTCGGGTATATCATCCCAACCGGTGGGAATTATGGGCTCACTTGGCAATGGATCAGGATAAAGCACATAGTAATCAAACTTCCCCGAAGGTTCTCCCAATAACCCCACTTGAGGGTCTCCTGCTTCATATCTTTCTTTCAACTGTTGTTGGATGGACTTCTTTGGCAATCGTAGGGTCTTTTGATCAATGAGGTCTTGAACGACCTTTCTCAACATAGCACAGTCCTCAGTGTCATGGCCGGGTATACCATGGTATTGGCAATATTGATGGGGTGTTTGGGGTCTTAGCTTTAGAGGGTGAGGTATGATAAGGCCTTGGTTACAGCATTGGTGAAAGGCTTGGGTCAAGGACATGGGTAATGGAGTGTATTGTCTTATGGGTAGGCAAGGTCGAGATGGGTCGGCTTCAATGGTATTTATGGAGTTGGATGAATTATGAGAGGGAAGTGGATTTTGAGTGACATTTGGGCGATTTGGTGGAGTTGGTGGTGAGATGATTTGCTTGTCAAGTAAGTCTTGGATCTCATGCCTAAGGCGATAGCAACGGTTGGTTGAGTGGCCTTTGGCTTGGTGGAATTTGCAGTATTCATTCTCATTGTAGCTCTTGGGCAATGGATTTGGTGGTGGTCTTGGGTCGAGAGGTTTCAACAGGCCTCGGCTTTTTAGCTTTTCAAGTACTTTCTCAAGTGGCATATGCAGCTCGGTGAATTGGCGAGGTGGGTTGGTGTCATTTAGGGAGATAGGTTGAATGGGTTGGGCTATGGCATTGACCTCGGCATTGTTTTTCCCAGCAAAGTTCGGCCTGCGGTTCTTTTGGACTTCTTCTGTCTTGATTGACCCATCAGCTATGGCATCCTCAACTTGGGTACCTGCCCCGATAAGAGCCTTGAAATTAGGGAAGTAGTGAGCAAAGAGGTGCTTGTGATACACCGGCAATAGGTTCTTAACCACCAACTGGATCTGATCTTCCTCATTCGGTCTATCCGCCATTTTCGAGGCCTTTTGCCTCCACCTTGTAATGAAAGCGGAAAAGGTCTCATTAGCCCCTTGTTTTGTGGTCTCTAGGTCCCTTCTTGTGACATCCACCTCAGTGTTGTACTTGTAGTGCTCTGAAAACTCATTACATATGTCCTCCCAAGTTCGGGTTCTATTCTCATCCAAGGCTAGGAACCATTTTAAGGCAGAAGTGGCTAGGGTTTCATGGAACATTTGGGCCAAGAGTTCATCTGTCGCTCCTCGAGGGTGCATAGCCCGTACATTTGGGCCAACAGTTTTGTTTTAGGAAAACAAAATAATGACTCCATGTTTAAAAATGGTAAGGCAAATGATCTTTTGGAAACCAGAGAAATCGGGGATTCGGAGGCTAAGTTACGATATGGGAAGGTTTTAGGCAAAGCCTATAGGCACCCATATCGCCCTAAACGGTCTCTTAATTTAATTGGGCTAAATCAATGTCTTAATCACACACAAATCAACAGTTATCACCACAAGACAACATGCATATCATTCATTCATTCATCCATATAATCAAGTAAATCAAAGAAAAAACAGAAAAAGAAGGAGGGGGGAGAAAACCTAGGATACTTAGTATCCTAGGGTGGACTTGAACCTCACGAAGAGCGCCTGTGAACCCACGAAAAAGAAGAGCGCGGAGCCCACAAGGGTTTGGCAAGAATGATATAAGGGGGTTTAAAGACAATAAACAAAAAGGGAGTCGCCACCTCATTTTTTAGGGAAAAGAGGAAAACCACAAAAATGTTTTATTTTCAAAACCACATGACTCCATTAAAGGAAAAGCAAAGTCTTTGAAACCAGAAAATTGGATCCGGGGGCTAAGTTACGACATGGGAAGGTTCTGGGCAAAAGCCCATACGCACCCACATCGCCCGAGTTGGTCTCTTAATTTAATTGGGCTAACTTAAGATCTTTTCCACTCAAATATCATCATATATCATCACAAGGCAGCATGCATATCATATATTTCATCCAATCATCTCATGCATAATCAAACAAATAAAACAAAACAGAAAAAAAAAAGAAAAGAAAAGAAAAACCTAGGATACTTGGATCCTAGGACGGACTTGAGCCTCACGAAGAGCGCCTACGTACCATGCAGCGAAATACATGGATCAAAGTCCACGTAGTTCGAAAAGAATAGGGTTACAACCTAATACAAACCTATGGTAAAAACCCTAGGTTTCCTTATTTGAAAATATATTGGTTTAATCCAAAACAGAAAACTTCCATAAGAGGAAAACCTTGATGAAAACCAGAATTTTATATTGAAGGAAACCTTTGATAATTACCATAAGCTTTGTCACACCCCATTTTTGCACCACCTTACTAGGGCTCATCATTTCATGCATGTTTTTATTTTGTTTTTGAGTCTAGTCACTTGCATTAGTTTTCTAGAGTCACAAGGACAATGGATATGAATTTTGGTTCAAATTGGAGTTGATCTTAAGGGATAATAAGAGCTTTTGTGACTTGAGAGGCATAATCGTCTTTTAAGTCCCAAACTTTTCATTTGACCTTGGAATGATCTCCAAATTGTCAATTGGAGTTCATATGGATGCATATGAGGTATTTCTAGGTTCAATTTGGTAAGTCAATGGCTCGGGATTAAAATGGCTCGATGTAGTTCAAGTTGGTTAATTGACCCTTCCTTGGGTTAGCTCTAATTGACTCACAATTACCAACCAAATCTTTTCAAATTGACTTTCATTAGTCATCATTTTGTACCGGTTGTCATCTTAAGTCCCGTGGCCCTGATGATGAGTTTAGTGTGGTTATTTACGGATTATCCTTGAAGAATTAGTGCGAATCACAGCATGAGATTTTTGGTTAAAATGAAAAGAAAATTATTTTATTAAATTAGCCATTTTTATCATGACACTAACACGTGTACGTATGTGATGAGTGTGTGTACGCACATACGATACATGTGCATGCGTGTTAGCGGTCAGTCTCCCAATTTTATAAAAGACAATTTCCTTTTCCTATTCAGATTAGAAGTCTTTTATCATTATAAAATACCTTTTGATTATTCTCCAAGGAAACCTAGTCCAGGAAGGAAAGGGAAACTCCAGATTTCAGCTATAAATACTCTATTAATGTCTTTAAACAAGGGGGAGGAGAAGAGGGTTTGGAGGGAGTGAAATTCATCATAATTCAGCAGCAGATTTTCTGAAAACCAGCAGTCGTATTTTAATCATAACTTTTTCATCCGAAGTCAGAATTTGATGAAATTGATCTTGTTAGAAAGATAATTCAATTCTCTACAACTTTGTATTTCACAAGCTTTGTCCAAATCCAACGTTTTCATACCCAAAAATGCGATTGAAGTGGCTGCTGCTGCAAAGTGACGAGAATCACTTTTTCTTTTCTCTTGTTCTCTTTTTGTTTTCTATTTCTTTTCAAAGTTGAGTGAGTTTTGATCTCTTTGCTGTGATACCACTTTGACAAAGAGGAGGATTCGTGTTGGTTTGATTCACTCTAAAGACCTGAGGAGCCACGAACAATTGCATACAGCAGCAAGGAAGGCCCTTCCTAAGGTGTGGTATTTGTCCCATGGCAAATAGGGCTGCTTATGTCTGAAATGGCTAAATGCTTGGAGCTAATTGCGCTCAGGTAAGTGGGTGTGAAGGTGCCCCAATTCACCTTTCTTCTTAACTCATCCTCTTCTCCCTATTTAGGGTTAATTTTTAATATGATCCTATGGTTTAATTAGAGGTTTCCTTAACCAACAAAATTCTGGTTTTTATTAAAGTTTCCATTTTGTGGATTTCTTTCCTAAAATCAAACTTTCTATCATATTCAACTCTTTTGATCAAATAAGGAAACCTAGGGTTTTTACCATAGGTTTGTATTAGGATTTAACCTTAGTTCTAATCGAACTACGTGGACTTTGATCCATGTATTTCGTTGCATGGTACGTAGGCGCTCTTCGTGAGGCTCAAGTCCGTTCTAGGATCCAAGCATCCTAGGTTTATTTATGTTTTCTTTTCTTCTTTTTATTTTATGTTTTTATTTGCTTATTATGCATGGATGGATGAATGAAATATATGATATGCATGCAATTCTTGTGATGATATACTTGCTGATTTTTGTATGGAAAGACTTTAATTTAGCCCAAATGAACTGAGAGACCGAAAGGGTGACATGGGTGCCTATAGGCTTTGCCTAGAACCTTCCCATGTCATAACTTAGCCTCCGAATCCCCGATTTCTTTGGTTTTCAAAAGATTGGTTTTTGCCTTTCCTTTTTTTTATGGAGTCATTCAAATTGTTTTCCTAAAACAACCTGATTTTTAGGGTTTTCCTTGTTTCCTTTAAAAAATAAGGTGGCGACTCCTTTCCTTTTTCTTTTTCAAACCCACTTTCTTTTCAATCCCTCGTGGGCCCAATTTCCGGGGTTCACAGTTTGGCGACTCCACTGGGGATTTGTGGGCTAGACTCTATAAAGTTTAAATGGGCTAGGTTAATTTCTTATGTTTAATTAAAATCAATCACATTGCATCCGCTTGATTATGTGCTTTCATTTATTGCATTGTGTGCGCAAACTCTTGCATGTTAGGATCGATGTCCCTCGATGTATCCTTGCCAACGATCGGCCTAGTCTCAACCTTGGTTTTCCTGATTCCATGTGTTGGGGCGAAAGCTATCAACCTCTCTTGCCTAGTACCCTTGGGCTTGCCCTTGGGTATATTAAATGAGTTAATCACGTACTGCTGGACCCACGTGGCGTTCCTGATGCCACATGTGGTTAGGTATAAGGATTGCTCAAGCAAGTGAAGGACCCTAGCCTACCCTTATCATTAGTCTATATAGACAGACTTGTAGGACACTACGGTCTCACCTTTATGCACCCACAATTGTTTGTAATGATGCTATGCCGTGTTTGTGGTGTGAGGCTTTATATCTTATGCCCTTAATATAGACCTTTAAACCCTAGCCTTCGTTAAGGCCATGGGTTAGGAGGAATAAATTAAGGAAATAGGATGTAAAGCTATGTTTGTGATGTGCTAGTCCTAGGGGATTAATTAAACCTAATTGAAGGACTCTATGCCCTATTCTTTAAAACATACCCTTAATCCATGACCCCTGTAAAGGTAATTGGATAAAAGGAATGAATTAATTGAACATGGTGTAGAGACCGAATTCATTAAGGAAAATATGGAGGTTTAGGACAGATCCTTAGGCTAAAGGTTAAAACTTTTCTATCCATAGACGTGCTGGCTTGTGTGAACCCCAGAAATGGTTAAGGCCCACAGGAGGGTTTAAAAGTCGCCAATCTGTGGACCCAGGAAAAGAGGGCCCACGAATGGGTTTGGAAAAAGAAAGGAGTCGCCACCTTATTTTTTAAAGGAAACAAGGAAAACCCTAAAAACAGTTTTGTTTTAGGAAAACAAAAGATTGACTCCATATTTAAAAATGGAAAGGCAAATGATCTTTTGGAAACCAGAGAATTCGGGGATTCGGAGGCTAAGTTACGATATGGGAAGGTTCTAGGCAAAGCCTATAGGCACCCATATCGCCCTAAACGGTCTCTTAATTTAATTGGGCTAAATCAAAGTCTTAATCACACATAAATCAACAGTTATCATCACAAGACAGCATGCATATCATTCATTCATTCATCCATATAATCATGTAAATCAAAGAAAAAACAGAAAAAAGAAAGAGGGGGGAGAAGAAAACCTAGGATACTTAGTATCCTAGGGCGGACTTGAACATCACGAAGAGCGCCTACGTACCATGTATGGAAATACATGGATCAAAGTCCACGTAGTTCGAAAGGGAATAGGGTTATAACCTAATCAAGGCCTATGGTAAACCCTAAGTTTCCTTTCAAGTAAAACATGGTAAGCTTCCAAAAATGAACGATTCTCAAAAGGTTTTTGGTAAGTATGGAATTTGATAAAAGATGGAAACTTTGATTTAAAAGGTATTCTTTATTGAAAGGAAACTATAGAATCTACCATACCCCTCTATTAGGAAACAACCCTAGGGGGGGGAGAAAGGGAAAGTTTCAAGGAAAGGAAAGAAGGGTGAATTGGGGCACCCTCACACCCTACTTACCTTAAGCAAAAGCAACCTGTCAAAGTAACCACCCTATTGCATAGGGTAATTACCTTATTTGTAAGATTTCATCTCACAATAGCCAAAATAACCACCCCACATTGGTGGGGTAGTTGCACCTGTTGTACCTGTCAAAGCACCTGCAATTTCCATGCAAAACATACCAAAAATACCAACCAAACAAGCTAGATTCCAAATCAAGCCATTATCATGCCCAAACATGGGCTAACACATGCTCAAAATATCATAACAAGGACAAATAACAGATCTGGACAGAATTGAAATAAGGCTCAAAATCAACCACAAGTCATGCAACAACATGAATCATAAGCTAACTAAAACCCTAATTCAACCCTACATGCAATGACATGCAAAAACCCTAAAATCAACTACTATGAATGCAGAAAAATGTCATAGCTATCAAATATGCAGCACATATATGTCAACTATGAAGAAAACACAAAGAAAAACCCTAAGCTATCATGCTATATGCTACTTTCCTAATACAAGGATGAATGAAACCCTAGAATCACAATTGTGCTCAAAATCACATAAAATAACTCTAAATCATGCAAAGCCCATCATAGACATCATGTTAATCATGCATATTAATCAATAGAAGCATCCACACATGAGAAAAATACAAGCTTGCACATGAAGTATAGCTATTCTAAACATAAACTCAATTTCAGCACTAAGGAAACCCTAGAATCCCAAACATGCAGTAAATCACATGGGACATCATCCTAGCATACTAAACAGCCCACAAATATTATACTAATCATGCATACTAACTAATAGAAATAGCAAAACACAACAAAAACACAAACTTTAATATGCAAAAGAGTTATTTCATGCAGAAAACCGTTTCAGCACTAAGGAAACCCTAAAGTCCCAAACATGCAGTAAATCACATGGAATAACATCCTAGCATACTAAACAGCCCACAAATATGATCCTAATCATGCATACTAACAGCAAAACACAATAAAAACACAAACTTTAACATGAAATAATGACTATTCCATGTAAAACCCTAGAAAAGACTCTAAAAGAAAACCCTAAAAACACAAAGACTCATAAAACCACATAGAATGACATTATATCATGCAAAACCAGCCATAGACAATATCCTAATCATGTATTCTAAGCATTAGAAGCATCAACACATGATAAAACAATAAGCTTTTAACATGAAGTAATGCAAAGCTATGCAAAAAAAAACCTAGTTTGAATGAAAGAGAGAAAGGGGGAGGGGTATACCTTTTGTGGCTGCTGTAGAGAGTCCTCCTCCTCTTGTGTGCTGCTGGGAACAACCTCCTTCAAGCCTTCAAGCAATGCTCCAGCCTTCCTTCAAACTTTCTCTCACACTCTCTCACTCTAAGTTTAGGTTAAACTACCCTAAGGATGGCTGCCATAGCCTCCAAGTCTCACCAAAGTGCCTCCAAAGTGTCCCCCCATTGCTGAAGTATAAGGGGGTATTTATAGGGATTGAGGGAAAATCCTCAATGGTTGGGATTAAAACCCTAGGGATTGATCCAAGGGCTCTTAGAGGTTACCTTGGGGCTCAAGTAGGTCAAAAAGGGCTGAAATTAGGGTTAAATGGCGGCCAAAGGCGAGCAAATCCGAGAAAATAGGGTGGGAGCCGCGTCAAGGCTCAAAAAAGGAAAGTGGCTCGGGTGACCACCTGGGGCTGGGCGGCTAGCAGCCTGGGCCCAGGCGGCTAGCCGCCCAGGCCTGGGTGGTCACCCGAGGCTCTGTCAGCATATGCCCATTTTTGACCCCTTTGACTTCCAAATGTGTTTTAGGGTTCAAATTAACTCCGATTTTGACGAAACGAAAGCCAAAACGACCGTGTTTCGAAGGGGAATGTAATTTGAGTCACTTGAGGGTGAGAAACCCTAGCCATGGCTGCATGGTTGAGTCCTACAAAGGTGGTTAACCGCTATGCCTCACCATCGCTTAGCTTAGGTATGCACATAGGGTCGCACCGAATGCTTTCCAATTCGAAATTCAACCTCCCTAAACACATTTGGGGATGAAATCAAGACCAATCAAGGTCAAATGAGTAGTCATAGAGTGAAAATCATGAACCAATTCGAGCTAACCCGAAGTAGGTCTTTTAGCCAACCTGAGCCTTATTGAGCCATTCTAATCCCGAACCATCAATTCATCGAATTGAACCCACAAATACCTCAAATGCAATCATATGAACTCCAATTAGCAACTCGGAGATCATTTCAAGGTCAAATGGAAAGTTTGTGATCAAAAAGACAATTATGCCCCTCAAGTCACAAAAGTTCTTATTAACCCTCAAGATCAACTCCAAATTGAACCAAAATTCATACACACCATCCTTAGGACCCTAGAAACTCAATGCAAAAGACTAGACTCAAAAAGGAAACAAAAAGACACATGCAATGACAAACCCTAGCTAAGGTGGCAAAAATGGGGTGTGACAGCTTGGATCCGCAATCCACAAGGGCGCCTAGTGAGTGTTGAGTCCACCCATCAGACAGACATGGCCGACGAAAGAACTAGTGAGGGGCACTTCGACCTTGAGGCTTGCCTGAAAGCCATCATGGCCAAGCTTGATCATACCGCCGAGACATCCGATACCGCATTGAAAATGGCTCAAGAGAACCAACAGAAGATGGTGGATCTTGAACAAAATGGCTCTAAGGCCCATTCCTCGGGTATACCTCATGGGGCTGGCACCGAAGAGGGACCTCAATCCAATGAGAACACCAAGACAAGGGGGGAAAGTAGCTCGAAACCTGAGGTCACCGACCTAGAAGGGGAAGCCAAGGGGAAAGGTTCTAGCAGTGATTCCGTGTTAGCTAGCAAGGTAGAAGCATTGGAGAGAACTATAAAAGGGATTCGCAGGGCTGATGACATGGTCGATGTGCGGACTCTATCCCTGTTTCCAATGGCTCGTATTCCACTACAATTCAAGATGCCGGAGTTAGAAAAGTTCGATGGGACAGGTTGCCCTAAGACTCATTTGAAGATGTACGTGCGAGCTATGCACCCTCGAGGGGCTACTGATGAGCTTTTAGCTCAAATGTTCCATGAAACCTTGGCCACTTCTGCTTTGAAATGGTTCTTATCCTTGGATGAGAATAGAACCCGGACTTGGGAAGACATATGCAATGAGTTTTCAGAGCACTACAAGTATAACACAGAGGTGGACGTTACTCGAAGGGACCTAGAAACTACCAAGCAAGGGGCTCATGAAACTTTCTCCGCTTACATTACAAGGTGGAGACAAAAGGCGTCGAGAATAACGGATAGGCCGAATGAGGAGGACCAAATTCAGTTAGTGGTTAAGAACCTGCTGCCCGTGTATCACAAGCACCTATTTGCCCACTATTTCCCAAATTTCAAAGCTCTCATTGGGGCTGGCACGCAGGTTGAAGATGCTATCAATGATGGGACAATCAAGACTGAGGAAGTGAGGAGTCGCAAGACAAACTTTACTGGGAAGAACAATGCCGAGGTCAACACCATAACTCAACCAATCCAACCCTTTTCTCTTAATGATGTCAACCCACCTCGCCAATTCACTGACCTATTCATGCCACTCGAAAGAGTCCTTGAAAAGCTCATAAGTCGTGACTTATTGAAGCCACTCGACCCAAGACCTCCACCAAATCCCTTACCCAAGAGCTACAATGAGAATGAGTACTGCAAGTACCACCAATCCAAAGGCCATGCCACCAATCGCTGTATTCGCCTTCCCCACCAAGTCCAAGACCTCATTGACAAGCAAGTCATTTCACCACCAACCCGTCCAAATGTCACCCGTAATCCTCTCCCATCACACAACAACACACCCCCACCTAGCACCATAAATGCCATTAGGGTTGAATCCTCTCGCCCTCGCCATCCCATAAGACAATACACTCCGCTCCCCATGACCTTAACTCGTCTCTTCACCATTTGCCGCAATAACAGCCTTATCATGCCACTTCCACCAAAGCCAAGACCATCAACCCCTCACCAATATTGCCAATACCATTGTGCACCCGGCCATGACACCGAGGCTTGTTCTATACTAAAGAAGATCATCCAAGACCTCATTGACCAAAAAGTTTTGTTGCTACCAAAGAAATCTATCCAACAAGAGCTGAAAGAAAGATATGAAGCAGGGGATCCTCAGGTTGGCCTATTAGGTGAAGCGTCGGGGAAATATGATTACTATGTGCTGTACTCAAGCCCAAGTCCGATATCAGATGAGCCGATAGTCCCTTCAGGCTGGGATGACTTGCCGACAGAGATGGAGAGCATCGACATGATAGAATGGGATGACTTGATGAATGACTCCGAGGAAGTCCATGACATATGGGCTAGTGATGATGAGTTGGACCATATAACTAGAGGGGGTCGTCATTTCAAGCCCCCCCACCTAGAATCTGAAAATCCGTTGGAAGATTTGGAAGGGCAGAGGCGTCCTAGCTTGCAAGAAGAAGAGGATGAAGTGCTTAGGCAGCTGAAGAAGACCAATGCCAACATTACTATTTGGGGCTTGCTCATGGCCTCGCATAAGCACAGACAGACCGTGTTGAAACTATTGAATCAGATACAAGTGCCTGTTGACACATCCCCTGAGGGATTGGTACATTTGGTGAATCCAACTCCCAAGAACTCAACCATCGTGTTCACCGATGTAGACCTACCTAAAAGCGGGCCGAGCCATTCTCAAGCTCTCTATGTGACCGTTGACACTATGGGGAAGAGGGTTCCCACCGTTCTTATCGACAATGGGTCCGCACTGAATGTATGTCCTCTCCGAACTGCCACTGTTTTGGGTTTGGGACCCACTGATTTCACGCCATCTGGGCAGACCGTAAGAGCTTATGACAACACCCGCCGAGAAGTAATAGGGGTAGTTACTTTGCCTCTTATCATGGGACCCACTGAATTTAGGGTAGAATTCCAAGTGTTGGATGTGCCGTCATGTTTCAACTTGCTGTTGGGCCGACCTTGGATCCATCCTGCTGGGGCTGTACCATCTTCACTCCATCAAAAGGTGAAGTTTCCTTACGAAGGGGCCATAGTAACACTTCAAGGGGACTATGAATTGAAACTCGCAGGTGTGCCTATATGTGAGATACAACCCGAATCAGCAGCGATACCGCTATCTGGGTTTGACTATGTCCAATGCATTGAAAAAGAGCTCGAAAAGGGTGAATTAATACCCTTGGACTTTTGTCCCCATGGCAACTTGCATGTTGGTGAAATCATGAGAAGAATGAGTTTCTTTCCAGGCATGGGGCTAGGGCGTCGCCAACAAGGGATCCCTACGTCTATTCAAAGCCGTGTCACCTCATACACCTTCGGGCTAGGATATGAGCCCTCCAGAAATGATTATGTGGAAATGCTGAAGAGGAATAAAGAGAAAGTAAGAGCCAAAGCCGAGGGAAGGGTGCCAGACCTGAGGATCTCGCCATATCGACCTACTTTGAATGGTTACTTCGTCAAAGAAGGGGATGATTTTCTATATTGCGGGTTTCCAGAACCCACCTTTGACCAAGCTACCAAGATCCGAGTTCCAGGTTTTGAAATTTTCTTCACCGAATGGTATCCAATCACAGTTGAAAGGGTGGATGATGAATCCATCAATGATGAGTTCTGGGAAAGGAAAGAAGAAGACTGGGCAGAGAACCTTGATGCAGGGGCTATGGCTGAAATGTTCCAAGATATGATCCTCGCCGTGGAAGACTTGACCATTGAAGAACTCCAGGGTTCATCCATTAGCCATGCTACTATGCCACTCCTGAATTGGTACCTTGAATGTGGTGTCATTGCGGAGCTCCATGAAGAAGAAGATCTTGGCCTACCTGACAGCAGCTTGTAGGTGTCTTAGTTTAGCAATATTTCCCTAATTTAATAAGATGTATCTACTTAACTCACTTTGTGGAGTCATAGTATTGATACAGATTTGTTCATTTTTCTTCTTTTGTGTGTCATTCCTACTATTCCTAGTCAATAAAGTGTGTTTTCTTTCCCTATATATGCAGTGTCTCTTTTCTCTCCTCTATGGATATTTATGGCATGGATATAGATCCTAGGAACGATGTCCCCCCGGAACTCGTTGAGCAAAGGAAAAGGGGCGTCACCGAACCTAATATGGATGAATTGGAATCAATCAACTTAGGGACGAATGAATTGCCAAGAATAGTTAAAATTGGGAAAACCCTCTCCCCCGTTGAAAAAGAAAAGATGATCTCTCTCTTGAAAGCCAACATTATGGCTTTTGCATGGTCTTATGAAGACATGCCTGGCATCGACCCCGATATTGTGCAACACTATATCCCCACTAATTCCCTAAAGAAGCCGGTAAAGCAGAAACTCAGAAGATTAAAACCAGAATGGGCCCTAAAAGTAAAAGAAGAGGTAACTAAACAACTAGACGCGGGTTTCCTCCAAGTTGTGGAGTACCCCGAGTGGTTGTCGAATATAGTGCCTGTGCCTAAAAAAGATGGGAAAGTGAGGATGTGTGTCGACTTCTGAGATCTCAACGCCGCGAGCCCTAAGGATGACTTTCCTTTACCCCATATCGACGTGTTGGTAGATAGCACGGTGGGACATGCACTCCTCTCCTTCATGGACGGATTCTCCGGGTATAACCAGATAAAGATGGCGCCTCAAGACATGGAGAAAACAGCCTTTATCACGCAATGGGGAACGTACTGTTACAAAGTAATGCCTTTTGGCTTAAGAAACGCTGGGGCTACTTACCAAAGAGCAGCTACGACCCTATTGCATGATATGATCCATAAGGAAGTCGAGGTTTACGTCGATGATATGATCGTGAAGTCCGTGGATAGGGAAGGGCATTTCAAGGCACTAGAGAAATTCTTAGAGCGAGCAAAAAAGTACAATCTCCGTCTCAACCCACAGAAGTGTGCTTTCGGCGTCACTGCAGGCAAGCTATTGGGGTTTATGATCACTCAGAGAGGTATCGAAGTGGACCCAGGGAAGATAAAAGCTATTGTGGAGATGGAGCCGCCTAGCACTGAGAAGCAGATCCGAGGTTTTCTGGGAAGAGTTCAATACATAAGCCGATTCATTGCCAACTTGACCATGGTTTGCGAACCAATCTTCAAATTGCTTAAGAAATGTGTGCCAAAAGTATGGAACGAAGAATGCCAAGAGGCCTTTGAGACTATTAAGAGATACTTGAGCAATCCTCCAATCTTAGTTCCCCCACGGCAAGGCGCGCCACTTTTGTTATACTTAACGGTCACCGAAACCGCGACGGAAGCTATGTTAGCTCAATATCTTGAAGGGTCTACAAAGGAAAATGCCATTTATTACTTAAGCAAGAAAATGACAGACTATGAAGTGAAGTACAACGCAATTGAAAAGGCTTGTGTGGCATTAGTATGGGCGACGCAGAAACTCCGGCACTACATGATGTCCTTCGAAGTGTTCTTGATAAGTCGCATGGACCCGTTGAAGTACCTGGTAGAAAGGCCAGTATTGTCATTTAGAACTGCTCGATGGTCAATTCTCCTCAATGAATTCGACATCAAGTACGTGAATCAGAAGTCTATCAAGGGAAGCGTCATCGCAGACTACCTAGCCAGCTGTCCGGTGTCATCATCCGCTCCGTTCAACGACCAATTCCCAGATGAGGATGTGCTAGAGATTGGTAGAAAAACTTGGAGAGTATACTTCGATGGGGCAGCCAATAAGAAAGGTTATGGGATAGGAGTCCTGCTGGTCTCACCCGAAGAGGCATTTACACCGTTGGCGGTCAAGTTGGGGTTCGAAGCCACCAACAACATTGCTGAAAATGAGGCCTGTATCCTAGCATTGGAAGCGGCACTTGAATTGGGGATCAAAGAATTAGAAGTGTTCGGGGACTCGGCGCTAATCATTTGTCAGATAAAAGGGGAATAGAAAACTCGAGATGAGAAGCTGCTACCCTACCATGCCTATTTGGAAGCTCTAACCAAGGAGTTCTCAGAGATAGAGTTCAACTACCTTTCAAGAAACAAGAACCAGTTCGCCGATGCCTTGGCAACCCTAGCATCCATGGTGGAGATACCTGAAGGGGGAAATGTGAAGCCGTTGGTAATAGAATGCCGAGACAAGCCTGTGTACTGTTGTGCAATCCGAGGAGGGGAAGTGAATGATGGCCGTCTGTGGTTCCATGACATAAAGAAGTTCATTGAAGAAAGGGAGTAGTACCCAGAAGGAGCATCTCGCATTGATAGAAAAACCCTAAGGCGGTTGGCAAGTCACTATGTACTTTGTGGAGGAAAGCTATATCGGAGATTATACGACGGGATCCACCTGCTGTGTGTCACCGAGGAAGAAGCCGAGCATCTGATTAAAGAAATCCATGAAGGGACAGGGGCTCCGCATATGAATGGCTATATGTTAGCTAAGAAAATCATGAGGTTAGGCTATTATTGGTCTACCATGGAAAGAGACTGCCACGCACATGTCAAGAAGTGCCACAAATGCCAACTGTTCGCCAGTGGACAACATTTGCCTTCTATGCCTTTAACAAGTATGTCGTCACCATGGCCATTCGCGATATGGGGGATAGATATCATCGGACAGATCAAGCCAAAGGCGTCAAATGGGCATAAATACATCCTGGTTGCCATCGACTACTTCACTAAGTGGGTGGAAGCAGCGTCCTTCAAGACCTTGAATTCCAAGAAGGTAGCACAGTTCATACAGCACAGCATCATCTATCGATATGGGGTACCGCATGAAGTTATCTCAGACAATGGCCAGCACTTTCAGAAAGAAACCCATGAGCTCTTGCAAAAGTACGGCATAGCCCACCATCTGTCGTCACCATACCGTCCTCAGACTAATGGAGCGGTGGAAACAGCTAACAAGAACATCAAGAAGATACTACAGAAGACTGCGGACTCACACACAGACTGGCATGAGAAGTTGCCATTGGCTCTATGGGGTTACAGAACATCAATAAGATCGTCAACAGGGGCTACCCCTTATTCCCTAGTTTATGGAATGGAGGCCGTGTTGCCAGTTGAATTGGAAGTTCCTTCACTAAGAGTTGCCGTGGAGAGCCAGATAACAGAAGTGGACTGGGTTAAGAGCCGCTATGATGAGTTAGCTTTGCTGGATGAAAGGCGTTTAAGGGCACTGTATCATGTTCAGGGGTATCAACGGAGAGTTGCCAGAGCATTCAACAAGCATGTCAAAGATCGAGGTCTAAAGAAAGGGGATGTAGTGCTGAAAGAAATCAGAGCTCCAGTGTTCGATCCGCGGGGAAAATTCAAGCCAAGTTGGGGTGGGCCATACATTATCAAAGAGATATTGCCAGCAGGGGCTGTTCGCCTCATGGATTTAGATGGAATTGAGTTCGCTCGTCCAACTAATTTGGATCAATTGAAGAAATATCATGTTTGAAGCCTGCTAGGTTGAAAACCTATAAGGGCGGCCTAGGCAAAAGTTAAGGCATAAGAACTACGTAAGACCTGATTCTCCATTCAAAAACAAAAAAAAAAAACAAAAAAAAAAAAGCAAAACAAAAACAAAAACAAAAAAAGAGAAGAAAAAACCATGGAGATACGTAGGCAACCCATAAAGTTACCTTGGGTGCGGTCTAAATCAAACAAGAAAATCCCAAATTTGATTTATTATTGGCAATTTATTCAAAACTAAAATTGATTGACATAGCAATTCATTGGTATTAAGTAAAAGAACTATAAATATGCCATAAATATCCTATTCTATTTTCTTGAGCCTCTTTGCAGCTCGCTCCTCAGCTTTCTTCTTCTCTCTTTCATGTCTTCTTTTCTTCCTCAAGTCATGTTCATAAGCTGCTGTCACTGCTTCCATAATATCTTCTCTGCAAGATCCAAGTTCGTTGTTCTTGATAAGTCCAAAAATCCTTTCTCTTCGAGTAGTCTCTCTCTCACCTAAATTGCTTTTCAACCATTCCTTATACTCGGGGCTCATCATATATGGACCATCAGTATTCGTAACTTGGGTTAGTATCAACTTGCTAGGCCATCGGTCCTTCGCCCAAGTCACTACAGAAAGACCCGCGGGCACCACAGGATAGTCACCTTTCAAGGAAGTGGGTATGGTTTGCATGGCACCCATCTGACGAAGAACCCTTGAAGGCCAATAGAAGGAAGTAGACCTCAGTCCTATGAGTCTCACCATGGCGCATCCAGAAGTTCGCAGAAGCACCTGTTCACTACAGCCCCATATAAAGACAAACCACTTGATGTTCCTCCATGAAAGGGTTTGGAAGTAACCTAGCCAATCTCTCAATGAAAATTGCCCAGGCAGTTCAATGCGGCGAAGGCAGTAATGCTGGGGCTTGTACGGTGTAATGGCAACTGGTGACAAGAAATTCAGTCTTTCAAGCAACCACATCTGCAGTATAATGGGGCTACCTCCTAAGGAAACCTTTGGGTCCTCATGGACTTTATCCAAACCATTCAGGGTTTCAGCTAGCACCATGGGAATCAAGTTATGGCCCTTGGCAAGGAGAGGAATCAAGTCACAGATTTGAATGGGAACATGTGGAGTACTAGTGGAAATAAGGAAACGACCAATGAGGCAAAAGGCAAGAGCATGCTTAATAGGAAAGGTAAAATTCAGAATACCTTTACTATCACAAGCTAAAAAAGAGGTTGCCAATTTCATCAAGTCTACCATATGGTCCTTTACAAACGTAGAGGCATATTGTGAGTGAATCCCAAGTAGATTGGAGAAAGAAGTAAGAAAGCTTGGGCGAGGAGTAGGGAGAATGAAAGGACCTACCGTTGAAACTCCATACAATGCACAGAATTCCTCCATGGTTGGGCACAGTTCTTCATAGTTGAAGCGGAACACATGAACTTGAGGATCCCAAAAATATGTAGCAGCAGTCAAGAGGTTCGTTTCAAGCCTCACATGCCTCAAGGAGAGCAATGGATCCAAGCCAAAGCACTTGAACTCAGATTTTGCTTCAGCACTCATAACTCTCAAAAACCCTCCTAAAAATTTGTCTAGAGCCTCCATAACTTCTAATGAATGAATACAAGTAGGTTTAGGAACCTCTTGGATGTGTTTTTATAGGGAAAAGGTCACCAATCCAAGTTCAAATAGGAAAAAACCCATCAGAATAGGAAGTTTCCTATTCAAAGTGGGATTTCCGCTTCGGGCTCGGGTAACCACCCAGGCCTGGGCGGCTAGCCTCCCGAGGCCTGGTGGTCACCCAAGCCACCTTGTTTTGGCTTTCTCCCTCGCTTTGTCTCGCCTTGACGCGTGATCAAACCTCCTTCCAAATGAGATATTCAACACTTTTTGAACTTAAAATCAATCAAATTCCATCTTGAAATCAATTCCTTGAATTGATTTTATGTTCAAAAGGGTTGAATATATTTCCCTTGTGTCATGCCAACTCAAGTGACAATGTGTTAAGTCACTTTCCTCTTGCACCATGCCTGTTCAATCTTGATAAATTGATCATATATCCTCATTTCAAATCTTGATTTTTCATCCCACTTGGTTGAATATACTCATCATTTGAATATATTCTTCCATTTCAAAAGTGTATTCATTCTTTGAATATGCTTCTCAGCTTCAAATTCTCATTCTCTATCATACTTGGTTGAATATATTCATCACTTGAATATATTCTTCTATTTCAAAAGCATGTTCACCCATTGAATATGCTTCCTAGTTTCAGATCCTCATTATCACTTACTTGGTTAAATGTATTCATCACTTGAATATATTTCTCCATTTCAATGGTATACTCATCACTCGAGTATACTTCTCAGATATTTCGTCACTTACTTGGTTAAGTATATCCATCGCTTGGGTATATTTCTCCATTTCAATGGTATGTTCATCACTTGAACATACTTCTCAGATCATTTGTCACTTACTTGGTTAAGTATATCCACCACTTGGGTATATTTTTTCCATTTCAATGGTATGTTCATCACTTGAACATACTTCTCAGATCATTTGTCACTTACTTGGTTAAGTATATCCACCACTTGGGTATATTTTTTCCATTTCAATGGTATACTCATCACTTGAGTATACTTCTCAGATATTTTGCCACTTACTTGGTTAAGTATATTCATCACTTGAATATATTTCTCCATTTCAATAGTATGTTCATCACTTGAACATACTTCTCAGAATATTTGTCACTTACTTGGTTAAATATATTCATGACTAGAATATATTTCTCCATTTCAATGGTGTACTCATCACTTGAGTACACTTCTCAGATTATTCTCTTACTTGCTTAAGTATGTCCATCGCTTGGATATATTTCTCTATTTCAATGGTATGTTTATCACTTAAACATACTTGTCACTTACTTGGTTAAGTATATCCATCACTTGGATATATTTCTCTATTTCAATGGTATGTTTATCACTCAAACATACTTGTCACTTACTTGGTTAAGTATATTCGTGACTAGAATATATTTCTCCATTTCAATGGTGTACTCATCACTTGAGTACACTTCTCAGATTATTCTTATCTTACTTGGTTAAATATATCCGTCGTTTGGATATATTTCTCCATTTCAATGGTATGCTCATCACTTGAGTGTACTTCTCAGCTTACTTGGTTAAATATATCCATCACTTGGATACATTTCTCCATTTCAAAAGTGTGTTCATCACTTGAACGTACTTCTCAGTCTTTTTCAATCATTAAGTATACTCATCACTTGAGTATATTTCTCAGCATCTTTTTCATCACTTGGTTAAATATGTTCGTGACCTGAATATATTTCTCCATTTCAAAAGTACACTCATCACTTGAATACACCTCTCAGATTATTCTTATCCTACTTGGTTAAGTATATCCATCGCTTGGGTATATTTCTCCATTTCAATGGTATGTTCATCACTTGAACATACTTCTCAGATTATTTGTCACTTACTTGGTTAAATATATTCATCACTTGAATATATTTCTCCATTTCAATGGTATACTCATCACTTGAGTATACTTCTCAGTTCACTCTCTATCTTACTTAGTTAAATATATTCGTGACCTGAATATATTTCTCATTTTTCAAAAGTATGTTCATCACTTGAACGTACTTCTCAGTCTTTCTCAATCATTAAGTATCCTCACCACTTGAGTATACTTCTCAGATTTCATTCTCACATTACTTGGTTAAATATATTCGTGACCTGAATATATTTCTCCATTTCAATGGTATACTCATCACTTGAGTATACTTCTCAGATATTTTGTCACTTACTTGGTTAAGTATATCCATCGCTTGGATATATTTCTCCATTTCAAAGGTATGTTCATCACTTGAACGTACTTTTCAGATCTCATTCTCATCACTTGGTTAAATATATTCGTGACTAGAATATATTTCTCCATTTCAAAAGTATGTTCATTCGTAGTGGCTTGAATATGCTTCTCTTGACAATCATCAACCCCCAGTGGTTTAAGTATACTCATGACTTGAGTACACTTCCTTATTTCAGTCTCAGGTTTTCAACCTCCCATCATTGTTTGGTTACAGTGTGTGATTTCTCCAGGCTTTTTGGCCAAAAATGGGTTGTTCTTTATCATTGGTTCACAAGTGTAACTTGTTCGCCAATGAGGGGCTTCTGTCACACCCCATTTTTGCACCACCTTACTAGGGCTCATCATTTCATGCATGTTTTTGTTTTGTTTTTGAGTCTAGTGACTTGCATTAGTTTTCTAGAGTCACAAGGACAATGGATATGAATTTTGGTTCAAATTGGAGTTGATCTTGAGGGATAATAAGAGCTTTTGTGACTTGAGGGGCATAATCGTCTTTTAAGTCCCAAACTTTTCATTTGACCTTGGAATGATCTCCAAATTGTCAATTGGAGTTCATATGGATGCATATGAGGTATTTCTAGGTTCAATTTGGTAAGTCAATGGCTCGGGATTAAAATGGCTCGATGTAGTTCAAGTTGGTTAATTGACCCTTCCTTGGGTTAACTCTAATTGACTCACAATTACCAACCAAATCTTTTCAAATTGACTTTCATTAGTCATCATTTTGTACCGGTTGTCATCTTAAGTCCCGTGGCCCTGATGATGAGTTTAGTGTGGTTATTTACGGATTATCCTTGAAGAATTAGTGCGAATCACAGCATGAGATTTTTGGTTAAAATGAAAAGAAAATTATTTTATTAAATTAGCCATTTTTATCATGACACTAACACGTGTACGTATGTGATGAGTGTGTGTACGCACATACGATACATGTGCATGCGTGTTAGCGGTCAGTCTCCCAATTTTATAAAAGACAATTTCCTTTTCCTATTCAGATTAGAAGTCTTTTATCATTATAAAATACCTTTTGATTATTCTCCAAGGAAACCTAGTCCAGGAAGGAAAGGGAAACTCCAGATTTCAGCTATAAATACTCTCTTAATGTCTTTAAACAAGGGGGAGGAGAAGAGGGTTTGGAGGGAGTGAAATTCGTCATAATTCAGCAGCAGATTTTCTGAAAACCAGCAGTCGTATTTTAATCATAACTTTTTCATCCGAAGTCAGAATTTGATGAAATTGGTCTTGTTAGAAAGATAATTCAATTCTCTACAACTTTGTATTTCACAAGCTTTGTCCAAATCCAACGTTTTCATACCCAAAAACGCGATTGAAGTTGCTGCTGCTGCAAAGTGACGAGAATCACTTTTTCTTTTCTCTTGTTCTCTTTTTGTTTTCTATTTCTTTTCAAAGTTGAGTGAGTTTTGATCTCTTTGCTGTGATACCACTTTGACAAAGAGGAGGATTCGTGTTGGTTTGATTCACTCTAAAGACCTGAGGAGCCACGAACAATTGCATACAGCAGCAAAGAAGGCCCTTCCTAAGGTGTGGTATTTGTCCCATGGCAAATAGGGCTGCTTATGTCTGAAATGGCTAAATGCTTGGAGCTAATTGCGCTCAGGTAAGTGGGTGTGAAGGTGCCCCAATTCACCTTTCTTCTTAACTCATCCTCTTCTCCTTATTTAGGGTTAATTTTTAATATGATCCTATGGTTTAATTAGAGGTTTCCTTAACCAACAAAATTCTGGTTTTTATTAAAGTTTCCATTTTGTGGATTTCTTTCCTAAAATCAAACTTTCTATCATATTCAACTCTTTTGATCAAATAAGGAAACCTAGGGTTTTTACCATAGGTTTGTATTAGGATTTAACCTTAGTTCTAATCGAACTACGTGGACTTTGATCCATGTATTTCGTTGCATGGTACGTAGGCGCTCTTCGTGAGGCTCAAGTCCGTTCTAGGATCCAAGCATCCTAGGTTTATTTATGTTTTCTTTTCTTCTTTTTATTTTCTGTTTTTATTTGCTTATTATGCATGGATGGATGAATGAAATATATGATATGCATGCAATTCTTGTGATGATATACTTGCTGATTTTTGTATGGAAAGACTTTAATTTAGCCCAAATGAACTGAGAGACCGAAAGGGTGACATGGGTGCCTATAGGCTTTGCCTAGAACCTTCCCATGTCATAACTTAGCCTCCGAATCCCCGATTTCTTTGGTTTTCAAAAGATTGGTTTTTGCATTTCCTTTTTTTTATGGAGTCATTCAAATTGTTTTCCTAAAACAACCTGATTTTTAGGGTTTTCCTTGTTTCCTTTAAAAAATAAGGTGGCGACTCCTTTCCTTTCTCTTTTTCAAACCCACTTTCTTTTCAATCCCTCGTGGGCCCAATTTCCGGGGTTCACAAGCTTGTATTAAGAAGTAACCCTAGGAGGGAGAAGAGAAAAGAAAGAAAAGAAAGGTGAATTGGGGCACCTTCAAACCCTACTTACCTGAGCGCACAAGCTCCAATCATTAGCCATTTCAGACCATAGCAGCCCTATTTGCAATAGGACAAGCATTGTACTTGTTTGCACCCTTACAAGTGCACACAATCATGCAAAGAAAACAATATCCTAATCTGGACAGAACCTTGACAAAGCCTAAAATCATCCATTAATCATGCAAACAACAAGAATAATGAATAACTAAGGACTTTAACTCAATCCTACATGCAATGACTCGACTAACATGCATAAAAACCTATGAAAGACACACTAACAAGCATAAGAGACTCCAATAACATCAATAAACATGATAACAAAGCATATTCTAACCAAAAAGATGATATTTCATGTAAAATATGAAAATAGGCCTCCCTACGGCGAGCTCTCTTAAGCGAAACTATCCTAGAATAATTTCACGTAAGAAAGTCGTTATGGGGAAGTGCAATCAGCATATCCTACGTAAAATATATACCCTAGAACACAATAGAAGTGATTTCATGCTTAAACACATCACAGAAGACTCTCATGCAAAACCTCACTCAATGAAAAGGATAATTATCCTTAGAAAAGGATAATGTCTCCAAAAACCCTATAAAATATACTATATGAATGCAATCCTAGCATGATTCAACTATATGCAGCATATATAGAATGATTATGATGAGCAACAACTCACAAAGCTAAGCTAAGTATGCTGTATGAAACTTGTGCGATTTCAGGGTTATCGAAACCCTAATCTCACAACTATGCATTAAAACCTACTAAATGACTCTAAGACATGCTCAAATTATCATGAATATCATTCATATCATATATATTAACTAACAGGAGCGTCAATTCATGATAATAATCACAGCAACCTAAACATATGAACTATGCATGATTTAAGAGGATAAAAAGAGTAAGGCTATCTAATCCTTAGTAAACCAGGGATTATCAAGCATATAAAGCCATGAACTATCCTAAAATCATTCATATAACATCATGTAAACATTGAATTCAATCCATAAGAAGAACAATTGCATGCACCACAACTATCCTAGAAGAAGAAGAAGAAAGAGAAGAAGGAGAAGCAGAAATTCATGTTCAGCATAAAAGGGGTAGGCTTACCTCTTGTAGACTCTTCCTTGTCTTCAATCCTCTTGTTTCCTTGCTTGCTTGGGGTTGAAGAGCCTCCTCTTGAAGTCCTTCTAGCTCTCCAAACTCGTAGCTCCCTCTCTCTCTAAGTGTAAAGTGCAATTCCTCTCCCCTATGTGCTGAATATCATGTCCTTTATATAGAGAACTGACCCCCTAAACCAATGGCTAGGATTAATTCATTAAATAATGATCCTAGGGCTATTAGAGACTCTCTTGGTGCTCAAACAACTCAAACCTACACACTCCTAAGCTCAGACAAGTTGTTTTGGCGGAGGAAACCGTCAAAAGAGGGATAGAAGAGTCAGAGTTTGACTTAAAGAAGGACTCCTCGGGTGACCAACTAGGCCTGGACAGTTAGCCGTCTGGGCCCAGACGGCTGACCGTCCAGCCCCGGACGGTTACCCGAGGGTCCTCTATTTTTTCTCCGGTTTTGACTCCCACTTGCTGTAGAAGTCCTAAAATGCTCAAATTAAGTCCGATTTTGACGAAATAAAAGCCAAAACGACCGTGTTTCGAAGGGGAACACATTTTTAAGTATTTTGGGACAAAAATCCTCAACCATGGGTGCATGGTTGGGTTTTACAAAGGTGGTTAACCATGGTGCTTCACCGTCGCTAAGCTGGGTTTGTACACAAGGTCGAACCGAATGCTTTCCCAATCGAAAATTGATCTTTCTAAACATGTTTAGGAGATAAATAAAGCCCAATTGAAGTTAATTGAGAGAAAATTGGTTGGGTCTTATGAGTCAATTTGAGCAAACCAAGAAAGGGTCTTTTAGCCAACCCGAACCATTACGAGCCGAATTGATCTTAAACCATTAATTCATAAAATTGAACCTATATATGGACTCTATATAACCATATGAACTTGATGGGATGACTCGGGATTCATTCCAAGGTCAAATGGAAAATATACGGCTTAAAAGACGATTATGCCCTTAAAGTCGCAAAAGTTCTTATTGACCATCGAAATGAATTCCAAATCGCTTCAAAATTCATACACATGATATTCAATGCCATAGAAACTCAATGCAAAAGACTAGACTAAAAAAGGACTCAAAATCCTACATGAAATGATATGTCCTAGCTAAGGTGACAAAAATGGGGTAGAAGCCCCTCATTGGTGAACAAGTTTCACTTGTGAGCCAATGATCAAAGAACAACCCATTTTTGTTTGATGGATTAACCTTATTAATACCAACAAACTCAAATGGAATCAAAAGGATGGACTTCGTTATATCCAAGCATGCGACGATTTCATCGAAGCTAATAATTGATTGCATACCAACATTCGTTGGTGCGCTCATGCAAATGCCTTTACCATGCACTAATTGCATTAGTGATATAACAACACATTCTTGCTTGATGGATTAATCTCATTACTACCAACAAACTCAAATAGAACCATAAGGATAGACTTCGTCATATCCAAGCATGCGACGATTTCATCGAAGCAAAGAATTGAATGCATTTCTATGCATGCCAACATTCGTTGGTGCGCTCATGCAAATGCCTTTACCATGCACTAATTGCATTAGTGATATAACAACACATTCTTGCTTGATGGATTAATCTCATTAATACCAATAAACTCAAATAGAACCATAAGGATAGACTTCGTCATATCCAAGCATGCGATGATTTCATCGAAGCAAAGAATTGAATGCATTTCTATGCATGCCAACATTCGTTGGTGCGCTCATGCAAATGCCTTTACCATGCACTAATTGCATTAGTGATATAACAACACATTCTTGCTTGATGGATTAATCTCATTAATACCAACAAACTCAAATAGAACCATAAGGATAGACTTCGTCATATCCAAGCATGCGACGATTTCATCGAAGCAAAGAATTGAATGCATTTCTATGCATGCCAACATTCGTTGGTGCGCTCATGCAAATGCCTTTACCATGCACTAATTGCATTAGTGATATCCACATGGTCTTCTCATGATGCAAAGCTAGTTGCACTAGTGCATCACAAGGTACCCTACCAATCTCATTGGCATTCTCAAAATGAGTTATTTCATAACTCATAAATCATCATTCTATGTGAATTATTGGTGAATTGAATGTCCATCAATTCAAAACCAAGGGCATTTCATGCCAGTCTTACTGGGGATAACAAATGTGGTGAGTTATTTCATAACTCATGACTCATCGAATTATGATTTCATGCCACTTTCAGTGGAAAAAAACAAAGATATGGAGTTATTGCATAACTCATGTATCATTTCATGTGAAATTGTGATTTCATGCCACTTGCTGTGGAAGTAACAAAGATGGGGAGTTATTGCATAACTCATGAATCGTCATTTCATGTGAAATTGTCTTTATCACATGATATGAGACCCAATTGCAAGTCAATTGATTCAAAATCAAGCTCATTTCTTATCATTTTATGTGAAACTATCCTTATCACATGGAATGACAATGTATTGGGAGTCATTCAACTCCAAATCAAATGCATTTCATGTGAAATTGTCTTTATCACATGAAATGATAATGTATTGAGAGTCATTCAACTCCAAATCAAGTGCATTTTATGTAAAATTGTCTTTATCACATGAAATGATAATGTATTGAGAGTCATTCAACTCAAAATCAAGTTCATCACTTATCATTTCATGTGAAATTATCTTTAACACATGAAATGACATTGAATTGAGAGTTAATTGATTGAAAATCAAGCTTATTTCATGTCATTTCATGTGAAATTATCTTTATCACATGATACAACATTAATTTTGAAAGTCAATTGATTGAAAAACAAAGTGCATTTCATGCCCTCTTCACAAAGATAGCAAGTTACTTCGTAGCTAGCATAGCTCATGAATCATCATTTCATGTGAAGTTATCTTTATCACATGACTAGCAAGTCATTTCATGTGAAATTATCTTTATCACATGATATGATATCATTATCATCTCCTAGAGAATTGAATTCCAAGACTTGAAAGTCAATCAATTCAACACTAAGCTCATTTCATGAGAAAGCCATTTATCATGGCTATTGCAACTCCTCGTTATGCGGGCGGATACAATCACCCAAGGTTCAAAAATTTCATTGAAACTTGATAAACTTGAAGGCTATATTCATCCCATAACTCAAGGATTACACAAGGAGTCGATTTGGAGAAGTTTAGAGGTCGCGAGCGCGCGAAACGGGGCAAACGGGCAAAGCGGGCTAGGGTGACCAACTAGCCTCAGATGGTCAACCGTCTAGGGCAGGACGGCTGACCGTCCAGGGTGGGACGGTTACCCGAGCCCACTATGAAAAATTCTGGGTTTATAAAACCCAACTCTTGCCCACTCATTCTCACATTCTCCCATTCGAAAATTAGAGAGTTTCTCTCTCTAAACTCACATCCTATCTTCTCCAACTCTCATTTTCTCATTCCTACTTCAAAAACATTCAATCCAAACATCAAATGCACATCAAACAACAACAAATCAAGCCCATTTAGCAATCAAAACAACCAATTCACATCATCTTGTGAAATCAAATCAAATCAAACCCATTTTTCACAAACCCAACTCCATCATCAAGGATGTCATCAAGCAAGGACTCAAACACCAAGTATCCATTCTATGGGGTCAAAAGCACATACAAGGCACCACTCTATGATGCTCCACAAGCTAGGGTGTTGCTTGAACCCGAGAAGCATCTCTCATTCATTCATTCCCAACAAGAAGTAAGTTTACCCAACTTAACAATTTTCTTTTGAATCTTTCGATTCTTTTGATGAAGTTGCATTCCCTTCTACTTCTTTTGAATACCCCTTGGGTTGTTGAGTGATATCCCTTGATTTGGCAAGGATTGAACACACAAATTCTTTTCATTTGAAAGCTTGAAAAATGGCACCCGCCAAGTGTTCGATAAGATTCCCAAGTGAAATAAAGATGTTCAATCTTTACCAAATCAATGTATATCAACAAGTAAACCCTCAAGTGAGTAATATGCTATGATTTAGCAAGGATTGACCATAAAAATTCTTTTGTTTCAAGGCTTGGGAGGTGTCACCCACCAAGTGTTCGATAAAATGCCCAAGTGATAAAAAAGTGTTCAATCCTTGCCAAATTAAGGCACATGAACAAGTAAACTCATAAACATCCATTAGCAATGAATAAAAACAAACTTTTGACATCTTTTGGAAAACGATTTGAAACCAATTGCTAGTGTAAGCTTATTATTTCCATGTTCTTTTAACTAACCCTCAAGGTATTTTCAATGGCTATAGCCCAACTTTCAGGACATGCGCACTCGGTCCTCTGTCAAAGGACTCATTGAATGGTGGCGGAACATGGAAAACTTCCAACCCATTACCAAGGGCTATGTCGAAAAGGCCGATTTTGGTCCATTCCTAGATTCTCTATGGAATGACCAATGTGATAGGCAAGCTTTGCTAGCCTTGTCTGAGCTATGGTGGGACACCACCAATACATTCCATTTTGGCTTCGGGGAGATGACACTAACCCCCAAAGACTTCACCATGATCACGGGCTTAAGTATTAAGGGCAAAAGCTTGGAGTTCTATGAGGAGGCTCACACGGATGAGGATTATCTCCTAGCTTACCTTGGGATGGAAATCGAGGTCATCAAGAAAGTAGTGCGACGCACTTGGCTTTTCAACAAGTTTGCTAAGCAAAAGGAGAGCGAGGGTGCAAGCCCCGATTGTATTACAAGGGCCTTCCTTCTGTACATGATCTCATGCACATTCTTTGCCGGGACGGGCGACCTAGCCCCTTTGGGTCTTCTTGCAAGCATGGAGGATGTTGACAAGATTAGGAAATTCAACTGGGGAGGGGCTGCTCTAGCCCCCATGTATCGCACAATGTGTGACATGTCACGTGGTGTGACCAAGGACTTTGGCGGGATGCCCTTTGTTTGGGAGGTAAGGCTACTTCCCTTTCATTCCTTTTTATTTTGTCCTTATATTATCTTTCTTTTTGACTCTTTTCTCAATTTTTGACAGGTTTGGTGCTATGAGTATGTAATACTCGTAATTTTTAAATAGGGTATTAAGGGTTTAATCTATGGTTAACGTAGTTAATCCCTTGATTTGTCGGATGATTACATGCATGGGGAATGCATGTGTATGATATTTTGATGTTGGATATGTTTTGATGCTTGTTTTGGTGCATTGAGTATCTTTCGGGTGCGCTTAGCCTCATTTGCAACTTAAAGGCTTAAACTGCTGAAATTTGGCTAAGTGTTGGAGAAAAGTGGATTTTCGTAAATCTTTGTTTTGAAGGATAATTTTTGGCGGTAATGGGAGTTTATAATATTATAAGACATTGGTGATTTTATGGGATTTTATTAGCATGTTTGGATTGGGTTCCACGCATGTTTGTTTTAGGAAAATCTGTCGGGCGACGGATTTTGTACTAAAACTTGAAATTTAGATTTTGATATATTGGGTATTTGATTTTTTTGATATTTTATTTGGATTCAAATGGGGGGTTATTTGCTTATTTTCATTAAATAACTTAAAGTAAAACTTAAATGTTTTTAATGAAAATAAGGCAGGGATGTGTACTGTGTGGGTTTATACACAATTGCCTGAGTTACTGGGCAATTTCAGCAAGGGACGATCGATCGTGCCTTGGGGACGATCGATCGTGGGTGTCCCAGAAACATGTTTTGGCTTTTGTTTTTCACGATCGATCGTGCCCTCAGACCACGATCGATCGTGCATCGCGGTTTTTGCAAATTTTTTTGCGTAAAATGACGAAAATGCCCCTCACCCCTTATAAAAACCCATCCCACACGATTTTAGACCAAAATCTGGTCTTTTTGGGCCGAGAGAGAGAGAGAGAGAGGGAGAGAAGGAGAAGAGGGGACGGAGGCTCGACGGCGTCACGCCAGAGCATGGAGACCTCGATCCGACGCCGGCAAGCTCGGATCTAGTGTATTTTAGCCGATCTACGCGTGTATGGTGGTGGATTTGGGTTTTTCTCTCTCTTTGATGCTTGGGAATGCATTATTATGGTTGGATTCATATTCCCCAACCTCTTGGTGGAGCGTGGAGCTTGTTAATGGTGGTTTGAGTTTGGATTTCGTGGGTGTTGGCATGGATTGTCATCCTCACCAACTCCTTTGGCATTCTAGAGGTATTTTCTCATATTTTAGAGTTAGGGTTTGTAGTTTCTTTTGGTTCATCATCTCATTCTTATATCTATGGGTTTATTTATGCATATTGGGGAGTTTTGGTGGTGATTTGGAGTTGGGACCTCCGTCACCAAAATCATCCATGGCATTTGGGAGCTAGGGCTTGGATTGGGAGCGTGCATTTGCATCCTAGGGCTTGGAGTTCATACCCACAACATCAAAGGTTGCATTTTTCCACGCATTTGGTTGAGGTAGGTGCAATTTACATAGGTTTAAACTATTGACATGATAATATGGTATATATTATCATATTATTTGGTATTCATGGGTTTAGAATATGTATATAAATGATTTATGGAATAAATCTTGAAAGAGAATTTTGGGTATTTGACAACATAAATTGGAATTATGTTTATTAATAAGCTTGGTTAATTGTATACATCCTATGGAATATAGATGTAGTGATTTTACGGTTACTTTCCCTGTTTATTCGAGGTTTTCGATTATGATTTCAAGGTTATAATCATAATGAGAATATATATGGTTATTATGATTTTGGGTATAATTATGAAGTTCTTTGATTATGGCTTATATAGCATACCTTGGAGATGATTTTGGTTATAAAATCATTTTATGGTTTATCGCATTGCATGTTGGCATAATCATGCATTAAATGGATTTAATGAATACTGGGTAAAAGTATTGCATCAAAAGGGGTCATTGGAATTGGACTACTTGCAGTCAATGGGACTTTGCGGTGTTTTCCATTCCTTTGGTCCTAGGGTACTTTCCGGTTCCAGGTAGGAACCTTTGTGTTCCCGAATCAGAGGCTACTTTTCGGTTCCAGGTAGGAACCCTTGTGTTGTCCTCTTGGAGGTTGGGTTTAAATCCTCCGTTTCCGCGCGAAGACTCCTGCGGGAGTGGTTGGTAATAAATGGATTTAATGTAAATTGGACATGAGTCACATGCATTGGGCATTATGCATTATTTATTTTAAGTTATGGGTTATAACTTATTTTGGGTTTTGTAATATACTTGGTTAGTATATTTTGCTTTAAATGATATAATGGGTTTTATTTATATCATTGCTTTAGTTTACTATGTCAAATTGTATCTTCTGAGTCGTCAGACTCACGCCTATTATTTTTAAATGTTTTTCAGATAATCCAGGGATTGGTTTGGCTATCTTGGGTGGAAGTGGTTCTTAATGGAAATTTCATTATGTTAATTATCAATGTAATTGAATCAGAAGTGTAAATGTAAATTTAATCAGGGTTGTAATTTTAATTATTTATGGTTGTGTCTACGTGGAATGCGATGCATGGGATGATACCACTACCATGGATGACAGGAAATTTTTATGTATGGATTTTATAACAGGTTTTCACGATGGTATATCCTATCTATGGATGGGTCATGCCGAAAATTTTTAAAATGGTTGAGGTTTTAACACGTGTCATCCACGTTTTATCAAAGGATTTATTAAAGAAAAAGCTTGTTTTATTATCATTGATCACGGCTTAATTAATTCGGGTCGTGACAATTCTTTTTGGTATCAGAGCTTGCTAGTAGATCCACATGGGATGATATGTGGGGGAATAGCATATACGTAGGTATATATATTGGGGTTGAAACCTGTATGGTGTAAGAACATAGAAACATGTTAGGTATACATGCTGATAACTTTGATTTTGGGTATAATCGAAGATTTATAATTTTATTGATAGAATACCAACACACCTTGAGAACATAGAAACATGCTAGGCACACATGTTCTTAGCTGTAGTCGATTCATGATAGAGGCATTATCGAGGCATTTGGGCATATGCACGATTCCAAGAAGAATCGTTTTCATACGCATTTAGGATGGGAAATCCTAATGAGGATGTAGGCATATACATTTGTAGGCATATATATGCATCTTGGGTTGGTTATTACCCATGGTTTGAGGAGTTGAGTGCATGGCATGTGCATTAGTTGTGGCCTAGGAGTTGGGCTTTTTAAGAGTTAGAATGTCCAATGACTTAGGACATCCTTTATTGTGGTTTTGGAGACCGAGTCTCTGGGGTCGAGGCTGAATATGCGTATTCCATTGGTGTTATGGATCATTTGTATTCTATAGTGCATTTTTTTTATCTTGATGATATGAGATTATCGGGGTTGATAATCTTTGTATTGATATATGTAGGATTGCTATGTGAAATATTTGTTTGAATTGGGTGGATTTTTGTGGTCCATATTTCATGGATCCGCGTTCTTTTGATTTGTAGGCGATTAGCCTTATGTTTTGTTGGATGTAATATATATATATATATAATGGTTATATATATATAAATTGGATGATTTGAAATGTTTTGGGGCTGTAGACACGACATTGGGTGCGAGATGTCGTGATGTGTGTGGTGTATGGGTGTAGTATTTTTATGGTAGTACTTGTATAAGTACGAACCTCTTTTAATATTGAGATGCTTGAATCTCAGGGTTTATATTGTGAATGAATGGTTCTGTGATGATTGTATTTTGTGTTGTGGAATATACCTATGTATATCTCTATGGTGAGATATATGTATGTATATATATATGTATTGGTTTACACCTATGGGATTGTGATAGGTGTGATTTTGTTGTAATTGTGATATGCGATTGTCACACCCCATTTTTGCCACCTGTCACCTTAGCTAGGGTTTGTCATTGCATGAGTCTTTTTGTTTCCTTTTTGAGTCTAGTCTTTTGCATTGAGTTTCTAGGGTCCTAAGGATGGTGTGTATGAATTTTGGTTCGATTTGGAGTTGATCTCGAGGGTTAATTAGAACTTTTGTGACTTGAGGGGCATAATCGTCTTTTTGATCACAAACTTTCCATTTGACCTTGAAATGATCTCCAAGTTGCCAATTGGAGTTCATATGGTTGTATTTGAGGTATTTGTGGGTTCAATTCGATGAATTGAAGGTTCGGGATTAGAATGGCTCATTAAGGCTCAGGTTGGCTAAAAGACCTACTTCGGGTTAGCTCGAATTGGCTCATGATTTTCACTCTATGACTACTCATTTGACCTTGATTGGTCTTAATTTCATCCCCAAATGTGTTTAGGGAGGTTGAATTTCGAATTGGAAAGCATTCGGTGCGACCCTATGTGCATACCTAAGCTAAGCGATGGTGAGGCATAGCGGTTAACCACCTTTGTAGGACTCAACCATGCAGCCATGGCTAGGGTTTCTCACCCTCAAGTGACTCAAATTACATTCCCCTTCAAAACACGGTCGTTTTGGCTTTCGTTTCGTCAAAATCGGAGTTAATTTGAACCCTGAAACACATTTAGAAGTTGAAAGGGTCAAAAATGGGCTGAAGCTGACAGGGCCTCGGGTGACCACCCAGGCCTGGGCGGCTAGCCGCCTGGGCCCAGGCTGCTAGCCGCCCAGCCCCAGGTGGTCACCCGAGCCACTTTCCTTTTTTGAGCCTTGACGCGGCTCCCACCCTATTTTCTCGGATTTGCTCGCCTTTGGCCGCCATTTAACCCTAATTTCAGCCCTTTTTGACCTACTTGAGCCCCAAGGTAACCTCTAAGAGCCCTTGGATCAATCCCTAGGGTTTTAATCCCAACCATTGAGGATTTTCCCTCAATCCCTATAAATACCCCCTTATACTTCAGCAATAGGGGGGACACTTTGGAGGCACTTTGGTGAGACTTGGAGGCTATGGCAGCCATCCTTAGGGTAGTTTAACCTAAACTTAGAGTGAGAGAGTGTGAGAGAAAGCTTGAAGGAAGGCTAGAGCATTGCTTGAAGGCTTGAAGGAGGTTGTTTCCAGCAGCACACAAGAGGAGGAGGACTCTCTACAGCAGCCACAAAAGGTATACCCCTCCCCCTTTCTCTCTTTCATTCAAACTAGGGTTTTTTGCATAGCTTTGCATTACTTCATGTTAAAAGCTTATTGTTTTATCATGTGTTGATGCTTCTAATGCTTAGAATACATGATTAGGATATTGTCTATGGCTGGTTGTGCATGATATAATGTCATTCTATGTGGTTTTATGAGTCTTTGTGTTTTTAGGGTTTTTTTTAGAGTCTTTTCTAGGGTTTTACATGGAATAGTCATTATTTCATGTTAAAGTTTGTGTTTTTATTGTGTTTTGCTGTTAGTATACATGATTAGGATCATATTTGTGGGCTGTTTAGTATGCTAGGATGTTATTCCATGTGATTTACTGCATGTTTGGGACTTTAGGGTTTCCTTAGTGCTGAAACGGTTTTCTGCATGAAATAACTCTTTTGCATATTAAAGTTTGTGTTTTTGTTGTGTTTTGCTATTTCTATTAGTTAGTATGCATGATTAGTATAATAGTTGTGGGCTGTTTAGTATGCTAGGATGATGTCCCATGTGATTTACTGCATGTTTGGGATTCTAGGGTTTCCTTAGTGCTGAAATTGAGTTTATGTTTAGAATAGCTATACTTCATGTGCAAGCTTGTATTTTTCTCATGTGTGGATGCTTCTATTGATTAATATGCATGATTAACATGATGTCTATGATGGGCTTTGCATGATTTAGAGTTATTTTATGTGATTTTGAGCACAATTGTGATTCTAGGGTTTCATTCATCCTTGTATTAGGAAAGTAGCATATAGCATGATAGCTTAGGGTTTTTCTTTGTGTTTTCTTCATAGTTGACATATATGTGCTGCATATTTGATAGCTATGACATTTTTCTGCATTCATAGTAGTTGATTTTAGGGTTTTTTGCATGTCATTGCATGTAGGGTTGAATTAGGGTTTTAGTTAGCTTATGATTCATGTTGTTGCATGACTTGTGGTTGATTTTGAGCCTTATTTCAATTCTGTCCAGATCTGTTATTTGTCCTTGTTATGATATTTTGAGCATGTGTTAGCCCATGTTTGGGCATGATAATGGCTTGATTTGGAATCTAGCTTGTTTGGTTGGTATTTTTGGTATGTTTTGCATGGAAATTGCAGGTGCTTTGACAGGTACAACAGGTGCAACTACCCCACCAATGTGGGGTGGTTATTTTGGCTATTGTGAGATGAAATCTTACAAATAAGGTAATTACCCTATGCAATAGGGTGGTTACTTTGACAGGTTGCTTTTGCTTAAGGTAAGTAGGGTGTGAGGGTGCCCCAATTCACCCTTCTTTCCTTTCCTTGAAACTTTCCCTTTCTTCCCCCCTAGGGTTGTTTCCTAATAGAGGGGTATGGTAGATTCTATAGTTTCCTTTCAATAAAGAATACCTTTTAAATCAAAGTTTCCATCTTTTATCAAATTCCATACTTACCAAAAACCTTTTGAGAATCGTTCATTTTTGGAAGCTTACCATGTTTTACTTGAAAGGAAACTTAGGGTTTACCATAGGCCTTGATTAGGTTATAACCCTATTCCCTTTCGAACTACGTGGACTTTGATCCATGTATTTCCATACATGGTACGTAGGCGCTCTTCGTGATGTTCAAGTCCGCCCTAGGATACTAAGTATCCTAGGTTTTCTTCTCCCCCCTCTTTCTTTTTTCTGTTTTTTTCTTTGATTTACATGATTATATGGATGAATGAATGAATGATATGCATGCTGTCTTGTGATGATAACTGTTGATTTATGTGTGATTAAGACTTTGATTTAGCCCAATTAAATTAAGAGACCGTTTAGGGCGATATGGGTGCCTATAGGCTTTGCCTAGAACCTTCCCATATCGTAACTTAGCCTCCGAATCCCCGAATTCTCTGGTTTCCAAAAGATCATTTGCCTTTCCATTTTTAAATATGGAGTCAATCTTTTGTTTTCCTAAAACAAAACTGTTTTTAGGGTTTTCCTTGTTTCCTTTAAAAAATAAGGTGGCGACTCCTTTCTTTTTCCAAACCCATTCGTGGGCCCTCTTTTCCTGGGTCCACAGATTGGCGACTTTTAAACCCTCCTGTGGGCCTTAACCATTTCTGGGGTTCACAGAACTGGCGACTCCACTGGGGACTTGTGGGCTAGACTCTATACAATTTGATTGGGCTAAGTTAATTTCTTTTGTTTAATTAAAATCAATCACATTGCATTCGCTTGATTGTGTGCTTTCATTTATTGCATTGTGTGCGCAAACTCTTGCATGTTAGGATCGATGTCCCTTGCCACTGACGGGCCTAGCCTCAACCTTGGTTTTCCTGATTCCATGAGTTGGGGCGAAAGCTCTCAACCTCTCTTGCCGAGTACCCTTGGGCTTGCCCTTGGGTATATTAAATGAGTTAATCACGTACTGCTGGACCCACGCGGCGTTCCTGATGCCACATGTGGTTAGGTATAAAGATTGCTCAAGCAAGTGAAGGACCCCAGCCTACCCTTATCATTAGTCCATATAGACAGACTTGCAGGACACTATGGTTTCACCCTTATGCACCCACATTGTTTGTAATGATATCATGACCGTGTTTGTGATGTGCTTAATGAACATTTAATAAGAGAACCTTTGCACCCTATATCCTTAATACGTACCTTTCGCCCATGACCCTTGCAAAGGTGATTGGATTAAAAGGGACTAATTGAGTATATATGATGTGAAGTCATTGAGACAAATATGGAAGCCTAGGACATACCCTTAGGATGAGAGACTGATTGTTCCCTTTCGTAGAGGAGTGAGAGGACGTACTGGCTTGGATCCGCGACCAGCAAGGGCGCTTAGTGAAAATTGATTCTACCAACCAGTCAGATATGGCCGACGAAGCAACTAGTGAAGGGGGTTTTGATGTTGAGACTTGTTTGAAGGCTATCATGACCAAACTTGATTACACCACTGATGTATCCGAGAGAGCATTGAAAATGGCCCAAGATATCCAACATAAGATGTCCGAACCCGAGCAGAATAATGGCCGTACCCCGGGGGATAACACTGAAAATGGGACCCAGTCTGGAGAAGGCACTAAGACCAATGATGGAGGAAGTACTAAGCCCAAGGGGAATGAATCACCTGAAGTTTTTAACCTAGAAGGGGGAAGTAAGGGGAAGACCTCTGATACAGACTCTGTGTTGGCTAGCAAGGTAGAAGCCTTGGAGAGAACTATAAAGGGAATCCGTAGGACAGATGACATGGTGGATGTACGTACCCTATCTTTGTTTCCTCAAGCTCGTATTCCACTACAATTCAAGATGCCCGAATTAGAAAAGTTTGATGGAACGGGTTGCCCCAAGACCCATTTGAAAATGTATGTACGAGCTATGCACCCTCGAGGAGCGACAGATGAACTCTTGGCCCAAATGTTCCATGAAACCCTAGCCACTTCTGCCTTAAAGTGGTTCCTAGCCTTGGATGATAATAGAACCCGAACTTGGGAGGACATATGTAATGAGTTTTCAGAGCACTACAAGTACAACACTGAGGTGGATGTCACAAGAAGGGACCTAGAGACCACAAAACAAGGGGCTAATGAGACCTTTTCCGCTTTCATTACAAGGTAGAGGCAAAAGGCCTCGAGAATGGCAGATAGACCGAATGAGGAAGATCAGATTCAGTTGGTGGTTAAGAACCTATTGCCGGTGTATCACAAGCACCTCTTTGCTCACTACTTCCCTAATTTCAAGGCTCTTATCGGGGCAGGTACCCAAGTTGAGGATGCCATAGCTGATGGGTCAATCAAGACAGAAGAAGTCCAAAAGAGCCGCAGGCCGAACTTTGCTGGGAAAAACAATGCCGAGGTCAATGCCATAGCCCAACCCATTCAACCTATCTCCCTAAATGACACCAACCCACCTCGCCAATTCACCGAGCTGCATATGCCACTTGAGAAAGTACTTGAAAAGCTGAAAAGCCGAGGCCTGTTGAAACCTCTCGACCCAAGACCACCACCAAACCCATTGCCTAAGAGCCACAATGAGAATGAATACTGCAAATACCACCAAGCCAAAGGCCACTCAACCAACCGTTGCTATCGCCTTAGGCATGAGATCCAAGACTTACTTGACAAGCAAATCATCTCACCACCAACTCCACCAAATCGCCCAAATGTCACTCAAAATCCACTTCCCTCTCATAATTCATCCAACTCCATAAATGCCATTGAAGCCGACCCATCTCGACCTTGCCTACCCATAAGACAATACACTCCATTACCCATGTCCTTGACCCAAGCCTTTCACCAATGCTGTAACCAAGGCCTTATCATACCTCACCCTCCAAAGCCAAGACCCCAAACACCCCATCAATATTGCCAATACCATGGTATACCCGGCCATGACACTGAGGACTGTGCTATGTTGAGAAAGGTCGTCCAAGACCTCATTGATCAAAAGACCCTGCAATTGCCAAAGAAGTCCATCTAACAGCAGTTGAAAGAAAGGTATGAAGCAGGAGACCCTCAAGTGGGGTTATTAGGGGAACCTTCGGGGAAGTTTGATTACTATGTGCTTTATCCTGATCCATTGCCAAGTGAGCCCATAATTCCCACGGGCTGGGATGATATACCCGAAGAGGTGCAGATGGAGGACATTGACATGATTGAATGGGATGACCTGATGGGTGACACAAATGAAATTGATGACATATGGGCTAGTGATGAAGAAGTAGACCACATGACAAGAGGGGGCCGCCATTTCAAGCCTCCGCACTTGGAATCTAATAATCCACTGGGTGAGTTAGATAAGCGCCTTGATGTGCAAGAAGAAGAGGATGAAGTACTCCGACAATTGAAGAAGACCAATGCCAATATCACCATATGGGGCTTGCTTATGGCCTCTCACAAGCACAGACAGACAGTGCTAAAGTTGTTAAACCAGATACAGGTTCCGGTTGATTTGTCTCCTGAGGGATTGGTGAATCTAGTAAACCCTGCTCCGAAGAATTCCACTATAGTGTTCACAGAGGCGGACTTACCTAAGAGTGGGCCAAGCCACTCCCAAGCCTTGCACATAACTGTTGATACCATGGGGAAGAGGGTTCCCACAGTTTTGATTGATAATGGTTCCGCACTAAATGTATGTCCCTTGAGAACTGCAACTGTTTTGGGCTTGGGGCCCACTGATTTCATTCCATTTGGGCAGACAGTGAGGGCGTATGATAATACCCGTAGAGAAGTAATTGGGATGATCACTTTACCTTTAATCATGGGACCCACAGAGTTCAGAGTAGAGTTTCAAGTCTTGGATGTGCCGTCATGCTTTAATCTGTTATTGGGAAGGCCTTGGATTCATCCTGCTGGGGCTGTACCATCGTCATTGCATCAAAAGGTAAAGTTCCCTCATGAGGGAGCCATTGTCACGATTCAAGGGGACTATGATTTGAAAATGGCGGGTGTACCCATATGTGAAATAAAACCTGAATCAATTGAGATACCCTTGTCTGGGTTTGAGTATGTGCAGTGCATAGAACAAGAGTTCGGAGAGGAAGAGCCCTCACACTATTGCACTTTTTACCCAAGTTCTGATCCAGCACTGGCAGACAAGGATTTTTGTGACAAGTACTTTACAGAGGGGCTGAATCCTCAGAGCTTGACAAGTTGGTACAATTCTGTGGGAAAGAAGAAAGAAGACTGGGTGGAGCACATGGATTCTGAAACCATGGTCACCATGTTCCAAGATATGGTTCTTACTTTGGGGGAGTCAGCAACAGAAGATTGCCAAGATTCGTCAATTCACCATGCAACCATGCCACTTCACAATTGGTACCTAGAAGATGGAGCCATTGCAGAGATCCTTGAAGAGGAAGATCATAACCTGCCTGATAGTAGCTTTGTTTCTTTTCTCTCTTCTATGGATATTTATGGCATGGATATAGATCCTAGGAATGACGTCCCCCCGGAGCTCGCCGAGCGAAGGAAAAGGGGTGTCACCGAACCTAACATGGATGAATTGGAATCAATCAATTTAGGGACAAATGAATTGCCAAAGATAATTAAAATTGGGATAACCCTCTCACCACTTGAGAAAGAAAAGTTGATAGCCCTCTTAAAGGCCAACGTAACAGCCTTTGCATGGTCTTATGAAGACATGCCCGGCATAGATCCAGACATTGTGCAGCATTTCATCCCCACCAATCCCCTTAAAAAGCCGGTAAAGCAAAAATTGAGAAGGTTAAAACCTGAATAGGCATTGAAGGTAAAGGAAGAAGTAACCAAGCAACTCGATGCGGGGTTCCTACAGGTTGTGGAGTATCCGGAATGGTTGTCCAATATAGTGCCTGTGCCTAAGAAGGATGGAAAAGTGAGGATGTGTGTGGATTTTCGAGACCTTAATGCAGCAAGCCCTAAGGATGATTTTCCTTTACCCCACATCGATGTGTTGGTAGATAGTACTGTAGGACATGCGCTCCTCTCTTTTATGGATGGGTTTTCCGGATACAATCAGATAAAGATGGCGCCGCAAGATATGGAGAAAACAGCCTTTATTACACAGTGGGGAACATATTGCTACAAAGTGATGCCGTTCGGTTTGAGAAATGCCGGGGCTACCTATCAGAGAGCTGCTACAACATTGCTGCATGACATGATCCATAAGGAGGTGGAAGTGTATGTGGACGACATGATCGTGAAGTCCGTGGATCGAGAAGGACACTTCATGGCACTAGAAAGGTTCCTGGAGCGAGCGAAGAAGTACAACTTGCGGTTGAATCCACAGAAATGCGCCTTTGGTGTCACTGCAGGCAAGTTATTAGGATTCATGATTACTCAGAGAGGAATTGAGGTCGATCCGGGAAAAATCAAGGCCATTGTAGAGATGGAGCCGCCTAGCACAGAGAAGCAGATTCGAGGGTTCTTGGGGAGAATTCAGTACATAAGCAGGTTCATTGCTAATTTGACTATGGTATGTGAGCCGATTTTCAAGTTACTTAAGAAGGGGGTGCCGAAGGTATGGAACGAAGAATGTCAAGAAGCTTTTGAGATCATCAAAAGGTATTTGAGTAATCCACCAATTCTAGTTCCTCCGCGACAAGGTGAGCCGTTATTGTTATACTTGACGGTCACTGAAACCGCGACGGGAGCTATGCTAGCTCAGTACCTTGAGGGGTCGAAAAAGGAGAATGCCATTTACTATCTAAGCAAGAAGATGACAGACTATGAGGTGAAGTACAATGCCATAGAGAAGGCTTGTGTGGCTTTGGTATGGGCAACTCAGAAACTCCGTCACTACATGATGTCGTATGAGGTTTTCTTGATAAGCCGAATGGACCCACTGAAGTACCTGATAGAAAGGCCGGTCTTGTCCTACAGAACTGCCCGATGGTCAATTCTTCTCAATGAATTCGACATAAAGTATGTAACACAGAAGTCAGTAAAAGGAAGTGTCATTGCAGATTACTTGGCTAGCTGCCCTGTGGCGTCATCAGAACAATTTAATGATCAATTCCCCGATGAGGATGTCCTGAAGATTGGAAAGAAGAGTTGGAAAGTATACTTTGATGGAGCTGCAAATAAGAGAGGGTATGGGATAGGAGTTCTACTAGTCTCACCTGAAGAAGCATTCACACCATTGGCGGTTAAGTTAGGGTTTGAAGCCACCAACAACATTGCCGAGTATGAAGCCTGCATCCTTGCATTGGAAGCTGCACTAGAACTGGGGATCAAAGAGTTAGAAGTTTTCGGAGATTCAGCACTGATTATCTGCCAGATAAAGGGAGAGTGGAAGACTCGTGATGAGAAGCTGTTGCCGTATCATGCTTACTTAGAAGCCTTGACTAAGGAATTTGTGGAAATAGAGTTCAACTATTTGTCAAGAAATAAGAATCAGTTCGCTGATGTTTTGGCAACTCTAGCTTCTATGGTGGAAATCCCGGATGGTGGGAATGTAAAACCATTGGTGATAGAATGTAGAGAAAAACCTGTGTATTGCTGTTCTATTCGAGAAGGAGAGTTGAAAGATGGCCATCCTTGGTACTATGACATCATGAAATTCATTGAGGAAAAGGAGTATCCTGAAGGAGCAACCCGCGTTGATAGGAGAACACTGAGGAGACTAGCAAGTCACTATGTTTTGTGTGGAGGAAAGCTATACCGAAGGTCATACGATGGGGTCCATCTGTTGTGTGTCACTGAGGAAGAAGCCGAGCGTCTTGTTAGTGAAATCCATGAAGGAGTTGGAGCACCGCACATGAATGGTTATATGCTAGCCAAGAAAATCATAAGGTTGGGCTACTATTGGTCTACAATGGAGAGAGATTGCCATGCACATGTTAAGAAGTGTCACAAATGTCAAGTCTTTGCTAATGGACAACACTTGCCCTCCATGCCTTTGACAAGTATGTCGTCACCTTGGCCCTTTGCAGTATGGGGAATAGATATAATTGGGCAGATTAAGCCGAAAGCCTCCAATGGGCATGAGTACATCTTGGTAGCTATTGATTACTTCACTAAGTGGGTAGAAGCAGCTTCCTTCAAGACCCTGAATGCCAAGAAGGTAGCACAGTTCATACAGCTCAACATCGTCTACAGATATGGGGTACCCCATGAGATCATTTCAGACAATGGTCAGCACTTTCAGAAAGAAACCAAGGAGCTCTTGCGGAAATACAATATAGTGCACCATCTATCCTCCCCTTATCGCCCGCAGACTAATGGAGCAGTGGAGGCCGCCAACAAGAATGTTAAGAAGATACTACAGAAAACAGCTGACACCTACACTGATTGGCATGAGAAGTTGCCATTAGCCGTGTGGGGCTATAGAACATCTGTGAGATCATCAACAGGGGCTACCCCTTATTCCTTGGTGTATGGGATGGAGGCTGTTTTGCCTATTGAGTTGGAGGTACCGTCATTACGGGTTGCTATGGAGAGTCAGATAGCAGAAGCAGATTGGGTTAAGAACCGTTATGATGAGCTGGCATTGCTCGATGAAAGGCGATTGAGGGCCTTGTATCATGTGCAGGGATATCAGCGAAGGGTTGCAAGAGCATTTAACAAGCATGTCAAAGACCGAGGTTTGAAGACAGGGGATTTGGTGTTGAAAGAAATCAAAGCTCCAATTTTTGATCCACGAGGGAAGTTCAAGCCAAGTTGGGGTGGCCCGTATGTTATCAAGGAGATATTGCCAGCAGGAGCTGTTCGCCTCATGGATTTAGATGGAATTGAGTTCGCTCGTCCTACCAATTTGGATCAATTGAAGAAGTATTATGTGTAAGGCCTGCTAGGTTGAAAACCCATAAGGGCGGCCTAGGCAAAAGTTAAGGCATTTGAACTACGAGGGCCTGATTCCCCATTCCTAAAAAAAAAAAATGAAAAAAGAGAAAAAAGAGAAAAGAAAAAAAAAAAAGAAGAAAAAAGAAAAAAAATGAAAAGAAAAGAAAAAATGAAAAAAGGATGGGGATACGTAAGCAACCCATAAAGTTACCTTGGGTGCGGTCCAAACAACACCACAACAACAAATCTCAAAATTGAATTATTATTGGCAATTCATTTAGAACTAATTGATTGACATAGCAATTTATTGGTGTTAGATAAAGAACTATTGACATGCCATAGATATCCTATTTCTAAAAGTCTTCAAGTCCTTTTGATTTTCTTCAGAGTCTCTTGGTTTGCTTTCTGCTCCTTTCTTTCAAGTCTTCGCTTCTTTCGCAAGTCATGAGCATGTGCTGCTTCCACTACTTCCAGAATGTCTTCCCTGCAAAATCCAAGTCCTGTGTCCTTGATAAGGTCATAAATCCTTTTCCTGCGAATGGTTTCTCTTTCACCCAAGCTAGTCTTCAACCATGTCTTGTATTCAGGGCTCATGACATAAGGCCCATCAGTGTTCTCAACTCGAGTCAGTTTCAGTTGGTCAGTCCATCTAGTCTTGGCCCACTTAACCATTGTGGGGCCCACAGGTTCGACAGAATGATCAAATACCACAGAAGTAGGTATGGTTTGCATGGCACCCATTTGACGAAGGATTCTTGAAGTCCAATAGAATGAAGTTGACCTCAACCCTACGAGCTTGACCATAGCACACCCAGAAGTTCGAAGAAGAATTTGTTCCTTGCATCCCCATGTGGAGACAAACCACCTGATGTTTCGCCATGAGAGAGTTTGGAAGTAGCCTAACCATTCCCTCAAAGAAAATTGACCAGGGAGTTCAACTCGACGGCAGCAGTAATGTTGAGGTTTGTATGGATTGATGGTGGTAAGAGATAAGAAATTAAGCCTTTCAAGAAGCCACATCTGCAGTAGAACGGGGCTCCCTCCTAATGGGGCTTGTGGGTTATCATGAACTTTGTCTAAACTGTTGAGAGTTTCAGCTAGCACTATGGGAATCAGGTTGTTGTATTCAAGAAGAAAAGGAATCAGTTCGCATATTTGAATAGGGACATAGAGAGTCCCCGTGGAGATAAGGAAGCGACCAATCAAGCAGAAAGCAAGAGCATGTTGAGTGGGAAGGTTGAAATTCAAGGTACCTTTGCTGTCATGAGCCAAGAAGGAAGTTGCTATTTCCATGAGATTCACCTTATGATCCTTCACAAATATGGAGGCCTCTTGTTGAGAAATCCCAAGGAAGTTGGAGAAGGAAATCAAGTAACTTGAGCGTGGAGTAGGGAGGATGAAAGGTCCTACAGGTGAAACTCCATACAAAGCGCAGAACTCTTCCATTGTTGGGCATAGTTCTTCATAGTTGAAGCGGAATACATGAAGTTGGGGATCCCAAAAATAAGTAGCAGCAGTAAGAAGAGTGGTTTCAAGCTTCACATGCATCAAAGAGAACAACGGATCCAAGCAGTAGCGCTTGAACTCCTTCCTTGCCTCCGCACTCATAACCTTCAGAAAATCACTCAAGAGTTTGTCTAGGGCTTCCATAACTTGTTCTCAATGAATGTTAGTAGGGTTTGAGACCCCTTGGATGTGCTTTTATAGGAAAAATTCGGAAATCCGTGTTTTGGAAGGTGGAATCCCGTCAAAATAGGAAGTTTCCTAAAATCAGGCGAAACACCGCTTCGGGCTCGGGTGACCACCCAGGCCTGGGCGGCTAGCCGCCTGGGCCCAGGCGGCTAGCCGCCCAGCCCCAGGTGGTCACCCAAGGCCGCCGCTTTGTTTTGCCCATTTTTGCCTTGTTATGCCTTCGTTTGGCCCTTTTGTGATGTTTTGACTCTTTTGTGCTTGATTTAAGCCCGCTTTTCACACAATACAAGATCATATCATTGCAATAAAGTTCAAACATAGATTCATCAAGTATCCATAATAGGAGTTCAAGGTTGGGAATTGAAATTCCTAATTAATACATAACAAGATAGATAGAAAGGTTCCAACATTCCTAACAAGAGGTGAGTGAAACTCAATGATTTCCCGTGGGCCTTCTCTTTCGACTTGGCCCCGCTCCATCATGCCCTGCACGAGGTGCTCTAGGAGGGGGCATATCCTGTGGTGGATTAGATGATGATGCCTGTTGCAAATAAAGATAATGAGTTAGGAGGGCAATGATGTCAATCCTAGTTGAAAGTTAATAAGATGATCACTTACTTGGGGATTTAAGCGTGCTTCCAGAACTGAGTTCTCTAAACTCATTCGCACAAGATCCCTCCTCAATCCTTCATTGAGTTCAATGCATTCCTGGGCATACTCCCGTGGAACCTAGGAAAGTATAAACATGGTTAACAATAATGAAAGAATCCAATTTCAAAAAGATAAGAGTTTAGAACTCACATTCTCATAATATGGATCGATCTTGGGATATTCATCGAATGGTGGATGGGTAATATCAGTCTTCACAAATTTTGTCCCACTGCACAAGTTCACATACCAATTTAGTTGTGGGAGGGGTGGAGGTTGATTTCCTTCAAGGTCCTCATCCTCGTCATTGTAAGTCATCCCAGTGGCAGATCCAACTGTGGAGCTGTGTCCCCTTGCCCGTCGGCCCTGAAATTCAAATATTTGTCAAATGGAGTCTTTCATGTAGTCTTAAAAAAGAGTTTAAGAGTGTGGGGAGCTCACCCCTTGAGGTGGGAGACCAGTGACCCTAGGATTCATTAGATATTGTCGGCAAAAGGCAGTGTATTCTATGCGAGGGGAAGTGAATCCCTCAGCATCCCAACCCCTCAGAGCTTCTTCTAGTTCATCACCCGCTAGGTGGCTAGTGTGCCTCATGTTCTCTGGTGGCATGGAAGGTGTCACAGCTGCATTCATGTTTCCATGGACTTGTCTCAGGACTCGTTCCCCAAGATACCAGCTTCTACCTGTGGGGCCTTCAAAAAGGACCCTTTTGCTTGTCAACTCCAAACAAGAGGAGTACTTCTCGGGAAGCCTATGCTCCCACAACCTCCATGGATCCCATTCCACCTGTCAAAGTTTGAAATGAGAAATGAAAAAAGAAAGATAAAAAAAGATAAAGAGAAAGAAAGATTTTACCATATCAGCAGTCAAGCTGGCAAGATATGCCCTTGCATGGGCATAATCGTGTCGATTGGAGGCTCTTGTAGCCAAGCAAGATGGAGCATAATTCTGAAGGATGGGCCATGACATGGCATCACTAGCAAGAGTTGGGCGACACATGTTCAGGTACTCGTAGTACCATATCTGGGGAAAACCAAAAAATATATATAGATGAAATCATGTGTGTGTTAAGTTTCGAGAAATAATAGAGAATTGAATGTTCTTTGTTACCTCCCAAACGAAAGGAAGTCCCCCAAAGTTCTTTGCAACTCCTCGGGACATGTCAGTCATGGAGCGATACATGTTTGCGAAAGCAGCTCCACCCCAATTGTATCTCCCAATTTTGTTCACATCTTCCATGCTAGCTAGCAACTCAAGTCGAGCCATGTCATTGGTGCCCGCAAAGAAGGTGCATGAAATCATGTAGAGCAAGAAAGCTCTCACAATGTATTGGGGATCCGTCCCCTCACTCTCTTCTTCAGTGGCAAAGGTGTTGTAGAGCCAAGTACGGCGCACACCTTTTGGGCTTAATTCCGCTTCAACCCCAAGTAGAGCTACTATGTAGTTTTGATCCATGTTGGCATGTTCATAGTAGTCCAAGCGCTTGCCTTTCAAGCTCAACCCAGTTATCATGGTGAAATCCTTAGGGGTCATGGTCATCTCCCCGAAGCTAAAATGGAAAGTGTTGGTGGTGTCCCACCATAGCTCTGTCAAGGCAAATAATGCTTGCCTATCCCATTGCTCGTTCCATAGAGCATCTAGGAAGGGCTCAAAACCCGCCTTCTTTATTATCTTGCGAGCACGTGGTTGGGCATGATTCATATGTCTCCACCAAGAGATGAGTCCCTTTATTGATGTCCTTGTACGGAGACTTTGGAAGTCGGGCTATGTCAAAAGATTGTGTATTGAGTTAGCATAGAAAACATAGAGATATTGGGCATACATTGGTAATTGATTTCAAATGGTTTTCCAAAAGTTTTAAAATTTGGGTTTTGATTCATGAAATGAATTAGGAATGAATGCCCATGACCTTGTGTATTCAAATTCATTGGTTTTGTAAGGATTGAACATGTTTTTGCCTTTCGGGCATTTTATCGAACACTTGGTGTGTGACTTGTTTTCAAGCATTGAAATGAAAGATTTTTGTATACCAAATCCTTGCCAAGACCATATGACTTGGTTCTACAATGCAAACCAATTGATTTTTCAAGAATTGAACATGTTTTTGTCTCTTTGGCATTTTATCAAACACTTGGTGGGCATCTTTTCTCAAGCATTGGGAAACAAGCTTTTTGCACATTCAATCCTTGCCAAATCAATGAACTTGGCTTAACAATGATAGAAACAATCAAAAGAAGATCATGGGAATGCATTTTATCCAATAGAAATCAAAATTTCATGATAAACATGTTAAGTTGGGAAGAACTAACCTCATGTTGGGAATGGAGGTAGGAGAGATGCTTCTTAGGTTCAAGCAACACCTTGTCTTGGGATGCATCATAGATTGGTGCCTTGTATGTATTCTTGATCACATAATATGGATATTTGATGTTGGAATCATTGCTAGAAGCCATTGTTGGTGGTTGAGCTTGTATGTGAGAAAAATGGGTTTGATAAGAAAGATGATGAATTTGATCTTGCAACTTGATGATTGATGCTGGTTTTTGTTGTTGAATGACTTGTTCTTGATGCTATTTCATGCACACAACTTGAATTGAAAGTGAAACTTTGATTGAGAATGTGTTTGTGAGTGTTTGGAGAAGATGGAATGAGTTTCTAGAGAGAGAAACTCTCAATTTTCGAAATTGGGTGAGTGTGAGCACAAATGGGGGGTCAAGGGTTTAAAAACCCAGAATTTTGAGGACCCTAGCCTCGGGTAACCGCCCAGCATGGGGCGGCAAGCCGCCTGGGCTTGGGCGGCAAGCCACCAGCAGCCAGGTGGTCACCCCCCCTTGCTCGCTCCGTTGCGCTCGTTTGGCCTTTGCTCGCCTATTCGCGCTTTTGAACCCTCTTTGAGATGGATTCTCAAGCTTGTTTTGAGTTGAAAAATGAGTGAATATCTTGACATTGTTTGACATGAAATGTTTTTGAAAAGGATTGCATTGATGGCCCTTGTGTGGGCATGGCCTGCTAGTAGGGTTGAACAACCCTTTCTATGCATATGATTTTTGATCATTAGGGATGAATTCCCTCCTATGTCACTATGATTCTTTGTTATTTGGGATAAAGATACCTTCCCTATATGCATGTGAATGATTGCTTTCATGAGGAGAATGTGTCTCCTATATGAGTTGATGTTTGAGTTGAGGCATGAATAGCCTCCATGTGAGATGACTTGGTGAATTTGTTGAGTGTTGGTAAGTAGAAGCTTACCTTTGTCTTGATGACTTAGTGAGAGAAAGATGCAATCTTTCTCATGATTACATGCTTACCTTGATGATTTGAAAGATGCAATCTTTCCCCATGACTTGTGTTTACCTTGATGGTTTGATTATGAGAAGGACGCGATCTTTCTCATGCTATGTGTTCACCTTGAGAGTTTGATATGAGAAGGATGCAATCTTTCTCACGTCCTATGTTTACCTTGATGGCTTGAAAGATGCGATCTTTCCCAATGGTATGTGTTTACCCTGATTGAAGGTTGTGACCTTCCTCGTGCTATGTGACTACCTTAACAATTGAATGATAACCTTGATGGTTTGAATATGAGAAGGATGTATCTTTCTCATGCTTTGAGATAGCCTTGATGGCTTCCTGTGGTATGTGTTTACCTTGATTGATTTGAGCAAGAGAAGGACGTGATCTTTCTCGTGTTATGTGATTTACCTTGATATTTGAATGATAACCTTGACGGTTTGAATATGAGAAGGATGTATCTTTCTCATATTTTGGGATAGCCTTGATGGCATGGTGTTACCTTGTACTATTCGCCAGTTGTCACTGGCAAAGTATGGGAAGACCTTTCATCGAACGAAGTTCGATGTAAGCTATGGATACTTTGTACTATTCACCAGTTGTCACTGGTACAGTATGGGAAGACCTTTCATCGAACGAAGTTCGATGTAAGTTATGGATACCTCGTACTATTCGCCAGTTGTCACTGGCATAGTATGGGAAGACCTTTCATCGAACGAAGTTCGATGTAAGCTATGGATACCTCGTATTATTCACCAGTTGTCACTGGTGCAGTATGGGATGTGATTACCTTGATAATTGAGTAATAACCTTGACGGTTTGAATATGAGAAGGATGTATCTTTCTCATATTTTGGGATGGCCTTGATGGCATAATGTTACCTCGTACCATTCGCCAGTTGTCACTGGCATAGAATTGGAAGACCTTTCATCGAACGAAGTTCGATGTAACCTGTGGATACCTCATCTTGTTCCCCAGTGAAACTGGTATACAGCATGAGAGGAGTTCTGTAGAACTTATGAGGAGTACCTTTGTGCTTGTGTATGATGAATTCGAAGAATTCAATGATATGATCACCCTATTTTCCCCAGTGGGTCTTGATGAAATCAATTCCCCGGGCAAAAATGGGTTGTTCTTTTGGTCATTGGTTCGCAAGTGAAACTTGCTCGCCAATGAGGGGCTTCTGTCACACCCCATTTTTGCCACCTGTCACCTTAGCTAGGGTTTGTCATTGCATGAGTCTTTTTGTTTCCTTTTTGAGTCTAGTCTTTTGCATTGAGTTTCTAGGGTCCTAAGGATGGTGTGTATGAATTTTGGTTCGATTTGGAGTTGATCTCGAGGGTTAATTAGAACTTTTGTGACTTGAGGGGCATAATCGTCTTTTTGATCACAAACTTTCCATTTGACCTTGAAATGATCTCCAAGTTGCCAATTGGAGTTCATATGGTTGTATTTGAGGTATTTGTGGGTTCAATTCGATGAATTGAAGGTTCGGGATTAGAATGGCTCATTAAGGCTCAGGTTGGCTAAAAGACCTACTTCGGGTTAGCTCGAATTGGCTCATGATTTTCACTCTATGACTACTCATTTGACCTTGATTGGTCTTAATTTCATCCCCAAATGTGTTTAGGGAGGTTGAATTTCGAATTGGAAAGCATTCGGTGCGACCCTATGTGCATACCTAAGCTAAGCGATGGTGAGGCATAGCGGTTAACCACCTTTGTAGGACTCAACCATGCAGCCATGGCTAGGGTTTCTCACCCTCAAGTGACTCAAATTACATTCCCCTTCAAAACACGGTCGTTTTGGCTTTCGTTTCGTCAAAATTGGAGTTAATTTGAACCCTGAAACACATTTAGAAGTTGAAAGGGTCAAAAATGGGCTGAAGCTGACAGGGCCTCGGGTGACCACCCAGGCCTGGGCGGCTAGCCGCCTGGGCCCAGGCTGCTAGCCGCCCAGCCCCAGGTGGTCACCCGAGCCACTTTCCTTTTTTGAGCCTTGACGCGGCTCCCACCCTATTTTCTCGGATTTGCTCGCCTTTGGCCGCCATTTAACCCTAATTTCAGCCCTTTTTGACCTACTTGAGCCCCAAGGTAACCTCTAAGAGCCCTTGGATCAATCCCTAGGGTTTTAATCCCAACCATTGAGGATTTTCCCTCAATCCCTATAAATACCCCCTTATACTTCAGCAATAGGGGGGACACTTTGGAGGCACTTTGGTGAGACTTGGAGGCTATGGCAGCCATCCTTAGGGTAGTTTAACCTAAACTTAGAGTGAGAGAGTGTGAGAGAAAGCTTGAAGGAAGGCTAGAGCATTGCTTGAAGGCTTGAAGGAGGTTGTTTCCAGCAGCACACAAGAGGAGGAGGACTCTCTACAGCAGCCACAAAAGGTATACCCCTCCCCCTTTCTCTCTTTCATTCAAACTAGGGTTTTTTGCATAGCTTTGCATTACTTCATGTTAAAAGCTTATTGTTTTATCATGTGTTGATGCTTCTAATGCTTAGAATACATGATTAGGATATTGTCTATGGCTGGTTGTGCATGATATAATGTCATTCTATGTGGTTTTATGAGTCTTTGTGTTTTTAGGGTTTTTTTTAGAGTCTTTTCTAGGGTTTTACATGGAATAGTCATTATTTCATGTTAAAGTTTGTGTTTTTATTGTGTTTTGCTGTTAGTATACATGATTAGGATCATATTTGTGGGCTGTTTAGTATGCTAGGATGTTATTCCATGTGATTTACTGCATGTTTGGGACTTTAGGGTTTCCTTAGTGCTGAAACGGTTTTCTGCATGAAATAACTCTTTTGCATATTAAAGTTTGTGTTTTTGTTGTGTTTTGCTATTTCTATTAGTTAGTATGCATGATTAGTATAATATTTGTGGGCTGTTTAGTATGCTAGGATGATGTCCCATGTGATTTACTGCATGTTTGGGATTCTAGGGTTTCCTTAGTGCTGAAATTGAGTTTATGTTTAGAATAGCTATACTTCATGTGCAAGCTTGTATTTTTCTCATGTGTGGATGCTTCTATTGATTAATATGCATGATTAACATGATGTCTATGATGGGCTTTGCATGATTTAGAGTTATTTTATGTGATTTTGAGCACAATTGTGATTCTAGGGTTTCATTCATCCTTGTATTAGGAAAGTAGCATATAGCATGATAGCTTAGGGTTTTTCTTTGTGTTTTCTTCATAGTTGACATATATGTGCTGCATATTTGATAGCTATGACATTTTTCTGCATTCATAGTAGTTGATTTTAGGGTTTTTTGCATGTCATTGCATGTAGGGTTGAATTAGGGTTTTAGTTAGCTTATGATTCATGTTGTTGCATGACTTGTGGTTGATTTTGAGCCTTATTTCAATTCTGTCCAGATCTGTTATTTGTCCTTGTTATGATATTTTGAGCATGTGTTAGCCCATGTTTGGGCATGATAATGGCTTGATTTGGAATCTAGCTTGTTTGGTTGGTATTTTTGGTATGTTTTGCATGGAAATTGCAGGTGCTTTGACAGGTACAACAGGTGCAACTACCCCACCAATGTGGGGTGGTTATTTTGGCTATTGTGAGATGAAATCTTACAAATAAGGTAATTACCCTATGCAATAGGGTGGTTACTTTGACAGGTTGCTTTTGCTTAAGGTAAGTAGGGTGTGAGGGTGCCCCAATTCACCCTTCTTTCCTTTCCTTGAAACTTTCCCTTTCTTCCCCCCCTAAGGTTGTTTCCTAATAGAGGGGTATGGTAGATTCTATAGTTTCCTTTCAATAAAGAATACCTTTTAAATCAAAGTTTCCATCTTTTATCAAATTCCATACTTACCAAAAACCTTTTGAGAATCGTTCATTTTTGGAAGCTTACCATGTTTTACTTGAAAGGAAACTTAGGGTTTACCATAGGCCTTGATTAGGTTATAACCCTATTCCCTTTCGAACTACGTGGACTTTGATCCATGTATTTCCATACATGGTACGTAGGCGCTCTTCGTGATGTTCAAGTCCGCCCTAGGATACTAAGTATCCTAGGTTTTCTTCTCCCCCCTCTTTCTTTTTTCTGTTTTTTTCTTTGATTTACATGATTATATGGATGAATGAATGAATGATATGCATGCTGTCTTGTGATGATAACTGTTGATTTATGTGTGATTAAGACTTTGATTTAGCCCAATTAAATTAAGAGACCGTTTAGGGCGATATGGGTGCCTATAGGCTTTGCCTAGAACCTTCCCATATCGTAACTTAGCCTCCGAATCCCCGAATTCTCTGGTTTCCAAAAGATCATTTGCCTTTCCATTTTTAAATATGGAGTCAATCTTTTGTTTTCCTAAAACAAAACTGTTTTTAGGGTTTTCCTTGTTTCCTTTAAAAAATAAGGTGGCGACTCCTTTCTTTTTCCAAACCCATTCGTGGGCCCTCTTTTCCTGGGTCCACAGATTGGCGACTTTTAAACCCTCCTGTGGGCCTTAACCATTTCTGGGGTTCACAGCGATGTGTATGTGTTATGACTTGACGGTTTGCAAGTAAATGTGTTTGTTGGATGTGTTATAGTGATGGATTGTATCCACATAGTTCAGGAATGTGGGTGTAGGTTCTTGTGAGAGCCTTAATTCTTGTTGCTTGAGTTCTTGGAAAGAACTCATGAATTTGTTTGATTTGTTATTCCTGATGTGGGCTATGCGTTTATTTGTTTAGTATATGTTTGGGTTTGGCTTTAAGCAATGTGTATTCATTGCTAGTTATTACTTTAGTTAAATCCCGCGGTAGTGGGATGGTTGTGGTAAGGTCACATGCATGGTAGTTTGTGACTATTTATGTAATATTGGATGTTTTGAATGTGTTGAGGACTTGGAAATTGTTTGTCCTTTGTTTGATGTGATGTTAGTTGAAGATTGGTGAGTAACACCAATTTGTTGTGATTCTGTGTTGAACCTGGAAGACTGTATGGTCTTTTATGTTTGAAATGCTTGTTGAGATTGGTGAGTGCCACCAATAATGTTGTGATTTTGTAATGGGAATTGGTTGCTTGTGAGCTAACTATAATAGTTAGTTTCATTATGTTTGTGTTGGTGGGTATCCACATTCGTTGCTATCTTTTACAATGAGTTATCATTGATTTGATGTGTTTGAGACTTGTGAGCTAACCATGGTGGTTAACTCCAATATGTTTGTATTTGATGGGTATCTCATTATTGTTTTATTTCCACTCATGATGGAATGTCATTAAATTTGGTTTGGCGAAATTCGGGGACGAATTTCCTATTAGTTGGGGAGAATTGTAATACTCGTAATTTTTAAATAGGGTATTAAGGGTTTAATCTATGGTTAACGTAGTTAATCCCTTGATTTGTCGGATGATTACATGCATGGGGAATGCATGTGTATAATATTTTGATGTTGGATATGTTTTGATGCTTGTTTTGGTGCATTGAGTATCTTTCGGGTGCGCTTAGCCTCATTTGCAACTTAAAGGCTTAAACTGCTGAAATTTGGCTAAGTGTTGGAGAAAAGTGGATTTTCGTAAATCTTCGTTTTGAAGGATAATTTTTGGCGGTAATGGGAGTTTATAATATTATAAGACATTGGTGATTTTATGGGATTTTATTAGCATGTTTGGATTGGGTTCCACGCATGTTTGTTTTAGGAAAATCTGTCGGGCGACGGATTTTGTACTAAAACTTGAAATTTAGATTTTGATATATTGGGTATTTGATTTTTTTGATATTTTATTTGGATTCAAATGGGGGGTTATTTGCTTATTTTCATTAAATAACTTAAAGTAAAACTTAAATGTTTTTAATGAAAATAAGGCAGGGATGTGTACTGTGTGGGTTTATACACAATTGCCTGAGTTACTGGGCAATTTCAGCAAGGGACGATCGATCGTGCCTTGGGGACGATCGATCGTGGCTGTCCCAGAAACATGTTTTGGCTTATGTTTTTCACGATCGATCGTGCTCTCAGACCACGATCGATCGTGCATCACGGTTTTTGCAAATTTTTTTGCGTAAAATGACGAAAATGCCCCTCACCCCTTATAAAAACCCATCCCACACGATTTTAGACCAAAATCTGGTCTTTTTGGGCCGAGAGAGAGAGAGAGAGAGGGAGAGAAGGAGAAGAGGGGACGGAGGCTCGACGGCGTCACGCCGGAGCATGGCGACCTCGATCCGACGCCGGCAAGCTCGGATCTAGTGTATTTTAGCCGATCTACGCGTGTATGGTGGTGGATTTGGGTTTTTCTCTCTCTTTGATGCTTGGGAATGCATTATTATGGTTGGATTCATATTCCCCAACCTCTTGGTGGAGCGTGGAGCTTGTTAATGGTGGTTTGAGTTTGGATTTCGTGGGTGTTGGCATGGATTGTCATCCTCACCAACTCCTTTGGCATTCTAGAGGTATTTTCTCATATTTTAGAGTTAGGGTTTGTAGTTTCTTTTGGTTCATCATCTCATTCTTATATCTATGGGTTTATTTATGCATATTGGGGAGTTTTGGTGGTGATTTGGAGTTGGGACCTCCGTCACCAACATCATCCATGGCATTTGGGAGCTAGGGCTTGGATTGGGAGCGTGCATTTGCATCTTAGGGCTTGGAGTTCATACCCATAACATCAAAGGTTGCATTTTTCCGCGCATTTGGTTGAGGTAGGTGCAATTTACATAGGTTTAAACTATTGACATGATAATATGGTATATATTATCATATTATTTGGTATTCATGGGTTTAGAATATGTATATAAATGATTTATGGAATAAATCTTGAAAGAGAATTTTGGGTATTTGACAACATAAATTGGAATTATGTTTATTAATAAGCTTGGTTAATTGTATACATCCTATGGAATATAGATGTAGTGATTTTACGGTTACTTTCCCTGTTTATTCGAGGTTTTCGATTATGATTTCAAGATTATAATCATAATGAGAATATATATGGTTATTATGATTTTGGGTATAATTATGAAGTTCTTTGATTATGGCTTATATAGCATACCTTGGAGATGATTTTGGTTATAAAATCATTTTATGGTTTATCGCATTGCATGTTGGCATAATCATGCATTAAATGGATTTAATGAATACTGGGTAAAAGTATTGCATCAAAAGGGGTCATTGGAATTGGACTACTTGCAGTCAATGGGACTTTGCAGTGTTTTCCATTCCTTTGGTCCTGGGGTACTTTCCGGTTCCAGGTAGGAACCTTTGTGTTCCCGAATCAGAGGCTACTTTCCGGTTCCATGTAGGAACCCTTGTGTTGTCCTTTTGGAGGTTGGGTTTAAATCCTCCGTTTCCGCGCGAAGACTCCTGCGGGAGTGGTTGGTAATAAATGGATTTAATGTAAATTGGACATGAGTCACATGCATTGGGCATTATGCATTATTTATTTTAAGTTATGGGTTATAACTTATTTTGGGTTTTGTAATATACTTGGTTAGTATATTTTGCTTTAAATGATATAATGGGTTTTATTTATATCATTGCTTTAGTTTACTATGTCAAATTGTATCTACTGAGTCGTCGGACTCACGCCTATTATTTTTAAATGTTTTTCAGATAATCCAGGGATTGGTTTGGCTATCTTGGGCGGAAGTGGTTCTTAATGGAAATTTCATTATGTTAATTATCAATGTAATTGAATCAGAAGTGTAAATGTAAATTTAATCAGGGTTGTAATTTTAATTATTTATGGTTGTGTCTACGTGGAATGCGATGCATGGGATGATACCACTACCATGGATGACAGGAAATTTTTATGTATGGATTTTATAATAGGTTTTCACGATGGTATATCCTATCTATGGATGGGTTATACCGAAAATTTTTAAAATGGTTGAGGTTTTAACACGTGTCATCCACGTTTTATCAAAGGATTTATTAAAGAAAAAGCTTGTTTTATTATCATTGATCACGGCTTAATTAATTCGGGTCGTGACAGAGTACCTCAACCTATGTCGCCCATCCCTTACTGAGGAAACCATTGAATGGCCTACCCTCAAGAATTACTCTCCTAGTTATGTATCCATCCGAGCGGCGAATCGTCATGATTACGCCTTTGCTAGAGCTCACCTAGCAAACCTTACTGCTGATATGGTGAAATTCTTTCCCCATTCTTTTCCCTTTCTTTTTACTCCCAATTTCTTATTTTGGATTTTTAAACAGATTGAGTGGAATCCCTGGAAGATATGGGTACCAATGCTACCCAAGCGATGCATTCCTAGCTTGATGTTGACGGGCAAGAGGGTGCTCTTGGAAGGCCCCGTGGGTTGGTATTGGTACCTAGGAGAGCGTGTCCTACGCCAAGTCATGGGTGATGTGAATGCCGCCATGGCTCCAATGCCTCCACCACTTAACATGAGGCATGCTAACTTAATGGAGGGGGAGGAGTTGTGGGATGCCTTGAGAGGTTGGGATGCGGAGGAGTTCACTTCTCCTGACATTGCATATGACACTTTCTGTCTCCAATATCTGATGAGGCCCAGGGTGATAGGCCTTCCTCCTCAGGGGGTAAGTCTTTAACATTCTCCTAGCCTTTTCTTTTGGTAGAGACTCTATTTAATAGGTGAACACTTGCAGGGTCGACGAGCACGAGGGCATAGCTCGACAGTGGGCTTAGGAGTGGTTCCTGGCTCTGGGGATGATGAGATGGAGGGGGATAGGTCACTACCCTTGCCTCAGCCTAATTGGTTCATTGATTTGTGCAGTGGGTCGGACTTTGTCAAGACCGCCATCACTCATCCTGCATTTGATGAGTCCCCCAGGATCGACCCAAATCGAGAACAGGTGAGTTCTCTTTATGGGTATTTCTTTCTTTCTTTGAACATTTCCTTCAATTTTATCCTTATTGATTATCCTAGGTGCCTGCGACATATGCCCAAGAGTTCATCGACCTTAGTGAGGGCTTGAGGCATGACCCTGTGAGGATGAGCTTAGCCAAATCCATGGCGGAAGCTCGTTTGGATGTCATGGTAAGTGTTCAACCTATTCAAAGTCCTCATATGTGGTTTTCAACCAACTCTATTCATACTTAGCCTCTTTGCAATGGATTTTGTATATGCAGCCACCACCGGCAATGCGCCCTCCTAGAGCACCTTGTGGGGGTCGTGACGGAGCTGGGCCGAGCCGCAAAAGAAGCTCTGGGAACCGCTGAGTTCATTTACTTTCTTGTTGGGCTTGTAGAATTAATGAGACAATGGCTATCTTTTTGTATTTCATGCTTGTGTTTTGTACTTGCCACCTAAAACTAAACTTTTTATCCCTTAGCATGGATACTTGTTGTGCTTGTTTGAATCTATCATGATGATGTTATGGTGCCTTTCTTATGTAAATTTGAGCCAATGTGAGTTCATAGGAGTGAAAATGGCCTAAAAAGGCCATCCGAACGCGAAAATAGGCAAAACCGGGTGAAACAAGGCAAAACAAGGCAGAGGCCTCGGGTGACCATCTGGCCCCAGACGGTCACCCGAGGTCGACGCGCTTTTTCGCGATTTTTCAGGAATTTTGCGATTTTGACGGTTCTACTTCCTTTAGGACTCGAATTTGTGACCCTTTTCCTATAAAAACACATGAGGGGAGTCTTCTAACTCACCTATTTTCATTGACAATAATTATGGAAGCCTTGGATGGGTTCTTGAGAGGGTTTTTGGCAGTCATGGCTGCCAAAGACAAAACTGAGTTTAAGCGCTTCGGCTTGGAACCATAGCTCTCTATAAGGCACGTGAAGCTCGAGACGACCCTTCTTACTGTTGCTACATACTTCTGGGATCCTCAAATCCATGTTTTTCGATTTAATTATGAAGAATTGTGCCCAACCATAGAGGAATTCTATGCTTTATTTGGAGTTTTGCCGGCAGGGCCATTCATTCTTCCTACACCTCGCTCGGATTACCTTGCTTCCTTCTCGGATTTTCTTGGCATTCCTCAAAGGGACGCAACGATCTTCGTCAAGGATCATATGGTGGACTTAATGAAGTTAGCAACCTCATTCTTGGCTCATGATAGCGAAGGTACTCTGACTTTCACCCTTCAAATTCAGCGTGCACTCGCTTTTTGCTTAATTGGTCGCTTTCTCATATCCACCGGCACTCTTCAAGCCCCTGTTCAAATATGTGAGTTGATTACCCCTCTTCTCAAGCGACATAACATTATTCCCTTGGTATTAGCTGAAACCTTGAATGGTTTAGATAAAGTTCATGGCAACCCCAAAGCGCCTTTAGAAGGTAGCCCCTTTTTACTGCAAATGTGGCTACTCGAGCACTTGAATTTTCTATCTCCCACCACTATCACTCCATACAAGCCCCAGCACTTCTGTCTGCGCCAAGTTGAACTCCCTGGGCCGTTCTCTTTAAGAGATTGGTTGGGTTATTTCCACACACTGTCATGGCAGAACATCAAATGGTACGTCTTTACATGGGGGTGTAAAGAGCAGGTACTTTTTCGAACCTCGGGGTGTGCTTTTGTCAAACTCATAGGACTGAGGTTGACTTCCTTCTATTGGGCTTTGAGAATTCTTCGCCAGATGGGCGCCATGCAAACCATACCGTCCTTAACAGGACCTTGTTGCTTTGTGGAACCTGTCGGTCCTACCATAATCAAGTGGGCGAGGACTCGCTGGCCTACAGACCTGAAATTGACTCAGATCGCCAACACTGAAGGACCTTTCGAGATGAGTAAAGAATACAAGCAATGGTTGAAGGATGATTTGGGCGAAAGGGAGACTTCTCGTCGAGAAAGAATTTATGACCTTATCAAGGACACGAGATTTGAACTTTGCAGAGAAGACATTCTTGAAGCAGTGGAGGCATCCCACGGCCATGACTCGCGAAAGAAAAGAAGACTTGATAGAGAGAGACAGAAGACAAACAAAATGACTCTGAAGAAACTCAAGAGGACTTAAAGATTCAAAGAATAGAATATCTATGGCATGTCGATAGTTCTTTTACTTAACATCAATAAATTGTTATGTCAAACAATTAGTTTCAAATGAATTGCCAATAATAATCTTCTTTCGAGATTTTTTGATTGTCTTGATTGGACCGCACCCAATGTAACTTTATGGGCTGCCTACGTATCCCCGTTTTCTCTTTTTTTTTCTTTTTCTTTTTTCTCTTTTTTATTTTTTTTTATTTTTTTTTTCTTTTGGGGAATCAGGTCCTACGTAGTTCTCATGCCTTAACTTTTGCCTAAGCCGCCTTTATAGGTTTTCAACCTAGCAGGCCTTATACATAATACTTCTTTAATTGATCCAAATTGGTGGGACGAGCAAACTCGATCCCATCCAAATCCATAAGTCGAACAGCCCCTGCTGGCAATATCTCCTTGATGACGTACGGTCCTCCCCAACTTGGTTTGAACTTTCCTCGTGGGTCGAAAATTGGAGCTCGGATCTCTTTCAACACTAAATCCCCTTTCTTCAAGCCTCTGTCTTTGACATGTTTGTTGAACGCCCTTGCGACTCTTCTCTGGTACCCTTACACATGGTAGAGAGCCCTCAATCGCCTTTCATCTAGCAATGCTAACTCATCATAACGACTTGTGATCCAGTCCACCTCTGCCAGCTGACTTTCCACAGCAACCCTTTGTTAGGATTATGCCCTAGAGCCAATCATAGAGATGATTGTTTAGGGATTAGGAACAATCATTTGATTTCATTTATGTATGTCACATTTATTATTGATTTAATAAAAGGGCTTATTCTATTATGTTTATATGCATCATTTATATTTACATAATATGTCCATGGAGTTAGAGTTGAGAATATGGAATTACAAAGAGTTGTAATTTTGAGACTGTAGATATATCTCTGTACTAAACTCCTAAAGCATTCCTAGTTGAAGGTTCACTATGATGGACAATAATGAACCATAGGACTAGCACTTGTTAGGTTGACTCTATAGGAGGATAGCTAGTCTCAAGCTATTTGTGTGGAGACACTACAACCAACAAGTGGGTGCCTATTACGAGAATAGGTACACTGAATGTGACCAAAGATATGAGATAAAATGAATGGAGTTTTTCCCTGCCTGTCAATCAGTTTCTCATTGTTATAGTGGTACAAGTAATCCTTAGACCTGAGACACCATAGTTGTCTTATGCATGTAGCTTTAGAAGTTTGATAACACTAAGTGCAAATCCTATTCAGGGGTTTGCAAAGGTGTTCATTGGCCCTACTGCTATGTGTATGAAGGCATGTGAGTGATCAACAAGGGATCCATCACTCTCAGGAAAAAGAGAGAGAATGTCTCATATAGCATTCATAATATAACTCATTAAATCCATGGCCATGGTAGGATGAATATGAAAAGAGTTTCATGAGTTCATCAATGAGTTGATATCTATGAATGAGTATAAAGTAATTGAACTAGGGACTTGACAGACTTCCATGTCCTATTAGTTCAATTGGAGACATTGTGTTGAAGGAAGGATGCAATTGTAACCTATAAACTATAACTGAAGGGTTCATTGTAAATGACTATTCACCTCATTAAGGACCACACCATGAGCCATATGCTAGGTGTTACTCATGGTTAGTAGAAGCCCTAATTGATATAAGTGAGTTATAATCAATTAGGGAATTGGAAGGAGTTCCAATTAGACCCTAAATGGAAAGAGTTCCATTGTGTACACCTCGTGCTATTCCTACTACTTAATGATGTGAACCCAATGGGTCACACACTGATCATGCAAGAAGGGCTTTAAAGTCTATGAGAGAAAGGGTTTTAGTGAATAAAGAATAGTTCTTTATAGGCCTATTTGTATTTGATACAAATAATAGGGGTTAATGTGCAATTAAGTGTAATTACACATAACCCTATTAGGGTTTCTTCCCCATGGCCAGCCCCCTTTAGTGGGCTGCCTATATAAGTCACACTTATGTGTGACATGGCATAAGAGGCTTGCACAATAAACCCTAGCCGTCCAGCCCCTTGGAGGCTCTATTCTCTCTCTCTCTTCTCCACCTCTAGCAACAACAAGGAAGAAGAAAGAAAAGGCTTGAAGCTCTAGCTAGGTGTGGATACTGTTGGAGGCAGCACACTTGGCCTGCTCATTCACCGCCGTCCGGAGTGGAAGCTTGGAGCAAAACGGAGAAGACAAAAATCCTGTAAGTGTTCTAACCCTCTTCGTAGTTAGGGTTTGATTTTGTGTTATGCATAGTTAGATTCATGGGATTGGGAATCGTAGGAAAAATTTTTTATATTCCGCACTTCTATTTTTCCCTCTTGTTCGATTCCCAACAGTGGTATCAGAGCCATGATTATGCATAATACAAAATACATATGGGCTGGTAATTATGGTGTAGTTGAATGATTCAAAAATCTGGAAAAATTTTTCTGCATAATTGTTTTTCCTCCATGGCTGAACCTAGGGTTTGGAACCCTAGGTCAATTCTCTTCTACTCCTCTTCTAATTGATGGTTAAGTGTAGCCACGGATGCAATAGGTTGCATAGGGTTTGAGTTTGGAGAAGAAGAATAAGGAAACTATGGTTTTATAAAACTGTTATGAACAGTTTTCATGGTAGCCATGAAAAACCGTCATCTTGTTTTGCATGCCGAATTCAGAATTCTTCTCCAAAATTTTTGTACCATATATGGTTAGAAAGCTCTTCGAATCAGCTTTCAAACCCAACAAACGGTTCGTCCATCCAAGTTCTGTAGAGAAAGTTATGAATTGTTTACTACAGGCTGTCTGGAAAGACAGTTTTGCTCGGGAATGATGCAATAGCCACAACTTTGAGTTATTGATGGAGATCAAAGGCATGGCAATCGTTGCCACCACTTGGGTTATGTTCTAGACATGGTAGGGAAAGGTTCCCAAGCATTTAGATGCATCATAATTGGATTAAGATGCTAGAACAGAAGGAAGAAGGAGAAGAACACCATGGAGGCTGAATCTGGGTTTTAGAACCCTAAGGTTTTTGCAATTAATTCTAATTAAAGCTGCTGTATTTATGATGGAAAATCATTGTAGGATCATCATATATCATGTGTATATGATTTTCTTTAAGTTTCAAAAGGGTTTGGATGGAAAAAGATTCAAAAAGTTTGAAAAGTTTTCATGAACAGCATAGCAGAATTTTTCTGCAGAAAAGTCATCAATGGAGTTTTGATTAGAACTTGAGTTAGGGAACTCCAAATTGCATGAAACCAATTGCATTAGTTTCCTAAGACATGTAGGATACTGGGAAAATTCGTTTGGTAGCCTAATTCATTCATCTTGCTGGGTTTTAAATCAATTTCTGACAATGGACAGTATGCTGTAAATTTCTGGGCAGCCTACTGTTGTTTTAATTGTTTAGAACAATTGGTGATGATTTGATCATCCAAACCTCTTCTATTAGCTTAGTATTTCATGTAGGGACATGACACAAAAGCTGGTTTCAATGGAGGAGTCGAATTGATAAGGATTTAGAAGCTATTGTGACCTTCAAGGTCTGCAACAATGGCTCCAGCAATGGGTTTTGGAAACCCTAATTGTTCTTGATGATGGCAGCCACTTCCACCACTTCTCACGTGTCCAGAGGCTTGTCCCACACCCCTGTAGTCCTCTCCCTTGGCTGGCCATGGCCTCCCACAGCCGTTGGTGGCCATGGCAGCCTAGCCAAGCTCAGGCAGCCCCCTGGTAGTGACGGCTGCATAGAGTTAAGGATGAAACCCTAATTTTGAGTTAATGATGAAACCCTAATTTCATTATGGCATTAATTAAATCCCTAATTGGAATATTAATTACCTTAATTAAGAGTTAATGATTCGTCATTAAATGACCAATCATGGTTATTAATTGTTAAGGCATAATTAATACCATTAATGATGTCTAGGGTTAGGGTTTTGATAACCCTAATTAGTGTAATTAATTAAGGGTAATAAATACCCTATTTGGCATTAATTAAACCCTAATCCCTTTTATTAAATACCGTATGAACCTAGGGTTTTAATGATTGGTCATTAAATGACCAATCATAAGGCATTTAATGATTAGGGCTTGCATTTAGGGTTTAGGGTTATGCATTTAGGGTTTAGGGTTTTAGGAAACCCTAATGCACTAATTCATCATTTAATTGATTTTATTTAATTCCCATGTTAATTATTTAATTAATATTGATTAATTTTATAATGTTTTAAATGGTTTAAAATACAATTGGGGATTAAATTAAAATCTGGAAATTCTTATTTAAATGAAATTGTTTTGTTTAATTAAGGAAACCCTAATATTGGATATTAGAGTTATTTTAGGAAACTTTACATGTTTTAAATTAATTTGATTAATTGAAACTGTAATGTCTTAAATGTTAAGACTTTATTTAATTCTGGATATTTTTGTTAAAACCTAATAAGATTAGGATGCATTAATGAGATTAATGTAAATCATTCAAGAGAATTACCATAATGCCCATATGTTTTAATGCTTACAGTTTTTCTTTACATTATGCAATGAGATTGTATGTATGTGCTTGGATGATGATTATGGACTATACCCTTTAAACCAATTGTGATTGGCCGTCTTATGAATGGGATGTTATTATTTACAAGAGTTGTAATTTTATTAAGGTGATGTAATTTATTTGGGGCTCGCATGCCACCTTCCCTCTCCCTCTCTCTCTATCATTCTCTTATGTACCCCACATTCCCCTTATGTATCCCTTTCTTTAAATTATGTAAATGTTATGTAATCGAGAGCGCACTAAGGAGCATGGTGGACCTAAAGGAGTATGATAGAGCCCAACAAGTCAATGGTGGAGACCGACAAGCCAATGGTGGAGACCATCAAGTCAAGGGAGCAGATTGAAGGACTTGAAAGCTTAGAGAAGTTTTTCAAGAAAGCATGCATGTTACGAATGGTTTATTTTACGATCACCTACACCCACCTTAGACCTTGGATTCAATCTATTGGCTTGGATTGAATCCTCTCAAAGTCCATAATCATCATAGTGGGAGCTTTAATTTATGAGATAACTGTATTAGCTCCAATACAATAGTTTGGTATATGTTACCTATTCACTTAGGGACTAATATCAAAATATGGTACTTTATATATGTTGATATATAATAGCATGCGATGTATGATTTATAATAGCATGAGATGTACGATTATAAATAGCATAATTTATATGTTTAAATTTTGATACATAGGATGCATGTTAATTTGATGAGACCCTTTAAAACCCCTCTTATTTAATATTAAGTTGAAAATGGAGAAGTCATTGGGGAATGAATTCTTCATTGCCTTCCATCATTATAGGATCATCTAACGTCCCTTAATGTGGGTACCTGGCTACAGACATGTAGGAGCTACCCATGTTAAAGACATTACTTGAAACTATCACATATGAGATATCATGGGGTGCCTAAACTGGTATATACCAAGAAACTAACATGTGAGGTATATATTTGGCGAAACATACCTGTGTGAATGATGGGTTTAACTTAACTAGGGAAGTATTCCAAGAAACTAACATGTGAGGTGTATGTTCCCTAGAGGCAAAACGATTGGAACTTGCTTATGAAGCAATAGACAAAGAGTTGTCTTCTTATTGTGGGTTAGAAGCCAAGAAACTAACATGTGAGGCTTCTAGGTCACAGTGGGACCCCAATCCCCATTAGGAATGAGATTCCCGAATTCCATTAGAGGGTGTATGGAATTTGATAAAATAGTGGGAGGTACCATATGATTAAAGACCCAATCATTATGGATAAAAATGAAATCTAATTCTCTGTTTATGTAGATTACCTAATTACTCACCTCAAAACCCCTATTTCCTAATATATAGGATATTGATAGTTTGACTAAACCCGATTTCTTTGATTGACTTAGGAAATTGAGAATTGTTCTCAACTTCAAAAGATTGTTTATATGCTATTAGGCCTTTTATTAAAGGCCCTCCATAAAACATCCTAAGAAGAAAAAGACACTATGCGCAATTGGCATCTTGTTGCCATGCTATATGATAGTATTGATGACTAATGAGCTTCAGAAGCAAAATTAGTAAATGCAAGTGCCTTTGATGTCCTACATCACATACAAAGGTTGTATTGTGAGTAAAATAATACTATAAAGTATAGTACTTGTAAAGGACTTCTTCTGGACTAGGATGTAATAAAAGTTGTTTATTAATAATCATTCTTTTGAAAAATGATTAATCACATAGAATAGCTTGAGAAGCTAGATGTGATTTAAAATGGAAGCATAGAGGAAAGCAAGTCTTGAAAAGTCAAAGACAAAGAAATATAATTATTTTGTAGTAAACATAAGGTATTGTAAAGGGAACTTGATAAAGTATCAGTCTTCCTAGAAGAACCAAACTTTTGAAGTTTTGGTTCATGCTCTAAACTAAATTGTTGGTTAGTTCTGCTTCTTGGTTTTTGGATTCTAGTATAATCTAAATCGAAGCAGAAAGTTAAGTAGATAATAAGTTACCTTTAAAAATTTTAATAGAGCAAGAGTTGCTAGATTAATTTTGGGAACTTATTTCTTAACTAGGCCATTTAAGACATTCTAGAAATTTGATTTCTGAATTTAAATGACTAATTAGAGCGAATGCAACGTATTCCGAGAATACAAGAGATGTAGAGACTCTCATTTAAATGTAACGATTATGACTTGGTTATGAGATGACTAAACCCATCTTTTACTTGGTGAAGTGAAAGAGTTACATTTATAATTTGACTAATACATTGTGATGTATATAGTCATGTAGAGCGTGCATTCAATTACAGTAGACTCATCTTAGAATACCATAGCTCAATGGTGAATCTAAGAGAACGAATTGAACCCTATTAAGATATGGTTTGATCCATAATGAGTTTTACTAATGTATCCATCTAGGATATACCTTAAAATTGCTACATATTGATAATTTAGGGTTCACTCCAGTTTTGTCCCAATTATATCAGATATAATATGGGAAGAAACCCAACTTAAAGAAGTTAAGGCTTGGGCTTGTGCTACGTTTGTCTGGAAACATAACGTAGACAATCTGGAAATAAGGTCAAGTAAGTGTTGAATTGTGGTATATCCTAAAAGTGGTTGGGATAGTATTTCTATTACTCTAATGAACAAAAGTTGTCCATTAGGATGATTGCTGAATTTTCTTGAGAAAGAGTTCATTCAAGAAAGATGCAAAAGTAGATAGAATTTACAGGATTGTTTGTAAAGCCACAAACCAACAAAGATCCAACCCTTGCCCCTATTGAGGCAAAACCTTTAATTACACCACATTCTTTTCATAGATCAAATTGGATATTTCTTTAACATAAGAGAGATATTGTATCTCCATTAGAATGTGAAAGAATTGTTCTTTGGTGATAAAGATCACCAAGATAATCCTATTGATTATGATTAGGCGATGTTTGACATCAACTTGAGAAATGACTAAGAGTCATTAAATCCAATATGGATAGGTAGAGACCTAAAAGGCTTGGCTATTTAAGAATGTTTTCAACATAGGCAAAAAGTTGTCTATAAAGAAACTTGTTTGATAATAGTTATGCTGAAATCCATTTGGATCTTGTTATCTATAAACACACATTTTGAATATGAGATATGTCAAAAAGGATATAAAGATGTTATATCAAATGGTGAAAAACCATAAAAGTGTGTAAGTTATAGAAGTCTATTAATAGACTACAAGGTTCTCATAATTAGAACATCTATAAAGTTGAAGTAATCAAATTGTTTGATTTCTCTCATTGTATAGATGGATCATGAGTGTATAAAAGGTTAGTGGGAGTGCGATCATTTTTCTTTATCCTAAGTATAGATGACATCCTAATCATTATGAATGATATATGAATGACATCCTAATCATTTTGGTTTTTGGAGAAAAACTAATTCATGAAAGATTTGGCAGAAGCATCCAACAAGATCTATAGAGATAGATCATATAGATTGCTAAGTATCTCTAAATCATCAAACATAGTTGAAATGTTGAAGGAGTTCAACATGGAGAATTCTAAGGGAGGTCTGATTTACTTCAGATAAGAATTCATTATTCAAGGGCATGTGCCCTAGGATAACACAAGTAAGGTTCTTAAAGTGTTAAGAAGCCTTATTCTACACTGTGTATTGAACCTGATATCTATTATGTTGTAATTGTTACAAATAGTTATCAGTCAATTCAAATTTGGAATATTGGATTGTATATGGAAATTGTAAACTCATAGTAGATGGGTATATGGATTTGGATATAATCCATATGGGGTATATTTTATATTCACTTTAGTTGGTGAAATACTTAATGGAAGAACTGTATGAAAGATACAGTAGATTCCATTATTAAGGGTGAATTAATTGTCGCATTGTCTAGGAGACTGTTTGGATCTATAAGTTCATTTAGAACTTGGAGTTGTTCCTTCCATTGAGTTGCCCACACCTTGTTTTGTGACAACAATGGGTCTATAGCTCAAGTATAGGAATCACGGTCTCATCAAAAGTCCAAACACATAGAGCGGCAATTCCAAGTGATTAGAGGAATCATTGGAAAAGGTAATAGATATATTACAGAAGATATTATCTACATAAGTTTTTGTAGACCTATTGACTAAAGCTTTAAAACATAATGGGTTATGTCTAAGACCAACATCTTGAGAAGATAGGTATGCGATACATGGTTGATTGGCTTTAGTTCAAGTGGGAGATTGTTAGGATTATGCCCTAGAGCCAATCATAGAGATGATTGTTTAGGGATTAGGAACAATCATTTGATTTCATTTATGTATGTCACATTTATTATTGATTTAATAAAAGGGCTTATTCTATTATGTTTATATGCATTATTTATATTTACATAATATGTCCATGGAGTTAGAGTTGAGAATATGGAATTACAAAGAGTTGTAATTTTGAGACTGTAGATATATCTCTGTACTAAACTCCTAAAGCATTCCTAGTTGAAGGTTCACTATGATGGACAATAATGAACCATAGGACTAGCACTTGTTAGGTTGACTCTATGGGAGGATAGCTAGTCTCAAGCTATTTGTGTGGAGACACTACAACCAACAAGTGGGTGCCTATTACGAGAATAGGTACACTGAATGTGACCAAAGATATGAGATAAAATGAATGGAGTTTTTCCCTGCCTGTCAATCAGTTTCTCATTGTTATAGTGGTACAAGTAATCCTTAGACCTGAGACACCATAGTTGTCTTATGCATGTAGCTTTAGAAGTTTGATAACACTAAGTGCAAATCCTATTCAGGGGTTTGCAAAGGTGTTCATTGGCCCTACTGCTATGTGTATGAAGGCATGTGAGTGATCAACAAGGGATCCATCACTCTCAGGAAAAAGAGAGAGAATGTCTCATATAGCATTCATAATATAACTCATTAAATCCATGGCCATGGTAGGATGAATATGAAAAGAGTTTCATGAGTTCATTAATGAGTTGATATCTATGAATGAGTATAAAGTAATTGAACTAGGGACTTGACAGACTTCCATGTCCTATTAGTTCAATTGGAGACATTGTGTTGAAGGAAGGATGCAATTGTAACCTATAAACTATAACTGAAGGGTTCATTGTAAATGACTATTCACCTCATTAAGGACCACACCATGAGCCATATGCTAGGTGTTACTCATGGTTAGTAGAAGCCCTAATTGATATAAGTGAGTTATAATCAATTAGGGAATTGGAAGGAGTTCCAATTAGACCCTAAATGGAAAGAGTTCCATTGTGTACACCTCGTGCTATTCCTACTACTTAATGATGTGAACCCAATGGGTCATACACTGATCATGCAAGAAGGGCTTTAAAGTCTATGAGAGAAAGGGTTTTAGTGAATAAAGAATAGTTCTTTATAGGCCTATTTGTATTTGATACAAATAATAGGGGTTAATGTGCAATTAAGTGTAATTACACATAACCCTATTAGGGTTTCTTCCCCATGGCCAGCCCCCTTTAGTGGGCTGCCTATATAAGTCACACTTATGTGTGACATGGCATAAGAGGCTTGCACAATAAACCCTAGCCGTCTAGCCCCTTGGAGGCTCTCTTCTCTCTCTCTCTTCTCCACCTCTAGCAACAACAAGGAAGAAGAAAGAAAAGGCTTGAAGCTCTAGCTAGGTGTGGATACCGTTGGAGGCAGCACACTTGGGCTGCTCATTCACCGCCGTCCGGAGTAGAAGCTTGGAGCAAAACGGAGAAGACAAAAATCCTGTAAGTGTTCTAACCCTCTTCGTAGTTAGGGTTTGATTTTGTGTTATGCATAGTTAGATTCATGGGATTGGGAATCGTAGGAAAAATTTTTTATATTCCGCACTTCTATTTTTCCCTCTTGTTCAATTCCTAACACCCTTAACGAAGGAACTTCCAACTCCACTGGCAAAACAGCCTCCATCCCATACACTAGCGCGTACGGCGTAGCCCCTGTTGACGATCTGACTGACGTTTTGTACCCCCATAATGCCAATGGTAGTTTCTCATGCCAATTAGTGTACGTGTCAGTCGTTTTCTGTAATATCTTCTTGATGTTTTTGTTGGCGGCTTCCACGGCGCCGTTTGTCTGCGGACGATACGGGGATGACAAGTGATGAACGATCTTGTACTTCTGCAAGAGTTCTTTGGTCTCCTTCTGGAAATGCTGACCGTTATCTGAAATGACCTCATGCGGTACCCCATATCGGTAGATAATATTGAGCTGTATGAACTGCGCCACCTTTTTAGCATTCAAAACTTTGAAGGAAGCTGCTTCCACCCACTTGGTAAAGTAATCGATGGCTACCAAAATGTATTCATGACTATTGGATGCCTTCGGCTTAATCTGTCCGATGATATCTATTCCCCACACTGCGAACGGCCATGGAGTTGACATGCTTGTTAAGGGCATGGAGGGCAAGTGTTGTCCGTTGGCGAAGAGCTGACACTTGTGGCACTTCTTGACGTGGGCATAGCAATCCCTTTCCATTGTAGACCAGTAATACCCTAGTCTCATGATCTTTTTAGCCAACATGTATCCATTCATATGCGGAGCCCCCACTCCTTCATGGATTTCTTCGATGAGTTTTCTAGCCTCTTCCTCCGTGACACACAGCAAGTGGATTCCGTTGTAAGACCTCCGATACAGTTTTCCTCCGCATACCACATAATGGCTTGCCAATCTTCTCAGTGTTCGCCTATCCACGCGAGATGCTTCTTCCGGATATTCTCTTTCCTCAATGAGCCTTCTTATGTCATAAAACCAAGGGTGGTTATCTGTTACCTCTCCTTCTCGAATGGAACAGCAATAAACAGGTTTCTCTCTACATTCGATCACGAGTGGTTTCACGCTTCCTCCTTCTGGTATCTCCACCATTGAAGCTAGAGTCGCTAAGGCATCAGCAAACTGATTCTTGTTTCTCGACAGGTAATTGAACTCGATTTCCGCGAACTCTTTAGTCAGTGCTTCCAAATAGGCATGATAGGGCAATAGCTTCTCATCGCGAGTCTTCCACTCCCCTTTTATCTGACAGATGATCAATGCTGAATCTCCGAACACCTCTAGTTCTTTTATCCCCAATTCTAACGCAGCTTCCAATGCTAGGATGCAGGCCTCATACTCTGCTATGTTGTTGGTGGCTTCGAACCCCAATTTGACTGCTAAAGGCGTGAAGGCTTCCTCGGGAGAGACTAGTAGCACTCCTATGCCATAACCTCTTCTGTTTGCAGCTCCGTCGAAGTAGACTTTCCAAACCTTTTTCTTGATTTCCAGAATATCTTCGTCGGGGAACTCATCATTGAATTGGGTTGATGACGATACAGGGCAGCTTGCCAAATGGTCTGCAATGACACTTCCTTTAACGGACTTCTGCGCCAGGTACTTTATGTCGAACTCATTGAGGAGACGTGACCAACGAGCGGTCCTGTACGATAGGACTGGTTTTTCTAGCAAATACTTCAAAGGATCCAATCGACTTATCAACAGGACTTCGAAAGACATCATGTAATGACGGAGTTTCTGGGTAGCCCATACCAATGCTACGCAAGCCTTTTCTAGCGCATTGTACTTTACTTCATAATCTGTCATTTTCTTGCTCAAGTAGTAGATGGCATTTTCCTTTTTCGACCCTTCAAGGTATTGAGCTAACATGGCTCCCATCGCGATTTCAGTAACCGTTAAGTATAACAGTAATGGTTCACCTTGCCGCGGGGGAACCAAGATTGGGGGGTTACTCAGATACCTTTTAATGGTCTCAAAGGCTTCTTGACAGTCCTCATTCCAATCCTTGGAAACGCCCTTTTTAAGTAGCTTGAAAATTGGCTCGCATACCATGGTTAGATTGGCGATAAAGCGACTTATGTATTGAACTCTCCCCAGAAAACCCCGGATCTGCTTTTCCGTTCTTGGTGGCTCCATCTCCGTGATAGCTTTTATCTTCCCTGGATCAACTTCAATTCCCCTCTGAGTGATCATGAAACCTAACAGCTTCCCTGCGGTGACTCCGAAGGCACACTTCTGAGGATTCAGTCGGAGGTTGTACTTCTTTGCCCTTTCTAGGAACTTCTCCAATGCCGCGAAATGTCCTTCCCGGTCTACAGATTTGACTATCATGTCGTCCACATACACCTCTACTTCTTTATGGATCATATCATGCAATAGGGTCGTAGTAGCTCTTTGGTAAGTAGCCCTAGCATTTCTCAAAGCCAAAAGGCATTACCTTGTAGCAATACGTGCCCCACTGTGTGATAAAAGCCGTCTTTTCCATGTCTCGAGGCGCCATCTTTATCTAGTTGTAACCGGAGAACCCATCCATGAAGGAGAGAAGAGCATGGCCTGCTGTACTGTCTACCAACACATCGATATGCGGTAGAGGGAAATCATCCTTTGGGCTTGCAGCATAAGGTCGCGGAAGTCGACACACATTCGCACTTTCCCATCTTTTTTAGGCACAGGCACTATGTTAGACAGCCACTCAGGGTACTCCACAACTTGGAGAAACCCGGCATCTAATTGTTTAGTTACCTCTTCTTTTACTTTCAAAGCCCATTCTGGTTTTAATCATCTTAATTTTTGCTTTATAGGCTTTTTAGTGGGATTAGTGGGGATGTAATGTTGCACAATATCTTGATCAATACCAGGCATATCCTCATAAGACCATGCGAAGGCCTCTACATTGGCTTTTAGAAGTATTATCAACTTTTCTTTTTCAGCAGGTGAGAGAGTTATCCCAATTTTAATTATCCTTGGCAATTCATCTGTCCCTAGATTGATTGATTCCAATTCATCCATGTTAGGTTCGGTAACGCCCCTTTTCCTTTGCTCGACGAGCTCCGGGGGGACGTCATTCCTAGGATCTATATCCATGCCATAGATATCCATAGAAGAGAGAAAGGAAACACTGCAAATAATGAAAAGAAACACACTTTATTGACTGAACTAACAAAACAAAACAAAGAAAAGAAAACACATGTGCCACAACTAGGGAACGACTCCTAACTCCACAAGGTGGGCTAGGCGGACACACTTTATTTGAAAGGAAAGCTAAAACAAGCTACTAAGGAACCTACAAACTACTATCAGGTAAGTCGAGATCCTCGCCCTCAAGAACTTCTGCAATGGTACCCTCTTCAAGATACCAATTAAGGAGCGGCATGGCTGCATGGTGAATTGAAGAACATTCGAGATCTGATTCCTCTACAGCAAGAACCATATCTTGAAACATTGTAACCATGGCTTCCGAATCCATCTGTTCTGCCCAGTCCTCACTCTTTTCTTCCCAATAACTATCATTGATTGCTTCATCATCAACCATTGTTGCAGTGATGGGATACCACTCAGTGAAGAATATTTCAAACCCCGGAACTCTCGCCTTGGTTGCTTTGTCAATGGATGGTTCGGGGAATCCACAAAATAGGAAATCCTCCCCCTCCTTAACAAAGTAACCATTCAAGGTAGGTCGGTATGGCGAGATTCTAATATCTGGCGCCCTTCCTTCTGCTTTTGCTTTGACCCTTTCTCTGCTTCTCTGCAACATCTCCATATGGTCCTTTTTGGAAGGCTCATACCCCAATCCGAAGGTATAGGTGACAATGCGGCTCTGAACGGATGCCGGCATGCCTTGCTGACGGCGTCCTAGTCCCATGCCTGGGAAGAAACTCATTTTCTTCATTATGTTCCCCACATGCAAATTGCCATGAGGGCAAAAGTCAAGAGGTATCAACTCTCTCTGTTCCGGCTCTTTTTCTATGCATTGAACATACTCGAACCCAGACAATGGTGCCCCAACGGGCTCGGGCTTGATCTCGCAAATGGGTACCCCCGACGACTTTAAGTCATAATCACCTTGAAGTGTGACGATGGCCCCTTCATAAGGGAACTTGACTTTTTGGTGCAATGAAGAAGGGACAGCCCCTGCAGGATGAATCCAAGGTCTTCCCAACAAGAGGTTGAAGCACGACGGGACATCCAACACTTGGAACTCCACTCTGAATTCTGTAGGCCCCATAATCAGCGGCAAAGTGACCATTCCAATCACTTCTCTGCGGGTGTTATCATAGGCTCTCACTGTTTGCCTGGATGGCATGAAGTCGGTAGGATCCAATCCCAAGACGGTGGCAGTTCTGAGAGGGCACACATTAAGGGCGGAACCATTATCAATCAGGACAGTTGGAACTCTCTTTCCCATGGTGTCGACAGTGATGTACATGGCTTGCGAATGGCTGGGTCCACTTTTAGATAGGTCTGCTTCTGAGAACACAATGGTTGAGTTCTTTGAGGTTGGATTCACCAAGTTCACCAAATTTTCTGGAGATGTGTCAACAGGAACCTGTATCTGGTTGAGCAACTTCAAGATAGTCTGACGGTGCTTGTAAGAGGCCATGAGCAAACCCCATATAGTGATGTTGGCATTAGTCTTTCTCAATTGCCTAAGCACTTCATCCTCCTCTTTTTGCAGGTCGAGGTGGCGATTACCTTCCAAGTCTCCCAATGGGTTGTCAGATTCTAAGTACGGAGGCTTGAAATGGCGACCCCCTCTAGTTATGTGCTCCACCTCGTCATCGCTCATCCACATATCATCAATCTCGCCTACGTCACCCATGAGGTCATCCCATGTGATTGTGTCGATCTCTTCCATTTGGACTTCCTCTGGTAACTCATCCCAACCTGTGGGGATTATAGGCTCATCAGGGATGGGGTCGGGGTAGAGTACATAGTAATCAAACTTTCTGGACGACTCTCCCAACAAACCCACTTTAGGATCTCCTGCCTCGAACCTTTCTTTTAATTGTCGCTGCATGGACTTCTTTGGCAATACCAAAACCTTTTTATCAATAAGGTCTTGAACTACCTTTTTCAGTATAACACAGTCCTCCGTATCATGTCCGAGCGCCTGATGGTACAAACAGAATTGGTGAGGAGTCGAAGGCCTCGGCTTTGAATGGCATGGCAATATAAGCCCTTTATCACAACATTGGTGGAAAACTTGAGTCAAGGTCATGGGAAGCGGCGTGTATTGCCTTATGGGTTGATGGAATTGGGACGAGCCTAGCTCGATGGCATTTATGTTGTTGGGAGGAGGCATATTGTGAGTGGGGAGGGGATTTCGAGTGACATTTGGGCGATTTAGTGCGGTGGGTGGTGAAATGATCTGCTTATCGAGCAAATCTTGGATTTCATGGTGGAGGCGGTAACAACGATTGGTTAGATGGCCTTTGGCTTGGTGGAATTTGCAATATTCATTTTCATTATAGTTCTTGGGCAATGGGTTTGGTGGAGGCCTTGGGTCGAGGGATTTCAGGAGGTCACGGCTTCTCAGCTTTTCAAAGACTCTTTCGAGTGGCATATATAGCTCGGTGAATTGGCGAGGTGAGGTGGAGTCATTTAGGGAGAAAGGGCGAGTGGGTTGGGTAATGGTATTGACCTCAGCATTGGGTTTTCCTACAAAGTTTGTCCTTTGACTCCTTTGGATCTCCTCCGTTTTAATTGTTCCATCGGCGATTGCATCTTAAACTTGTGTGCCAGCCCCAACAAGAGCCTTGAAATTCGGAAAGTAATGAGCAAAGAGATGCTTGTGATATACGGGCAGCAAGTTCTTCACCACCAACTGAATCTGTTCTTCCTCATTCGGTCTGTCTGTCATCTTGGAAGCCTTTTGTCTCCACCTAGTGATGAAGGCGGAGAAAGTCTCGTTAACCCGTTGCTTAGTGGTTTCCAAATCCCTTCGCGTGACATCCACTTCAGTGTTATATTTGTAATGATCCGTGAATGCATTGCGCACATCCTCCCAAGTCTTGGTTCTGTTCTCCTCTAATGACAAAAACCATTTCAAGGCGGAACTCGCTAATGACTCATGAAACATTTGAGCCAATAACTCATCGTTCGCCCCTCGAGGGTGCATAGCTCGCACATACATCTTGAGGTGGGTTTTAGGACAGCCTATCCCATCGAATTTTTCCAACTCCGGCATCTTGAATTGTAACGGGATGCGAGCCTTCGGGAACAAGGACAAAGTGCGGATGTCCACCATATCATCAGACCTGCGGATTCCCTTCAGAGTTCGTTCTAAAGCCTCAACCTTGTTTGCCAGGACGGTTGAGCCCTCCCTTGATGTGGCTTTGGTTTCCCCTTCCTTGGTCTTGGGTAGTTCTCCCCCTTCTCTTAATGGTTCCTCAGCGGATTCAGACTTATTGGATCCTTGATTGTTATCAGTGGCACGGGCCCTAGATTCAGGTTCAGAGTTCTTCTGTTGAAGGTCTTGAGCTAACTTGAGTGCGGTCTCGGATACCTGGGTGGTGTGATCAAGCTTCTCCATGATAGCTTTCAAAGCGGCCTCAAGGTTGAAACCCCGGTTGCTAGTTCTTTCTTCAGCCATATCCAACTTAGTAATGGAATCAGCACTGACTAGGCGCCCTTGTTGATCGCGGATCCAAGCCAGCACGTCTCTCCCTCTAACATAGGGTAAATACTCAATTTTTCAGCCTAAGGGTCCATCCTAAGCTTCCATAATTATCTCAAAATCTTTGCAACGTACACCCTTAATTAGTTCTCTTAACCAATTACCCTTACAGGGGTCATGGGGAAGGGTACGTATTAAGGATGTAAGATGTAAAGTCTCCCTTAATTACCCACTCAATCAACAAAGCATGGCAACACATCACAAACACGGCAGCATATCATCACAACAACGTGTGTGCATATAGGTGATCCAACGGTGTCCTAGAAGGCCCATTACATGCAATTCTTTCTTTTAAGAGGGTAGGCTAGGGTCCTCAACTTTGCTTGTACCAATCTTTATACCTAACCACATGTGACATCAGGAATGTCGCGTGGGTCCAGCAGTACGTGATTGGTCCATTTGATATACCCAAGGGCAAACCCAAGGGTACTTGGCAAGAGAGGTTTGATAGCTTCGCCCAACACATGGAATCAGGAAAACCAAGGTCGAACTAGGCTATCAGTTGGCAAGGATACATCGAGGGACAATCGAGTGATCATGCAACAGTAGCGCACACAATGCAATAAATGAAAGCACACAATCAAGCGAATGCAATGTGATTGATTTTAATTAATAATAAGAAATTAATTTAGCCCAATCAAATTAAATGAGTCTAGCCCTCGACATCCCCAGTGGAGTCGCCAAACTGTGAACCCACGAAAAAGAAGAGCGCGGAGCCCACAAGGGTTTGGCAAGAATGATATAAGGGGGTTTAAAGACAACAAACAAAAAGGGAGTCGCCACCTCATTTTTTAGGGAAAAGAGGAAAACCACAAAAATGTTTTATTTTCAAAACCACATGACTCCATTAAAGGAAAAGCAAAGTCTTTGAAACCAGAAAATTGGATCCAGGGGCTAAGTTACGACGTGGGAAGGTTCTGGGCAAAAGCCCATAGGCACCCACATCGCCCGAGTTGGTCTCTTAATTTAATTGGGCTAACTTAAGATCTTTTCCACTCAAATATCATCATATATCATCATAAGGCAGCATGCATATCATATATTTCATCCAATCATCTCATGCATAATCAAACAAATAAAACAAAACAGAAAAAAAAAGAAAAGAAAAGAAAAACCTAGGATACTTGGATCCTAGGACGGACTTGAGCCTCACGAAGAGCGCCTACGTACCATGCAGCGAAATACATGGATCAAAGTCCACGTAGTTCGAAAAGAATAGGGTTACAACCTAATACAAACCTATGGTAAAAACCCTAGGTTTCCTTATTTGAAAATATATTGGTTTAATCCAAAACAGAAAACTTCCATAAGAGGAAAACCTTGATGAAAACCAGAATTTTATATTGAAGGAAACCTTTGATAATTACCATAAGCTTGTATTAAGAAGTAACCCTAGGAGGGAGAAGAGAAAAGAAAGAAAAGAAAGGTGAATTGGGGCACCTTCAAACCCTACTTACCTGAGCGCACAAGCTCCAATCATTAGCCATTTCAGACCATAGCAGCCTATTTGCAATAGGACAAGCATTGTACCTGTTTGCACCCTTACAAGTGCACACAATCATGCAAAGAAAACAATATCCTAATCTGGACAGAACCTTGACAAAGCCTAAAATCATCCATTAATCATGCAAACAACAAGAATAATGAATAACTAAGGACTTTAACTCAATCCTACATGCAATGACTCGACTAACATGCATAAAAACCTATGAAAGACACACTAACAAGCATAAGAGACTCCAATAACATCAATAAACATGATAACAAAGCATATTCTAACCAAAAAGATGATATTTCATGTAAAATATGAAAATAGGCCTCCCTACGGCGAGCTTTCTTAAGCGAAACTATCCTAGAATAATTTCACGTAAGAAAGTCGTTATGGGGAATTGCAATCAGCATATCCTACGTAAAATATATACCCTAGAACACAATAGAAGTGATTTCATGCTTAAACACATCACAGAAGACTCTCATGCAAAACCTCACTCAACGAAAAGGATAATTATCCTTAGAAAAGGATAATGTCTCCAAAAACCCTATAAAATATACTATATGAATGCAATCCTAGCATGATTCAACTATATGCAGCATATATAGAATGATTATGATGAGCAACAACTCACAAAGCTAAGCTAAGTATGCTGTATGAAACTTGTGCGATTTCAGGGTTATCGAAACCCTAATCTCACAACTATGCATTAAAACCTACTAAATGACTCTAAGACATGCTCAAATTATCATGAATATCATTCATATCATATATATTAACTAACAGGAGCGTCAATTCATGATAATAATCACAGCAACCTAAACATATGAACTATGCATGATTTAAGAGGATAAAAAGAGTAAGGCTATCTAATCCTTAGTAAACCAGGGATTATCAAGCATATAAAGCCATGAACTATCCTAAAATCATTCATATAACATCATGTAAACATTGAATTCAATCCATAAGAAGAACAATTGCATGCACCACAACTATCCTAGAAGAAGAAGAAGAAAGAGAAGAAGGAGGAGCAGAAATTCATGTTCAGCATAAAAGGGGTAGGCTTACCTCTTGTACACTCTTCCTTATCTTCAATCCTCTTGTTTCCTTGCTTGCTTGGGGTTGAAGAGCCTCCTCTTGAAGTCCTTCTAGCTCTCCAAACTCGTAGCTCCCTCTCTCTCTAAGTGTAAAGTGCAATTCCCCTCCCCTATGTGCTGAATATCATGTCCTTTATATAGAGAACTGACCCCCTAAACCAATGGCTAGGATTAATTCATTAAATAATGATCCTAGGGCTATTAGAGACTCTCTTGGTGCTCAAACAACTCAAACCTACACACTCCTAAGCTCAGACAAGTTGTTTTGGCGGAGGAAACCGTCAAAAGAGGGATAGAAGAGTCAGAGTTTGACTTAAAGAAGGACTCCTTGGGTGACCAACTAGGCCTGGACGGTTACCCGAGGGTCCTCTATTTTTTCTCTGGTTTTGACTCCCACTTGCTGTAGAAGTCCTAAAATGCTCAAATTAAGTCCGATTTTGACGAAATAAAAGCCAAAACGACCGTGTTTCGAAGGGGAACACATTTTTAAGTATTTTGGGACAAAAATCCTCAACCATGGGGGCATGGTTGGGTTTTACAAAGGTGGTTAACCATGGTGCTTCACCGTCGCTAAGCTGGGTTTGTACACAAGGTCAAACCGAATGCTTTCCCAATCGAAAATTGATCTTTCTAAACATGTTTAGGACATAAATAAAGCCCAATTGAAGTTAATTGAGAGAAAATTGGTTGGGTCTTATGAGTCAATTTGAGCAAACCAAGAAAGGGTCTTTTAGCCAACCCGAACCATTACGAGCCGAATTGATCTTAAACCATTAATTCATGAAATTGAACCTATATATGGACTCTATATAACCACATGAACTTGATGGGATGACTCGGGATTCATTCCAAGGTCAAATGGAAAATATACGGCTTAAAAGACGATTATGCCCTTAAAGTCGCAAAAGTTCTTATTGACCATCGAAATGAATTCCAAATCGTTTCAAAATTCATACACATGATATTCAATGCCATAGAAACTCAATGCAAAAGACTAGACTCAAAAAGGACTCAAAATCCTACATGAAATGATATGTCCTAGCTAAGGTGACAAAAATGGGGTGTGACAGCGCCTACGTACCATGTATGGAAATACATGGATCAAAGTCCACGTAGTTTGAAAAGGAATAGGGTTATAACCTAATCAAGGCCTATGGTAAACCCTAAGTTTCCTTTCAAGTAAAACATGGTAAGTTTCCAAAAATGAATGATTCTCAAAAGATTTTTGGTAAATATAGAATTCGATAAAGGTGGAAACTTTGATTTAAAAGGTATTTTTTATTGAAAGGAAACTATAAGGATTGCCATGTTCCCCTATTAGGAAATAACCCTAGGGGAGAGAAAGGGAAAGTTTCAAGGAAAGGAAAGAAGGGTGAATTGGGGCACCCTTATACCCTACTTACCTTAAGCAAAAGCAACCTGTCAAAATAACCACCCTATTGCATAGGGTAATTACCTTATTTGTAAGATTTCATCTTACAATAGCCAAAATAACCACCCCACATTGGTGGGGTAGTTGCACCTGTTGTACCTGTCAAAGCACCTGCAATTTCCATGCAAAACATACCAAAATACCAACCAACCAAGCTAGATTCCAAATCAAGCCATCATCATGCTTAAACATAAGCAAACACATGCTCAAAACTCATCATTAAAGCCATTAAACAGATCTGGACAGAATTGAAATAAGGTCTAAGATCACTCATAAGTCATGCAAAGAACACCAATCATGAACTAATAAGAACCCTAATTCAATCCTATATGCGATGACATGCATTAAACCCTAAAATCCACTACTATGAATGCAAAAATATCATTTTTAGGGGAATAAACAGATCTGGACAGAATTGAATTAAAGCCTATGTTCATTCACCAAGCATGCAAACAACATAAATAGTGAACAACCATAAACCCTAATTTGATCCTAGAACCATGACATGCATAAAAACCCTAAAATCCACTACGTGAATGCTCAAAAATATCATAGTTATCAAATATGCAGCACATATATATCAACTATGAAGAAAAAACAAAGAAAAACCCTAAGCTATCATGCTATATGCAACTTTCCTAATACAAGGATGAATGAAACCCTAGAATCACAATTGTGCTCGAAATCACATAAAATAACTCTAAATCATGCAAAACTCATCATGGACATCATTCTAATCATGCATATTAATCACTAGAAGCATCAACACATGATAAAAACACAAGCTTGCACATGAAATATAGCTATTCTAAGTAAAAACCTAATTTCAGCACAAGAGAAACCCTAGAATTGCAGACATGCATTAAATCACTTGGAACAGCATCCTAGCATACTAAACAGCCCATAAACATCCTCCTAATCATGCATACATACCAATGGAAGCAACAAGACATGATAAAAACATAAGCTTTAATATGCAAAAGTGTTATTTCATGTAGAAAACCAATTTCAGCACTAAGGGAACCCTAGAATCCCAAACATGCAGTAAATCATATGGAAATACACCCTAGCATACTAAACAGCCCATAAACATTATCCTAATCATGCATACATACCAATGGAAGCAACAAGACATGATAAAAATATAAGCTTTAATATGCCATCATCTTATTCCATGCAAAAACCCTAACTTTAAAAGAGAGAAGAGGAGGAAGGGGGTATACCTATGGTGAAGTATCCTCTTGCTGCTGTAGAGAGTCCTCCTTCCTCTTATGCACTGTTGGGGATTCCTTCCTTCAAGCCTTCAAGCCAAACTCCAGCCCTCCTTCAAGCTTTCTCTCACACTCTTTCACTCAAAGTTTAGGTTAAACTCCCCTAAGGATGGCTGCCATAGCCTCCAATATGCCTCTCACTTCAGAAATTCCCTCCCAATGCCTCCCTATTGCTGAAGTATAAGGGGGTATTTATAGGGATTGAGGGAAAACCCTCAATGGTTGGGATTAAAACCCTAGGGATTGATCCAAGGGCTCTTAGAGGTTCCCTTGGGGCTCAAGTAGGTCAAATAGGGCTGAAATTAGGGTTAAATGGCGGCTAGAGGCGAACAAATCCGAGGAAATAGGGAGGGAGCCGCGTCAAAGCTCAAAAAAGGAAAGTGGCTCGGGTGACCACCTGGGGCTGGGCAGCTAGCCGCCTGGGCCCAGGCGGCTAGCCGCCCAGGCCTGGGTGGTCACCCGAGGCCATGTCATCTTATGCCCAAATTTGACCCCCTTCGACTTCCAAATGTGTTTCAGGGCCCAAATGAACTCTGATTTTGACGAAACGAAAGCCAAAACAACCGTGTTTCGAAGGGGAATGTAATTTGAGTCACTTGAGGGCAAGAAACCCTAGCCATGGCTGGATGGTTGGGCCCTACAAAGGTGGTTAACCGCTATGCCTCAACATCGCTTAGCTTAGGTATGTACATAGGGTCGCAACAAATGCTTTCCAATTCGAAATTCAACCTCCCTAAACACATTTGGGGATGAAATTAAGACTAATCAAGGTCAAATGAGTAGTCATAGAGTGAAAATCATGAGCCAATTCGGGCAAACCCGAAGTAGGTCTCTTAGCCAACCTGAGCCTTGTTGAGCCATTCTAATCCCGATCCTTCAATTCATCGAATTGAACCCACAAATACCTCAAATACAACCATATGAACTCCAATTGGCAACTTGGAGATCATTTCAAGGTCAAATGGAAAGTTTGTGACCAAAAAGACGATTATGCCCCCCAAGTCACAAAAGTTCTTATTAACCCTCAAGATCAACTCCAAATCGAACCAAAATTCATACACACCATCCTTAGGACCCTAGAAACTCAATGCAAAAGACTAGACTCAAAAAGGAAACAAAAAGACACATGCACTAACAAACCCTAGCTAAGGTGGCAAAAATAAGGTGTGACAGAAGCCCCTCATTGGTGAGCAAGTTTCATTTGCGAACCAATGACCAAAAGAACAACCCATTTTTGCCTGGGGAATTGACTTTGTCAAGACCCACTGGGGAAAAGAGAGTGATCATATCATTGAATTCTTCGAATTCATCATACACAAGCACAAAGGTACTCCTCACAAGTTCTACAGAACTCTTCTCATACTGCATACCAGTTTCACTGGGGGACAAGATGAGGTATCCACAGCTTACATCGAACTTCGTTCGATGAAAGGTCTTCTCATACTACACCAGTGACAACTGGTGAATAATACGAGGTATCCATAGCTTACACCGAACTTCGTTCGATGAAAGGTCTTCCCATACTATGCCAGTGACAACTGGCGAATAGTACGAGGTATCTATAGCTTACATCGAACTTCGTTCGATGAAAGGTCTTCCCATACTATACCAGTGACAACTGGTGAATAATACGAGGTATCCATAGCTTACATCGAACTTCGTTCGATGAAAGGTCTTCCCATACTATACCAGTGACAACTGGTAAATAGTACGAGGTAACACTATGCCATCAAGGCTATCTCAAAACATGAGAAAGATACATCCTTCTCATATTCAAACCATCAAGGTTATCATTCAAATATCAAGGTAATCACATAACACGAGAAAGATTACGTCCTTCTCTAGCTCAAATCAATCAAGGTAAACACATACCACAGGAAGCCATCAAGGCTATCTCAAAACATGAGAAAGATACATCCTTCTCATATTCAAATCATTAAGGTTATCATTCAAATATCAAGGTAATCACATAACACGAGAAAGATCACATCCTTCTCTTGCTCAAATCAATCAAGGTAAACACATACCACAGGAAGCCATCAAGGCTATCTCAAAACATGAGAAAGATACATCCTTCTCATATTCAAATCATCAAGGTAAACACAAATCATGGGAAAGATTGCATCTTTCAAGTCATCAAGGTAAGCATGTAATCATGGGAAAGATTACATTTTTCTCTCACTAAGTCATCAAGACAAAGGTAAGCTTCTACTTACCAACACACAACAAGTTCACCAAATCATCTCACATGGAGGCTATTCATGCCTCAACTCAAACACCAACTCATATAGGAGACACAATTATCTCATGAAAGCAATCATTCACATGCATATAGGGAAGGTATCTTTATCCCAAATGACAACAAATCATAGTGACATAGGAGGGAATTCATCCCTAACAATCAAAACCATATGCATAGAGAGGGTTGTTCAACCCTACTAGCATGCCATGCCCACACAAGGCCCATAATGCAATCTCATTCAAATCATTTCATGTCAAACAATGTCAAGATATTCACTCATTTTTCAACTCAAAACAAGCTTGAGATTTCATCTCAAAGAGGGTTCAAAAGCGCGAATAGGCGAGCAAAGGCCAAACGAGCGCAACGGAGCGAGCAAGGGGGGTGACCACCTGGCTTCTGGTGGCTTGCCGCCCTAGGCTGGGCGGTTACCCGAGGCTAGGGCTGCCCAATTTGAGGGTTTTTAAACCCTTGACTCCCCATTTGTGCACACACACACCCAATTCGAAAATAGAGAGTTCCTCTCTCTAGAAACTCATTCCATCTTCTCCAAACACTCACAAACACATTCTCAATCAAAGTTTCACTTGCAATTCAAGTTGTGTGCATGAAATAGCATCAAGAACAAGTTATTCAACAACAAAAACAAGCATCAATCATCAAGTTGCAAGATCAAATTCATCATCTTTCTTATCAAACCCATTTTTCTCACATACAAGCTCAACCACCAACAATGGCTTCTAGCAATGATTCCAACATCAAGTATCCATATTATATGATCAAGAATACATACAAGGCACCAATCTATGATGAATCCCAAGACAAGGTGTTGCTTGAACCCAAGAAGCATCTCTCATACCTCTATTCCCAACATGAGGTTAGTTCTTCCCAACTTAACATGTTTATCTTGAAATTTTGATTTCTATTGGATAAAATGCATTCCCATGATCTTCTTTTGATTGTTTTTATCATTGTTGAGCCAAGTTCATTGATTTGGCAAGGATCGAATGTGTAAAAAGCTTGTTTCCCAATGCTTGGGAAAAAATGCCCACCAAGTGTTTGATAAAATGCCAAAGAGACAAAAACATGTTCAATTCTTGAAAAATCAATAGGTTTGCATTGTAGAACAAAGTCAAATGGTCTTGGCAAGGATTTGGTATACAAAATCTCTCATTTCAATGCTTGAAAACAAGTCACACACCAAGTGTTCGATAAAATGCCCGAAAAGCAAAACCGTGTTCAATCCTTACAAAATCAATGAATTTGAATACACAAAGTCATGGGCATTCATTCCTAATTCATTTCATGAATCAAAACCCATATTTTAGAACTTTTGGAAAACCATTTGAAATCAATTACCAATGTATGCCCAATATCTCTATGTTTTCAATGCTAACTCAATACACAATCTTTTGACATAGCCCGACTTCCAAAGTCTCCGTACAAGGACATCAATAAAGGGGCTCATCTCATGGTGGAGACATATGGAACATGCCCAACCACGTGCTCGCAAGATAGTAAAGAAGGCGGGTTTTGGGCCCTTCCTAGATGCTCTATGGAACGAGCAATGGGATAGGCAAGCATTATTTGCCTTGACAGAGCTATGGTGGGACACCACCAACACTTTCCATTTTAGCTTCGGGGAGATGACCATGACTCCTAAGGACTTCACCATGATAACTGGGTTGAGCTTGAAAGGCAAGCGCTTGGAATACTACGAGCAAGCCAACATGGATCAGAACTACATAGTAGCTCTACTCGGGGTTGAAGCGGAATTAAGTCCAAAAGGTGTGCGTCGTACTTGGCTCTACAACACCTTTGCCACTGAAGAAGAGAGTGAGGGGATGGATCCCAAATACATTGTGAGAGCTTTCTTGCTCTACATGATTTCATGCACCTTCTTTGCAGGCACCAATGACATGGCTCGACTTGAGTTGCTAGCTAGCATGGAAGATGTGAACAAAATTGGGAGATACAATTGGGGTGGAGCTGCTTTCGCAAACATGTATCGCTCCATAACGGACATGTCCCGAGGAGTTGCAAAGAACTTTGGGGGACTTCCTTTCGTTTGGGAGGTAACAAAGAACATTCAATTCTCTATTATTTCCCGAAACTTGACTTGTACATGATTTCCTCTATTTGATTGATTTTCCACAGATATGGTACTACGAGTACCTGAACATGTGTCGCCCAACTCTTGCTAGTGATGCCATGTCATGGCCCATCCTTCAGAATTACGCTCCATCTTGCTTGGCTACACGAGCCTCTAATCGACATGATTATGCCCATGCAAGGGCATATCTTGCTAGCTTGACTGCTGATATGGTAGAACCTTTCTTTCTCCTTATCTTTTTTTATCTTTCTTTTTTCATTTCTTATTTTAAACTCAACAGGTGGAATGGGATCCATGGAGGCTATGGGAGCATAGGCTTCCTGAGAAGTACTCCTCTTGTTTGGAGTTGACAAGCAAAAGGGTCCTTTTTGAAGGCCCCACAGGTAGAAGCTGGTATCTTGGGGAGCGAGTCCTGAGACAAGTCCACGGAAATATGAATGCAGCTGTGACACCTTCTATGCCACCAAAGAACATGAGGCATACTAGCCACTTGGTGGGGGATGAACTAGAAGAGGCTCTGAGGGGTTGGGATGCTGAGGGATTCACCTCCCCTCGCATAGAATACACTGCCTTCTGTCAACAATATCTGATGAATCCTAGGGTCACTGGTCTCCCACCTCAAGGGGTGAGCTCCCCAAACTCTTAAATCCTGTTTTAAGATCATAAGGAAGACTTCTCTTGACAAACATTTGAATTTCAGGGTCGACGGGCAAGGGGACATAGCTCCACAGTTGGATCTGCCACTGGGATGACTTACAATGACGAGGATGATGACCTTGAAGGAAATCAACCTCCACCCCTCCCACAACTAAATTGGTATGTGAACTTGTGCAGTGGGACAAAATTTGTGAAGACTGACATTACCCATCCACCATTCGATGAATATCCCAAGATCGATCCCTATTATGAGAATGTGAGTTCTAAACTCTTACCTTCTAGGAATTGGATTCTTTCATTATTGTTAACCATGTTTATACTCTCCTAGGTCCCACGGGAGTATGCCCAGGAATGCATTGAACTCAATGAAGGGTTGAGGAGGGATCTTGTGCGAATGAGTTTAGAGAACTCAGTTGTAGAAGCACGCTTGAATCTCCAAGTGAGTGATCATCTTATTAGCTTTCAACTAGGATTGGCACCATTACCCTCCTAACTCATTATCTTTCTTTGCAACAGGCATCACCATCTAATCCACCACGGGATATGCCCCCTTCTAGAGCACCTCGCTCAGGACACGATGGAGCCAGGCCAAGTCGAAAGAGAAGGCCCACGGGAAATCATTGAGTTTCACTCACCTCTTGTTAGGAATGTTTGGAATCTTTCTATCTATCTTGTTATGTATTAATTAGGAATTTCAATTCCCAACCTTGAACCTTTATTATGGATACTTGATGAATCTATGTTGAACTTTATTGCAATGATATGATATTGTATTGTGTGAAAAACGGGCTTAAATCAAGCACAAAAGAGTCAAAACATCACAAAAGGGCCAAATGAAGGCATAACAAGGCAAAAATGGGCGAAACAAAGCGGCGGCCTCAGGTGACCACCTGGGGCTGGGCGTCTAGCCGCCTGGGCCCAGGCGGCTAGCCGCCCAGGCCTGGGTGGTCACCCGAGCCCGAAGCGGTGTTTCGCCTGATTTTAGGAAACTTCCTATTTTGACGGAATTCCACCTTCCAAAACACGGATTTCCGAATTTTTTCCTATAAAAGCACATCCAAGGGGTCTCAAACCCTACTAACATTCATTGAGAGCAAGTTATGGAAGCCCTAGACAAACTCTTGAGTGATTTTCTGAAGGTTATGAGTGCGGAGGCAAGGAAGGAGTTCAAGCGCTACTGCTTGGATCCGTTGTTTTCTTTGATGCATGTGAAGCTTGAAACCACTCTTCTTACTGCTGCTACATATTTTTGGGATCCCCAACTTCATGTATTCCGCTTCAACTATGAAGAACTATGCCCAACAATGGAAGAGTTCTGCGCTTTGTATGGAGTTTCACCTGTAGGACCTTTCGTCCTCCCTACTCCACGCTCAAGTTACTTGATTTCCTTCTCCAACTTCCTTGGGATTTCTCAACAAGAGGCCTCCATATTTGTGAAGGATCATATGGTGAATCTCATGGAAATAGCAACTTCCTTTTTGGCTCATGATAGCAAAGGTACCTTGGATTTCAACCTTCCTACTCAACATGCTCTTGCTTTCTGCTTGGTTAGTCGCTTCCTTATCTCCACGGGGACTCTCTATGTCCCTATTCAAATTTGTGAACTGATCCCTTTTCTTCTTGAACACAATAACCTGATTCCCATGGTGCTAGCTGAAACCTTCAATAGTTTAGACAAAGTTCATGATATTCCACAAGCCCCATTAGGAGGGAGCCCCGTTCTACTGCAAATGTGGCTTTTTGAAAGGCTTAACTTCTTGTCTCTTACCACCATTAACCCATACAAACCCCAACATTATTGTTGCCGTCGAGTTGAACTTCTTGGTCAATTTTCTTTGAGGGAATGGTTGGGCTACTTCCAAACTCTCTCATGGCGAAACATCAAGTGGTTTGTCTCCATATGGGGATGCAAGGAACAAATTCTTCTTCGAACTTCTGGGTGTACTATGGTCAAACTCATAGGGTTGAGGTCAACTTCATTCTATTAGACTTCAAGAATCCTTCGTCAAATGGGCGCCATGCAAACCATACCTACTTCTATGGTATTTGATCATTCTGTTGAACCTGTGGGCCCCATAATGGTTAAGTGGGCCAAGACTAGATGGACTGACCAACTGAAACTGACTCGAGTTGAGAACACTGATGGGCCTTACGTCATGAGCCCTGAATACAAGACATGGTTGAAGACTAGCTTGGGTGAAAGAGAAACCATACGCAGGGGAAGGATTTATGACCTCGTCAAGGACACAAGGCTTGGATTTTGCAGGGAAGATATTCTGGAAGCAGTGGAAGCAGCACATGCTCATGACTTGCGAAAGAAGCGAAGACTTGAAAGAAAGGAGCAGAAAGCAAACCAAGAGACTCTGAAGAAAATCAAAAGGGCTTGAAGACTTTAGAAATAGGATATCTATGGCATGTCAATAGTTCTTTATCTAACACCAATAAATTGCTATGTCAATCAATTAGTTCTAAATGAATTGCTAATAATAATTCAATTTTGAGATTTGTTGTTGTGGTGTTGTTTGGACCGCACCCAAAGTAACTTTATGGGCTGCCTACGTATCCCCATCCTTTTTTCAATTTTTTTCATTTTTTCTTTTCTTTTTCTCTTTTTCTTTCTTTTTTTCTTCTTCTTTTTTTTTTTTTTTTTTTTTTTCTTTAGGAATGGGGAATCAGGCCCTCGTAGTTCAAATGCCTTAACTTTTGCCTAGGCTGCCCTTATGGGTTTTCAACCTAGCAGGCCTTACACATAATACTTCTTCAATTGATCCAAATTGGTAGGACGAGCGAACTCAATTCCATCTAAATCCATGAGGCGAATAGCCCCTGCTGGCAATATCTCTTTAATAACATACGGACCACCCCAACTTGGCTTGAACTTCCTTCGTGGATCAAAAATTGGAGCTCTGATTTCTTTCAACACCAAATCCCCTGTCTTCAAACCTCGGTCTTTGACATGCTTGTTGAATGCTCTTGCAACCCTTCGCTGATATCCCTGCACATGATATAAGGCCCTCAATCGCCTTTCATCGAGTAATGCCAGCTCATCATAACGGTTCTTAACCCAATCAGCTTCTGCTATCTGACTTTCCATGGCAACCCGTAATGACGGTACCTCCAATTCAATAGGCAAAACAGCCTCCATCCCATACACCAAAGAATAGGGGGTAGCCCCTGTTGACGATCTCACAGATGTTCTATAGCCCCACAAGGCTAATGGCAACTTCTCATGCCAATCAGTGTAAGTGTCAGCTGTTTTCTGTAATATCTTCTTAACATTCTTGTTGGCGGCCTCCACTGCTCCATTAGTCTGCGGGCGATAAGGGGAGGATAGATGGTGAACTATATTGTATTTCTGCAAAAGCTCCTTGGTTTCTTTCTGAAAGTGCTGACCATTGTCTGAAATAATCTCGTAGGGTACCCCATACTTGTAGATAATGTTGAGCTGTATGAACTGTGCTACCTTCTTGGCATTCAAGGTCTTGAAAGATGCTGCCTCTACCCACTTAGTGAAGTAATCGATAGCTACCAAGATGTACTCATGCCCATTGGAGGCTTTCGGCTTACTCTGCCCAATTATATCTATTCCCCACACTGCAAACGGCCAAGGCGACGACATGCTTGTCAAAGGCATGGAAGGCAAGTGTTGTCCATTAGCAAAGACTTGACATTTGTGACACTTCTTAACATGTGCATGGCAATCTCTCTCCATTGTAGACCAATAGTAACCCAACCTCATGATCTTCTTAGCTAGCATATAACCATTCATGTGCGGTGCTCCAACTCCTTCATGGATTTCACTAACAAGACGTTCAGCTTCTTCCTCAGTGACACACAACAGATAGACCCCATCGTATGACCTTCGGTATAGCTTTCCTCCACACAAAACATAGTGACTCGCTAGCCTCCTCAGTGTTCTCCTATCAATGCGGGTTGCTCCTTCAGGATACTCCTTTTCCTCAATGAATTTCATGATGTCATAGTACCAAGGATGGCCATCTTTCACTTCTCCTTCTCGAATAGAACAGCAATACACAGGTTTTTCTCTACATTCTATCACCAACGGTTTTACATTCCCACCATCCGGGATCTCCACCATAGAAGCTAGAGTTGCCAAAGCATCAGCAAATTGGTTCTTATTTCTCGACAAGTAATTGAACTCTATTTCCACAAATTCTTTAGTCAAGGCTTCTAAGTATGCATGATACGGCAGCAGCTTCTCATCACGAGTCTTCCACTCTCCCTTTATCTGGCAGATGATCAAGGCTGAATCTCCGAAAACCTCTAACTCTTTGATCCCCAATTCTAGCGCAGCTTCCAACGCAAGGATGCAGGCTTCATACTCAGCAATGTTGTTGGTTGCTTCAAACCCTAGCTTAACTGCCAAGGGTGTAAATGCTTCTTCAGGTGAAACCAGTAGGACTCTTATCCCATACCCTCTCTTATTTGCAGCTCCATCAAAGTATACCTTCCAAACCTTCTTTCCAATCTCTAGGACATCCTCATCGGGGAATTGATCATTAAATTGTTCTGATGACGCCACAGGGCAGCTATCCAAGTAATCTGCAATGACACTTCCTTTTACTGACTTCTGTGTTACATACTTTATGTCGAATTCATTGAGAAGAATCGACCATCGGGCAGTTCTGTAGGATAAAACCGGCCTTTCTATTAGGTACTTCAGCGGATCCATTCGACTTATCAAGAAAACCTCATACGACATCATGTAGTGACGGAGTTTCTGAGTTGCCCATACCAAAGCCACACAAGCCTTCTCTATGGCATTGTACTTCACCTCATAATCTGTCATCTTCTTGCTTAGATAGTAAACGGCATTCTCCTTTTTTGACCCCTCAAGGTACTGAGCTAGCATAGCTCCCGTTGCGGTTTCAGTGACCGTCAAGTATAACAATAACGGTTCACCTTGTCGCGGGGGAACTAGAATTGGTGGATTACTCAAATACCTTTTAATAGTCTCAAAGGCTTCTTGACATTCTTCATTCCATACCTTCGGCACACCCTTCTTAAGCAACTTGAAAATCGGCTTGCACACCATAGTCAAATTAGCAATGAACCTGCTTATATACTGAATTTTCCCCAAAAACCCTCGAATCTGCTTTTCTGTGCTAGGCAGCTCCATCTCTACAATGGCCTTGATTTTTCCCGGATCGACCTTGATTCCCCTCTGAGTAATCATGAATCCTAATAGCTTGCCTGCAATGACACCAAAAGCGCATTTCTGTGGATTCAACCGCAAGTTGTACTTCTTTGCTCGCTCCAGGAACCTTTCTAGTGCCATGAAGTGTCCTTCTCGTTCCACGGACTTCACGATCATGTCGTCCACATACACTTCCACCTCCTTATGGATCATGTCATGCAATAATGTTGTAGCAGCTCTCTGATAGGTAGCCCCGGCATTTCTCAAACCGAACGGCATCACTTTGTAGCAATACGTTCCCCACTGTGTGATAAAGGCTGTTTTCTCCATATCTTGCGGTGCCATCTTTATCTGATTGTATCTGGAAAACCCATCCATGAAAGAGAGGAGCGCATGTCCTACAGTACTATCTACCAATACATCAATGTGGGGCAAAGGAAAATCGTCCTTAGGACTTGCTGCATTAAGATCTCGAAAATCCACACACATCCTTACTTTTCCATCCTTTTTAGGCACGGGCACTATATTGGATAACCACTCGGGATACTCCACAACCTGTAGGAACCCCGCATCGAGTTGCTTGGTTACTTCCTCTTTTACCTTCAATGCCCACTCGGGTTTTAATCTTCTCAATTTTTGCTTTACCGGCTTTTTAAGGGGATTGGTGGGGATGAAGTGCTGCACAATGTCTGGATCTATGCCGGGCATGTCTTCATAAGACCATGCAAAGGCTGTTATGTTGGCCTCTAAAAGGGCTATCAGCTTTTCTTTTTCAAGTGGTGAGAGGGTTATCCCAATTTTAATTATCTCTAGCAATTCATTTGTCCCTAAATTGATTGATTCCAATTCATCCATGTTAGGTTCGGTGACACCCCTTTTCCTTCGCTCGATGAGCTCCGGGGGGACGTCATTCCTAGGATCTATATCCATGCCATAAATATCCATAGAAGAGAGAAAAGAAACACTACAAGCAAACAATGTATAAAAGAAACACACTTCATTAAAGGAACAAACAAAAAGACACAAACTTGAAAAGGAAACAAAACTTGGTGCCACAACTATGAAACGACTCCTAACTCCACAAAGTGGGATAGGCGGACACACTTTATTGAAAGCAGGAAATACTCTAACTAAGGAACCTACAAGCTACTATCAGGCAGGTCATGATCTTCCTCTTCAAGGATCTCTGCAATGGCTCCATCTTCTAGGTACCAATTACGAAGTGGCATGGTTGCATGGTGAATTGACGAATCTTGGCAATCTTCTGTTGCTGACTCCCCCAAAGTAAGAACCATATCTTGGAACATGGTGACCATAGCCTCGGTATCCACATGCTCTACCCAGTCTTCTTTCTTCTTTCCCATAGAATTGTACCAACTTGTCAAGCTTCGAGGATTCAGCCCCTCTGTGAAGTACTTGTCACAAAAATCTTTGTCTGCCAGTGCTGGATCAGAACTTAGGTAAAAAGTGCAATAGTGTGATGGCTCTTCCTTTCAAGCTCTTGTACACCTTCAAACCCCATAGTAAGGACCATGTCTTGGAACAGAGTAACCATGGTTTCAGAATCCATGTGCTCTACCCAATCTTCTTCTTCCTTCTCCCAATAACTATCATTTACGGCTTCATCATCCATCATTTCAGCGGTGATTAGATACCATTCGGTGAAGAAAATCTCAAACCCCGGGATTCTGATCTTGGTTGTCGGATTGAACATAGGCTCTGGGAACCCACAGTACAGGAAATCATCCCCCTCCTTGATAAAATAGCCATTCAGAGTCGGCCTGTATGGTGAAATCTTAAAGTCTGGCACCCTTCCTTCTGCTTTAGCTTTTCCCTTCTCCTTATTCCTCTTTGTCATTTCTGCATAGTCATTCTTAGTGGGCTCATATCCTAACCCAAAAGTGTAGGAAACAACCCGGCTTTGAATAGAATGAGGGAGTCCTTGTTGGCGACGCCCTAGCCCCATACCTGGGAAGAAATTCATTTTCCGCATTATCTCACCAACTATGTAAATTACCATGGGGACAATAGTCAAGGGGTATCAATTCTTCCTTTTCCAACTCCTTTTCAATGCATTGCACATACTCAAACCCCGACAAGGGTATCTCAACTGATTTTGGTTTTATTTCGCATATAGGTACACCCGCCATTTTCAAATCATAGTCCCCTTGAAGTGTAACAACGGCTCCCTCATGTGGGAACTTTACCTTTTGATGTAATGATGATGGTACAGCCCCAGCAGGATGAATCCAAGGCCTTCCTAATAATAGATTAAAACATGACGGCACATCCAGGACTTGAAACTCTACTCTGAACTCCGTGGGTCCCATGATCAAAGGTAGAGTGATCATCCCCAATTACTTCTCTACGGGTATTATCATATGCCCTCACTGTCTGCCCAGATGGAGTGAAATCAGTGGGTCCCAAGCCCAAAACAGTTGCAGTTCTCAAGGGACATACATTCAACGCGGAACCATTATCAATCAAGACCGTAGGAACTCTCTTCCCCATGGTATCAACAGTTATATGCAAGGCTTGGGAGTGGCTTGGCCCACTCTTAGGTAAGTCCGCCTCTGTGAACACTATAGTGGAATTCTTCGGAGCAGGGTTTACTAAATTCACCAATCCCTCAGGGGACAAATCAACCGGAACCTGTATCTGATTTAACAACTTCAGCACTGTCTGTCTGTGTTTGTGGGAGGCCATAAGCAAGCCCCATATGGTGATATTGGCATTGGTCTTCTTCAACTGTCGGAGTACTTCATCCTCTTCTTCTTGCACATCAAGGCGCTTATCTAACTCACCCAGTGGATTATCAGATTCCAAGTGCGGAGGCTTAAAATGGCGGCCCCCCCTTGTCATGTGGTCTACTTCTTCATCACTAGCCCATATGTCATCAATTTCATTTGTGTCACCCATTAGGTCATCCCATTCAATCATGTCAATGTCCTCCATCTGCACCTCTTCAGGTATATCATCCCAACCAGTGGGAATTATGGGCTCACTTGGCAATGGATCAGGATAAAGCACATAGTAATCAAATTTCCCCGAAGATTCTCCCAATAACCCCACTTGAGGGTCTCCTGCTTCATATCTTTCTTTCAACTGCTGTTAGATGGACTTCTTCGGCAATTGCAGGGTCTTTTGATCAATGAGGTCTTGAACGACCTTTCTCAACATAGCACAGTCCTCAGTGTCATGGCCGGGTATACCATGGTATTGGCAATATTGATGGGGTGTTTGGGGTCTTGGCTTTGGAGGGTGAGGTATGATAAGGCCTTGGTTACAAGCATTGGTGAAAGGCTTGGGTCAAGGACATGGGTAACGGGGTATATTGTCTTATGGGTAGGCAAGGTTGAGATGGGTCGACTTCAATGGCATTTATGGAGTTGGATGAATTATGAGAGGGAAGTGGATTTTGGGTGACATTTGGGCGATTTGGTGGAGTTGGTGGTGAGATGATTTGTTTGTCAAGTAAGTCTTGGATCTCATGCCTAAGGCGATAGCAACGGTTGGTTGAGTGGCCTTTGGCTTGGTGGAATTTGCAGTATTCATTCTCATTGTAGCTCTTGGGCAATGGGTTTGGTGGTGGTCTTGGGTCGAGAGGTTTCAACAGGCCTCGGCTTTTTAGCTTTTCAAGTACTTTCTCAAGTGGCATATGCAACTCGGTGAATTGGCGAGGTGGGTTGGTATCATTTAGGGAGATAGGTTGAATGGGTTGGGCTATGGCATTGACCTCGGCATTGTTTTTCCCAGCAAAGTTCGGCCTGCGGCTCTTTTGGACTTCTTCTGTCTTGATTGACCCATCAGCAATGGCATCCTCAACTTGTGTACCTGCTCCGATAAGAGCCTTGAAATTAGGGAAGTAGTGAGCAAAGAGGTGCTTATGATACACTGGCAACAGGTTCTTAACCACCAACTGAATCTGATCTTCCTCATTCGGTCTATCCGCCATTTTCGAGGCCTTTTGCCTCCACCTTGTAATGAAAGCGGAAAAGGTCTCATTAGCCCCTTGTTTTGTGGTCTCTAGGTCCCTTCTTGTGACATCCACCTCAGTGTTGTACTTGTAGTGCTCTGAAAACTCATTGCATATGTCCTCCCAAGTCCGGGTTCTATTCTCATCCAAGCTAGGAACCATTTTAAGCGGAAGTGGCTAAGGGTTTCATGGAACATTTGGGCCAAGAGTTCATCTGTCGCTCCTCGAGGGTGCATAGCTCGTACATACATCTTCAAATGGGTCTTAGGGCAACCCGTTCCATCAAACTTTTCTAATTCGGGCATCTTGAATTGTAGTGGAATACGAGCTTGAGGAAACAAAGATAGGGTACGTACATCCACCATGTCATCTGTCCTACGGATTCCCTTTATAGTTCTTTCCAAGGCTTCTACCTTGCTAGCCAACACAGAGTCTGTATCAGAGGTCTTCCCCTTACTTCCCCCTTCTAGGTTAAAAACTTCAGGTGATTCATTCCCCTTGGGCTGAGTGCTTCCCCCATCATTGGTCTTAGTGCCTTCTCCAGACTGGGTCCCATTTTCGGTGTTATCCCCCGGGGTACGGCCATTATTCTGTTCGGGTTCTGACATCTTATGCTGGATATCTTGGGCCATTTTCAATGCTCTCTCAGATACATCAGTGGTGTAATCAAGCTTGGTCATGATAGCCTTCAAACAAGTCTCAACATCAAAACCCCCTTCACTAGTTGCTTCGTCGGCCATATCTGACTGGTTGGTAGAATCAATCTTCACTAAGTGCCCTTGCTGGTCGCGGATCCAAGCCAGTACGTCCTCTCACTCCTCTATGAAAGGGAACAATCAATTTCTCATCCTAAGGGTATGTCCTAGGCTTCCATATTTGTCTCAATGACTTCACATCATATATACTCAATTAGTCCCTTTTAATCCAATCACCTTTGCAAGGGTCATGGGCGAAAGGTACGTATTAAGGATATAGGGTGCAAAGGTCCTCTATTAATTGTCCATTAAGCACATCACAAACACGGTCATGATATCATTACAAACAATGTGGGTGCATAAAGGTGAAACCATAGTGTCCTACAAGTCTGTCTATATGGACTAATGATAAGGGTAGGCTGGGGTCCTTCACTTGCTTGAGCAATCTTTATACCTAACCACATGTGGCATCAGGAACGCCGCGTGGGTCCAGCAGTACGTGATTAACTCATTTAATATACCCAAGGGTACTTGGCAAGAGAGGTTGAGAGCTTTCGCCCCAACTCATGGAATCAGGAAAACCAAGGTTGAGGCTAGGCCCGTCAGTGGCAAGGGACATCGATCCTAACATGCAAGAGTTTGCGCACACAATGCAATAAATGAAAGCACACAATCAAGCGGATGCAATGTGATTGATTTTAATTAAACAAAAGAAATTAACTTAGCCCAATCAAATTGTATAGAGTCTAGCCCACAAGTCCCCAGTGGAGTCGCCAGTTCTGTGGACCCTAAAAATGGTTACAAGGCCCACAGGAGGGTTTAAAAGTCGCCAGTCTGTGGACCCAGGAAAGAGGGCCCACGAATGGGTTTGGAAAAAGAAAGGAGTCGCCACCTTATTTTTTAAAGGAAACAAGGAAAACCCTAAAAAACAGTTTTGTTTTAGGAAAACAAAAGATTGACTCCATGTTTAAAAATGGTAAGGCAAAAAGTCTTTTGGAAACCAGAGAATTCGGGGATTCGGAGGCTAAGTTACGATATGGGAAGGTTCTAGGCAAAGCCTATAGGCACCCATATCGCCCTAAACGGTCTCTTAATTTAATTGGGCTAAATCAAAGTCTTAATCACACACAAATCAACAATTATCATCACAAGACAGCATGCATATCATTCATTCATTCATCCATATAATCAAGTAAATCAAAGAAAAACAGAAAAAAGAAAGAGGGAGAGGAGAAAACCTAGGATACTTAGTATCCTAGGGCGGACTTGAACCTCACGAAGAGCGCCTACGTACCATGTATGGAAATACATGGATCAAAGTCCACGTAGTTCGAAAGGGAATAGGGTTATAACCTAATCAAGGCCTATGGTAAACCTTAAGTTTCCTTTCAAGTAAAACATGGTAAGTTTCCAAAAATGAATGATTCTCAAAAGATTTTTGGTAAATATGAAATTTGATAAAGATGGAAACTTTGATTTGAAAAGTATTTTTTTATTGAAAGGAAGCTATAAGGATTGCCATGTTCCCCTATTAGGAAATAACCCTAGGGGGGAGAAAGGGAAAGTTTCAAAAGAAGGAAAGAAGGGTGAATTGGGGCACCCTCATACCCTACTTACCTTAAGCAAAAGCAACCTGTCAAAGTAACCACCCTATTGCATAGGGTAATTACCATATTTGCAAGATTTCATCTTACAATAGCCAAAATAACCACCCCACATTGGTGGGGTAGTTGCACCTGTTGTACCTGTCAAAGCACCTGCAATTTCCATGCAAAACATACCAAAATACCAACCAACCAAGCTAGATTCCAAATCAAGCCATTATCATGCTTAAACATAAGCAAACACATGCTCAAAATATCATATCGAGGACAAATAACAGATCTGGACAGAATTGAAATAAGGCTTAAAATCAACCACAAGTCATGCAACAACATGAATCATAAGCTAACTAAAACCCTAATTCAACCCTACATGCAATGACATGCAAAAAACCCTAAAATCAACTATATGAATGCTAGAAATATCATAGTTACCTAATATGGAACACATATATATCAACTATGAAGAAAACACAAGGAAAAACCCTAAGCTATTATGCTATATGCAACTTTCCTAATACAAGGATGAGTGAAACCCTAGAATCACAATTGTGCTCAAAATCACATAAAATAACTCCAAATCATGCAAAACTCATCATGGACATCATTCTAATCATGCATATTAATTAATAGAAGCATCAACACATGATAAAAACACAAGCTTGCACATGAAATATAGCTATTCTAAGTAAAAACCTAATTTCAGCACAAGAGAAACCCTAGAATTGCAAACATGCATTAAATCACATGGAACAGCATCCTAGCATGCTAAACAGCCCATGAACATTATCCTAATCATGCATACTAACTAATAGAAGTAGCAAAACACAATAAAAACACAAGCTTCAATATGCAAAAGTGTTATTTCATGTAGAAAACCAATTTCAGCACTAAGGAAACCCTAAAGTCCCAAACAGGCAGTAAATCACATGAAATAGCATCCTAGCATACTAAACAGCCCATGAATATTATCCTAATCATGCATACTAACTAATAGAAGTAGCAAAACACAATAAAAACACAAGCTTCAATATGCAAAAGTGTTATTTCATGTAGAAAACCAATTTCAGCACTAAGGGAACCCTAGAATCCCAAACATGCAGTAAGTCACATGGAATAGCATCCTAGCATACTAAACAGCCCATAAATATTATCCTAATCATGCATACTAACTAATAGAAGTAGCAAAACACAATAAAAACACAAGCTTCAATATGCAAAAGTGTTATTTCATGTAGAAAACCAATTTCAGCACTAAGGGAAACCCTAAAATCCCAAACATGTAGTAAGTCACATGGAATAGCATCCTAGCATACTAAACAGCCCATAAATATTATCCTAATCATGCATACTAACTAATAGAAGTAGCAAAACACAATAAAAACACAAGCTTTAACATGGAATAATGCTATCCTATGCAAAAACCCTAGTTTGAATGAAAGAGAGAAAGGGGAAGAGGTATACCTATGGTGAAGTCCCCTTTTGCTGCTGTAGAGAGTCCTCCTCCTCTTATTGTACTGCTGGAAATCCCTTCCTTCAAGCCTTTAAGCAAAGCTCCAGCCTTTCTTCAAGCTCTCTCTCTCACACTCTCACTCAAAATATAGGTTAAACTACCCTAAGGATGGCTGCTATAGCCTCCAAGTCTCACACATGCCTCACACTTCAGAAATTGCCCCCCCTATTGCTGAAGTATAAGGGGGTATTTATAGGGATTGAGGGAAAACCCTCAATGGTTGGGATTAAAACCCTAGGGATTGATCCAAGGGCTCTTAGAGGTTCCCTTGGGGCTCAAGTAGGTCAAATAGGGCTGAAATTAGGGTTAAATGGCGGCTGGAGGCGAGCAAATCCGAGGAAATAGGGAGGGAGCCGCGTCAAAGCTCAAAAAAGGAAAGTGGCTCGGGTGACCACCTGGGGCTGGGCGGCTAGCCGCCTGGGCCCAGGCGGCTAGCCGCCCAGGCCTGGGTGGTCACCCGAGGCCATGTCATCTTATGCCCAAATTTGACCCCCTTCGACTTCCATATGTGTTTCAGGGCCCGAATGAACTCCGATTTTGACGAAACGAAAGCCAAAACGACCGTGTTTCAAAGGGGAATGTAATTTGAGTCACTTGAGGGCAAGAAACCCTAGCCATGGCTGCATGGTTGGGCCCTACAAAGGTGGTTAACCGCTATGCCTCACCATCGCTTAGCTTAGGTATGCACATAGGGTCGCACCGAATGCTTTCCAATTCGAAATTCAACCTCCCTAAACACATTTGGGGATGAAATTAAGACTAATCAAGGTCAAATGAGTAGTCATAGAGTGAAAATCATGAACCAATTCGGGCAAACCCGAAGTAGGTCTCTTTAGCCAACCTGAGCCTTATTGAGCCATTCTAATCCCGAACCTTCAATTCATCGAATTGAACCCACAAATACCTCAAATACAACCATATGAACTCCAATTGGCAACTTGGAGATCATTTCAAGGTCAAATGGAAAGTTTGTGACCAAAAAGACGATTATGCCCCTCAAGTCACAAAAGTTCTTATTAACCCTCAAGATCAACTCCAAATCGAACCAAAATTCATACACACCATCCTTAGGACCCTAGAAACTCAATGCAAAAGACTAGACTCAAAAAGGAAACAAAAAGACACATGCAATGACAAGCCCTAGCTAAGGTGGCAAAAATGGGGTGTGACACTATCTACTATTCCCAAATTTGATGTTTGGATTAAATTTTGTAATGGTGGAGATATTGTGGCTTCTTTTATGGAGATGATTGAATCTTTGCAAAGGCATCCCATAGGCATGCATTAATATCAAATCTGTCTTAGAGTGATAATGTTCTATTTCTGTTCAATTAGTTAATTTGCATAAATCTAATTTTTATATTTCTCCGTCTGTTGATAGAATCAAAAAAAGGGATCTTAGCTCTTGGTTAAATATTCCATGTTCTAACAATCTTAGCAAATATTTAGGATGTCCTGTCATCAACGACAGGATTAAAAGAGACATTTTTAAAGATATCACAGACAAAGTGTTAACCAAATTGTGTTGGGAAAAATGCTTCCCACAATTGCAAATCAAGGAGAGATAATAAAAACGCAGCAACTAAAATTTCAGAAAAATATATCAAGCAAAGGAAATAAAATAGGGACACAAAGATTTATGTGGTTCCCTCAAAATGAGGTACATCCACGGGCAAGACCGAAGTTGATTTCTCCACTATAAACAAAGTTCGAGTACAAGAGACACAAAGTCTCAAATACAATTAAATAAACACCTAAAGGTGAATTTCAACAAATTCTCAGCAAATACAAGAATTGAAAGACCTCACCAAATTAGTAGAACAAAAGGCCTCCAAGCTTGCAACAAAGGAACCCAATTAAACAAAGATTGATGGAGCATAAGCCACACAAACTTCAGCTGGACAGCAGCAGAATGTTGCCCAGAATATCAAATACGAAGCTCCACGATGACAATAACAAGTGCAGTCTTTTATACCCAAACAAAGCTAATGACACCTTGAGCAAAAGTGATGAAAGTAGGGTGCAATCGAACCAAGATCAGCACCAAACGAAAAAAAGCAGAGAAAGTGAAGTAGGAAGAGTCCAGAACTTGCCTTTTCATCTCCCAAAATTCTGATTTTTATTGCTTTTCTTTTCTATTATTTTATTTGCCCAAGGCCCAAATGGTTTACACCAAAAAAACACAAAGTGGGTCAGCCCATAAGGAGGGAAGCCCAACAATCTCCCCTTCCTGACTTATGCGGAGGACTCAACCAAACTAGCTAAGGTCTTGCACTTCTCATGTTTTTCCTTGGACAAAGCCTTGGTCATCATATCTGAAGAGTTGTCATCAGTGTGAACTTTTTCAAGCTGTAAAAGCTTCATTTCCAACACATCCCGAATCCAATGATATCTAACATCAATATGTTTTGATCTAGAATGAAAAGTAGAATTCTTACTCAAGTGTATAGCACTTTGACTATCACAATGAAGAACATACCTTTCTTGTTTCATGCCCAACTCTTGTAAAAATTTCTTCAACCACAAAACTTCCTTGCACGCTTCAGTGATAGCAATAAACTCAGCCTCAGTGGTGGACAAAGCAACACATTTTTGCAACCTTGATTGCTATGTCACAGCTCCCCCTGCAAAATTCATCAAGTACCCAGAGGTGGACTTCCTAGTATCAACATCACCCGCCATATCGGCATCAACAAAACTAGCAAGCACAGGCTTGTCCTTGCCAAAACATAAACACAACTTGGAAGTACCTCTTAGGTATCTCAAAATCCGTTTCACCGCTGCCCAATGTTCTTTACCTGGATTGGAGAGGAACCAACTAACAGTACCAACTGCATAAGCGATGTCAGGCCTTGTACAAACCATCGCGTACATCAAAGATCCAACCGCTGAAGCATATGGAATTTTCTGCATTTCTTCCTTCTCTTTCTTACTTGTCGAACATTGTTTTGAGCTAAGCTTGAAGTGGTTTGCAAGTGGGCTCCTAACTGGCTTTGCATTACTCATATTAAACTTTTCAAGAACCTTTTCAATGTATTTTTCTTGTGACAACCAGATCTACCCTTGCTTTCGATCATAAACAATTTTCATCCCAAGAATTTGCTTAGCTTGTCCTAAGTCTTTCATGGCAAAGGACTTGCTTAGCACCAACTTCAGCTTGTTAATCTTTGACAAATCTTGGCCAACAATTAGCATGTCATCAACATAAAGCAAAAGAATGATAAAATTACCATTTGGGAATTTCTTTACAAACACACAATGATCCGAGGTGGTTCTTGAATAGCCATGCTCAATCATGAAGGAATCGAATTTCTTGTACCATTGCCTTGGAGCTTGCTTTAAGCCATACAAGCTTCTTTTCAATTTACAAACAAGGTGCTCTTTTCCTTTCTCAATGAAGCCTTTGGGTTGCTCCATGTAGATTTCCTCTTCTAAGTCACCATGTAGAAAGGCGATCTTCACATCAAGTTGTTCAACTTCTAAATTCATACTTGTAGCCATGCCAAACACAACCTGAATGGATGACATCTTCACAACAGGAGAGAATATTTCCTCAAAATCAACACCCTTTTTCTGCCCAAAGCCTTTCAAAACAAGCTTTGCCTTGTACTTTGGCTGTGAACTTTGGCCATCATTCTTTAACCTATAAACTCATTTATTTTTCAGAACTTTCTTTCCTTTTGGCAGCTTCACAAGCTCATAGGTGTGATTCTCATGCAAAGACTTCATTTCTTCTTGCATAGCCTTGAACCACTCATCCTTTTTCTCATGTTCCAAAGCTTCTTGATAGCATTTTGGCTCCCCCATATCAGATAGCATGACATACTCAGTTGTGGAGTATTTTCTAGAAGGTTGGTGCTCTCTAGTTGACTTCCTCAACTGTGGTTGTGCTGGTAGCTCTTGAAGTGGCAGCTCCCCCTCATCTTCTACCTCATTATCAATAGGAGTTTCATCATCAACCATATCATCATGGGCTGGTTGCATTTCTTCTTCATTATTCTCCTGCACAACAGGTGGAGAAATTGGATCTAAATCAATGAGATCATCAACTTGAGGCTTGGATTGCACGGCCTTTTCAAAATCTCCAACTGTTTGGTCTTCTAAGAATACAACATCCCTGCTTCTAACAACTTTCTTGTCCACTAGATCCCACAGCCTATAGCTAAACTCTTCATGCCCATAGCCGAGAAATATGCACTGTTTTGCCTTACTGTCTGTTAGGATTATGCCCTAGAGCCAATCATGGAGATGATTGTTTAGGGATTAGGAACAATCAATTGATTTCATTTATATATGTCACAATTATTATTGATTTAATAAAAGGGCTTATTCTATTATGTTTATATGCATCATTTATATTTACATAATATGTCCATGGAGTTAGAGTTGAGAATATGAAATTACAAAGGGTTGTAATTTTGAGACTGTAAATATATCTCTGTACTAAACTCCTAAATCATTCCTAGTTGAAGGTTCACTATAATGGACAGTAATGAACCATAGGACTAGCACTTGTTAGGTTGACTCTATAGGAGGATAGCTAGTCTCAAGCTATTTGTGTGGAGACACTACAACCAACAAGTGGGTGCCTATTATAAGAATAGGTACACTGAATGTGACCAAAGATATGAGATAAACTGAATGGAGTTTTAACCTGCCTGTCAATCAGTTTCTCATTGTTATAGTGGTACAAGTAATCCTTAGACCTGAGACACCATGGTTGTCTTATACATGTAGCTTTAGAAGTTTGATAACACTAAGTGCAGATCCTATTCAGGGGTCTGTAAGGGTGTTCATTAGCCCTACTGCTATGTGTATGAAGGCATGTGAGTGATCAACAAGGAATCCATCACTCTCAGGAAAAAGAGAGTGAATGTCTCATACAGCATTCTTTGAATATAACTCATTAAATCCATGGGCCCATGGTAGAATGAATATGGAAAGGAGTTTCCATAAGTTCATCATTGAGTTGATATTAATGAATGAGTATAAAGTAATTGAACTAGGGACTTGACAGACTTCCATGTCCTATTAATTCAATTGGAGACATTGTGTTGATGGAAGGATGGAATTGTAACCTGTAAACTATAACAGAAGGGTTCTTTGTAAATGACTATTCACCTCATTAAGGACCACACCATGAGCCATATGCTAGGTGTTACTCATGGTTAGTAGAAGCCCTGATTGATATAAATGAGTTATAATCAATTAAGGAATTGAAAGGAGTTTCAATTAGACCCTTAATGGAAAGTGTTCCATTGTGCACAACTTGTGCTGTTCCTACTACTTGATGATGTGAACCCAATAGGTCACACACTGATCATGCTAAGAGAGCTTGATAGTCTATGAGAGAAAGGGTATAAGTGAATAAAGAATTGTTCTTAAGGGGCAAATTTATATAGGATATAAATTAGAGGGATTATTGTGTAATTAGGAGTAATTACACAAAACCCATTAGGGTTAGAAGACCCCCCTTGGCCGGCCCTAGTTGGAGGCTATTTAAAGCCTTTTATGATGTGATGACATCATCACTTGAAGCACTCTTGGAGGCTCCCAAGTGCTGGCCGAAAATTTCACCTCTCTCTCTCTCTCTCCTCTCTTCTCCTACTCTAGCATCAACAAGGGAAAGAAGGAAAGGACATCAAGCTCTAGCTAGGTGTGGATACTATTGGAGGCAGCACACTTGGGCTGCTCATTCACCGTTGTCTGGAGACAAAGCTTGGAGCAAAAAGGAGAAGAAAAAGCTTGGAGCATAAAGGAGAAGACTTGTTCAACTGTAAGTAATCCCAACTCTCTTGGTAGTTAGGGTTTATGTTTTTGTATTATGCATAATCAGATTCATGGGTTTGGGAATCGTAGGAAAATTTTAAATTCCGCCTTTGTATTTTTCCTCTCTAGTTTGATTCCCAACACTGTCAAGCTTGGATCTTTCATCCTTTGGGATATGAACAAAAGCTCTACAACCAAACACTTTCAAATGATCATAAGAAAGTTCTTTACCTGTCTAAACTTTTTCAGGTACATCACCACGCAAAGGAGCTAAGGGAGATAAATTAATTATGCCTACAGCTGTCCTCATTGCCTCACCCCAAAAGGATCTTGGCAATTTAGCGTGTGGGAGCATACATCTAACCCTCTCAATAATTGTGCGACTCATTCTCTTAGCTACTCCATTTTGTCGAGGGGTCTTTTTCACAATTTTTTCATGTTTGATGCCATGACTCCGATAATAATCATCAAAGGGCCCAAGATATTCACCACCATTGTCTGTGCGAATGCATTTCAACTTCCTCTCTGTTTCCCTTTCAACCTTAGCCTGAAAATACTTAAACACATCTAGCACTTGATCTTTAGTTTGCAAAGCATAAGCCCACACTTTCCCAGAATGGTCATCAATAAAAGTAACAAAATATAAAGCACCACCAATAGTTCTAACCTTTAAAGGACCACAAACATCAGAATGGATCAAGTCTAGAATATTAGATTTTCTAGAAGCAAAATTTTTGCGAAATGAAGTTCTATATTGTTTACCAACTAAGCAATGAACACAAGTTTTTAAAGGTGTACCTTTTATGCCGGCGAGGAGTTGCTTCTTGGATAGAATTTGCAGCCCCTTTTCACTCATGTGCCCAAGCCTTTTGTGCTATAATTCGGTGGAGGAATCATCTTCTAAGGCATTCACATCACCCTTGCTGATTTTTGCTTGTGTTGTATAAAGAGAGCAATTTTTCTTCCCTCTTGCCACTACCAAAGAGCCTTTGGACAGCTTCCATTTTCCATCACCAAATTGGTTGTTGTAGCCCTCATCATCTAACTTTCCGGTGGAGATCAAATTAAGTCGAATATCCGGTACATGCCTCACATCTTTAAGCAACAACTTACAACCAATATTAGTTTCCAAGCAAATATCACCTATGCCAACAATTTTTGACAAATCTTCATTTCCTATTCGAACACGCCCAAAATTTCCTTGAGTATAGGAAGTGAAGAAATCAGCCCGTGAAGTGACATGAAATGAAGCACCGGAATCTATCACCCAATTAGCTTCTTGACCAATCAAATTTACACAACCCTCATCACTCACAATAATGAGTTCTCCATCGGAAGTGACCGCATTGGTTTCTTTTTGCTTCTTCTCACCATTTTTCTCTTTGTTTTGCTCTTTGAACTTGAGTTTTCTATAATCCCGCTTCATATGACCTTTCTTGTGGCAATAGTGGCACTCAATATCTTTCCTTGAACTTGAGTTTGATCTACCTCTAGACTTATCATGGTGGTGAGGAGTTCTACTCTTGCTTCTTCCCCACTTTTCAGTAACAAGTGCCTCGGATTGAGAAGAGCCCATTGATTTCCTTCTTGTTTCTTCATTCAACAAGCTACTAGTAACTTGACTCATAGTGACAACTCCATCGGGTGCCGAATTGCTAACCGTTACAACCAAGGTCTCCCAACTTTCCGGTAATGAGCCAAGCAGGAACAAAGCTTGCACCTCATCATCAAAAATAATCTTCATGCTAGCAAGTTGATTTAAAATACTTTTAATCTCATTCAAGTGCTCCGTAACAGTGGTACCTTCTTTGTATTTCAAGTTCACCAACTTTCGAACTAAGAAGGCTTTGTTCATGGCTGTTTTTCTTTCATACAAACTTTCTAATCTTTTCCAAAGATCATGTGCTATTTTTTCAGTAGAGACATGGTGAAAAATAGTGTCATCAATCCATCGTCGAATAAACCCAACATCTTTCCTATCAAGCATTTTCCAATCAGCATCTTTCATTCCTTCCGATTTACCCTTGTCGCCTTCAATGGGTCCATATAAATCTTTACAATACAAGAGGTCTTCCATTTTTGTTTTCCAAGTCACCCAATTACTTCCATTAAAACTAACCACACGGCCAATATTAAATTCCATGATTTACACACAAAAACAACAACTCTAAATAAACTTGTCTCTGATACCAGTTGTTGGGAAAAATGCTTCCCACAAGTGCAAATCAAGGAGAGATAATAAAAACGCAGCAACTAAAATTTCAGAAAAATATATCAAGCAAAGGAAATAAAATAGGGACACAAAGATTTACGTGGTTCCCTCAAAATGAGGTACATCCACGGGCGAGACCGAAGTCGATTTCTCCACTATAAACAAAGTTCGAGTACAAGAGACACAAAGTCTCAAATACAATTAAACAAACACCTAAAGGTGAATTTCAACAAATTCTCAGCAAATACAAGAATTGAAAGACCTCACCAAATTAGTAGAACAAAAGGCCTCCAAGCTTGTAAAAAAGGAACCTAATTAAACCAAGATTGATGGAGCATAAGCCACACAAACTTCAGCCGGACAGCAGCAGAATATTGCCCAGAAAATCAAATACGAAGCTCCACGATGACAATAACAAGTGCTGTCTTTTATACCCAAACAAAGCTAATGACACCTTGAGCAAAAGTGACGAAAGTAGGGTGCAATCAGACCAAGATCAGCACCAAATGAAAAAGGCAGAGAAAGTAAAGTAGGAAGAGGCCAGAACTTGCCTTTTCATCTCCCAAAATTCTGATTTTTATTGCTTTTCTTTTCTATTATTTTATTTGCCCAAGGCCCAAATGGTTTACACCAAAAAAAACACAAAGTGGGTCAGCCCATAAGGAGGGAAGCCCAACGAATTGCAATCTTGGTCTTCTAAATTTTTGTCTCTTGCAAGTAAAATATCTTAAGCATTCTAACTTTTTTTATGCTCGTGCAAGGACCAAGTCATATGGAATATGGAAAGCTATCCTTGGTCAAAGACATCTCATCAAAAAGGGCCTTCGTTGGATATATTATTGTAAGACAGTGTCCTCCTAGAAAGATAATTGGGTTTATGATTATCCGTTTATTGATATTATTGATCAAAATGATAGATATCGCATTGATGAGAATATAAAGGTATATCAATTTATTGACTCTAGCTTACATTCTTGGAGGATTTATAGTCTTATGGAAATTCTTCCTATGGACATTGTTAGAGATATTTCAAGTATCCTTTTGCCATTTAATGATATTGAGGATACATTTTGTTGGGGTAATTTTGGTAATGGCAACTTTATAGTTAAATCTGCTACTTGGCTCAATAATGGGAAAAACGTGACCTCTCATTCTTGTGCAAAATTGTTAAATGGGATGTGGAATTGTAAGCTCCTTCCTATAATTCAGTTCTTTAATTATGTGGCTTTTAATTAGAAATAGTCCCCCAACTAAGGATTTGCTTCGGGCTTGAAGTAACGATATTCCATTTGATTGTGTTTTCTGTGGATCTGAGAATGAGATCATTTGCTTAAAAATTGTAGTTTTTCAAAGACTATTTGCAACTTGGTTATAGGTTATTGCCCCACCCCTAATTTTTTTGAAGGCGGGTTGATTGATTGGTTGAATGTTTATGGGTTAATTATGGATATTACATTGATAAATTTAATCACTATTTTGAAAAAATTGCTATTCTATTATGGTGTATTTGGAATCATCAAAATCAAGTAGTCTCTAATGGTCAAGTCCCCAATCTTACCCATGTTCTTCATATAGCTTCATCTTATTTTAATGATATTTTTAGATAGTATTATACTGGCAACCTGTTTGCAGGTATTTGTATATATCCTTCTTTTGGTGGTGTTAAAAAGCAGTGCAGGTTCATTCGTTGGATTCCTCCTTCAAATAGGGTAAAAATAAATTTTTATGGCTCACGTATTAATTCCAGGAAATTGAGAACTGTTGGTTTTGTTATCGGGAATCATTGGGGTCATCTGATTGCAGCTTTTACTTTCAATCTTCAAAATGCTTTTGTTCTGGTATCTGAGTGTATGGCTCTTCAGAATGGTCGACTTCTTTAGGCTTAGAAGAAAGGTTTTAATAAGGTCTAGGTAGAAGGTGATTCACAAAAAATTATTCAAATTTATAATATTCCATGGCAAGTGGAGAAGTTGATCAAGATATTGATCTACTTTCTTGGAACTTTGAAGAGATTTCATTTTATCATGTTTATTGTCAGGTCAATTGTGATATAGATTTTGTTGCGAATTTTGGACATTCTTGTTGTGATTATTGTATTTGGGAAGATAATTTTCCTAGGACTCTTTGGAATATTTGTTAGGAAGATATATATGATGTATCTTTTCCATGATGTGCTAATTCTTTTTAGTAATGAATTTAATTTCTTTTACAAAAAAAAAAAAAAACAAAAAATTTCCTTTACTACCCAACGAGGAACACACCAATATCATAAGCGGTTCTGATTTTGTTAGACTTTGTCCTTATGATTGCATACATGGACGAAGGCAAATTCAAATGAAGTGGTGGCAGCCACCTCCTCTGATTTTTTTCCTATTTTAAAATCATTTTTCTTTTTAGAAATTTAGATTTGCTTCACCTAAATTTCTTTTAAGCCTTCTTTTCCACCTCTCTCATTTTTTTATTTTTTTCGTTCTTTTAAAACCCCCAATCCCCTCCCCCTATCCCTCGTTGATGACAATTGTAAATATAGTATCTTGAAATATGGTTTATCAAATATTAATGGTTTATAAATTTTGCAATATTTTCTATCTTAAACTAACAAGAAAAAAAAAAAAAACGAACCAAAGCATTTTGAGATTTTTTTTTTTTTTTTTTTTTTTTTTGTAAATATTAACAATCAACTAAAGTTCGTACTCCTTGAACTAAATTCTTGACTTTGTCTCCGGTCGTATAAGAATATGCCTGGACTTTCACCTCTATAAGTCCACGCTCAAGTACTTCATGCCAATTTCCCCTATAAAATTACAAATACACGATACGATATCACAATTGGTCAAACATGGTAAGAGGCCAGAATTCCCATTCCTGGCGTGCACTCCCACAATTGGAAGTGGCACTCATTACTGTTGTCCAATATCAAAAGAATATATCGTACATTGTCAATACTAACCGTATCCTTCACCATAATGATGAAAATGTATTCCTTTAGTACTTTTGGGATGCCAACTATACTATTTATAGAAAATGGTGGTACTTTTAGTAAGATACTTAAATGATGTATAAGGGTAAAGTACTAAACATGCTTAGCAATTTTTAAGACGAAAGAAAAAGGATGGCGCTATTTCCACAACAGGAAACATTCTAGCCATAGTTTCCAAATTGAATGGACTATTTTGTTCTATTTTGTCCTAAGGAGGACAAAACAGTCCATTCAATTTGGGGGCTGTGGCAGGAACATTTCCTACTATGGCAATAGTGCCACCCAAGAAAAAATTAGAGTTAAAATGATCATTTAAGATAATGGAGGTGGTTTCTCTCCAACTACCCTCCCATTCTCTCTCTCCTTAACCATTTAATACCAATTTTTGTCTTCAACTTAAATTCAATTTTTATTTTATTTTTATCTCAATATTAAGCTTTTGTAGGATTTTTTTGGGGATATCTTCGTTTTTTGTTTTTCATTTTGGCACACGCAACGCGTTAGAATCACAACAATGTGCTAAATCAATGTTGATTTGCCACAAATTTTCTCTTCCCTTTGCCTACAAGTATAGGGCTCTAAATGAGCCGAGTCTAGCTGAGCAGAGCTTTGGAGTGATTGGGCTTGGTTCATAAAAAGCATGCTTGTTTACATTCAAGTTGAGCTTTTAACAAGCCTAGAATATCGTGATCAAGCTTCCTTTTTTTTTATAGATACATTGGGAGGGTTTTGAACTTCTAACCTATCCTACTCCTACCCTTTTCCCCATGCACCCTCCCTCACCACTAGGCTAGCCCTAGTGGCTTCGTGATCAAGCTTGTTTGTGAAAAAGCATTTTTGTTCACATTCGAACCAAGTTTTTAAGAAGCTTGAAAGGAAAATTACACTAGCCTTCGATCTCCTGAGGTTTGGTGAAAAGACAATGACCTCTCTGACATTTCAAAAATTACATTGACCTCCTCTAAGGTTTGGCCAAAACTACACAGACCTCCTTTTTGTTACTTTTATCATAATGGAGCATGTAAAATGTTCAAATCACCCATAGTCTAAATGAAGCCTAAGTTTCTTAGATTATTATTACTCTAAATTATTATTTCTTTTCCATTTCTCAGATTTTATCTTGGTTTAAAGTGTTGTGAGTCAAAAGCCACCTTGATTTAAAGTAGACTCAAAGTGGGATAATTGTTTTTTTTTTATATTGTAAATTAGTTTTGCTAGTTCCTTTTTTTTCCTCCATGTTTGGGTTTTAGCTCCGTTTTTTATGTTGCAAAAAAAAGAAAAAGAAAAAGAAGGTACCTCTGTCTTAAAATAGCTAGTATATAATTGCAAAATAAATTCTAATTGTTATACTAGGGCCGTTTTTATTTTTAATGAGATTTTAGAGTTAATTTTGTTATCTCGTGTATTATTCTCCTTATTAAGGGCAATCTTGACATTTTTGTAGGTTTTATGCATGACATCATCCATTTCCGTTAGTTGGACTACGGTAAATGGATGGAAGGGAGGTGAGTGTTAAATTCATTAAACCTCAGAGGAGGTGAATGTAACTTTTTAAATGTCAAGGAGGTTAGTGTCATTTCGTTAAACCTCTGGGGAGGTCATTGTAATTTTTCCAAACTTAAAATATTGTGATTGATAATCACAAAATATTCATTGAAATTACTCTCTAACTTATATTTTCTAGTTAATAAATTATATTTTATTTGGTGTGTTTTAAGTCTTTTTAATTTATTGCAGGGGTTAATGAGTTTTTACCAAAAAGATGATAATTGGGTCCATTTAAGCTAATGAATGCAATTTGGAGTGGGTCTCAAGAATGAAAAAGAGATTTTGATTGTGAATTCTTATAAAGATCCATCGACCCAGATTAATTGGGATGGAGCTCCACTTCACCAAGGCTATACGGCAGATGCGACACGTGATAAAGGGTGCAGCTGAAGTGAAACAAAAATTAAATTAAATTAAAAAATGAGAAGTGGGCGGCATAGGAAGGTGGAACAGCCATACAAAAAGAAAAGTAAAAAAAATGGAGAGAATGGGAAACGTGGGAAGTTTCCAGGAAGAAAAAGAGAAAAGGTTAAAAAGGGAAAGAACAAAAAAATCTAAGTTTGATTTTGAAAATAATGGTGGGTACCCCATTTGTTCTGTTTGTTTGTAAAAAAATCTCTAAAGTTTGATTTAAGAGAATAAGAAAAGAAAAGGGAATGGGACGTGAGAATGGAGAGAGAGAAGGGAATGGGATGGCCATATTTAAAAAAAAATGAAAAGGAATGCACGGGGGGAGATTGTACCAAGAAGTGGACAATGGGATTGGAATGCAGAAAAAAAGAAGTGGGACGGTCACTAGGGGAAATGAGGCGGCATAATAAATTAAGAAAAATGAATTCCTTGTGGCTCGCCAACTGAAGAGGAGTTCCTGGAAGATGGACAGATGCCTATAAATACCAGGGACAAAACACGAATGGGGATTCAGAGTATTAGGAGTAGGCGTTAGAAAGGTGTACAGGGCGGATTCCAACCAATTAGTCTTTGTTTTAAGGTGTAAATGAAACCCTAATTAAGTAATGTATATTTTATTTTAGTGTGTTTTGGATTGGTTATTATGTGTGTGAGGATTACATAACTAGGAGGACTGTATAATACAATCGGTTTTAGTGTTTTATTTCAAATTGTGTTTAATTTTTAAGATTTTAAATACAATAGTTATGCAATGGTTTTCACTGTACATATATTTAGAGGTTAAGAAGATTTATGCTTAGACAAGACGGGTCGTGCCACAAATTAGTTTAAAATAGAATAGGTGAGACGGTTCGTGCTATATCAAAGATGAGTCATACTTGATGTACAAATATATGAATCTTTCTTGATGACATCATCGGGCTTGTAGCTGCAATGAGTCCTACTCATACCAAATAATGAATTTTTGAAACATAATATAATAAAATCATTTTTACAAGATTATTGATGGATTCAAGATCCTAAACATTCTTTTTATTATTTTAGTTAGTAGATTTTAAAACCACAAATTCATTCTTTATGAATTATTTTAGGAATCAATTTTCAAAATTAAAAATAATCTCAGTATAGTCCCTGTGGATTTCAGTACTTCCATTATACTCAAATTTTATGTCTTACGGGTTATTTGATTTTGACACGATCAGTGATCAAGCTTGACTTAGTAGAAATTAATAAATCTTAGGCTTTATTATTAGGCGACTTTTCTTTTCTTTTCTTTTCTTTTTTTAAATTTTTGATAAGTTATTAGGCAACTTATTACAATGGAAACTTAAGACGAAACCTAGCAGTTAGAAGGCATGAAACTATGGAAGAACTTCAAAACTATCTCAAAATGAAAATATGCATAGATATGCAAAAGCAATTTTGTCTTCTCACGAAGTCATGAAGCCACTAATAAGGGGTAGATGACATGCCTATGGGTCCATCCATGAGGGCTCGGTAGTCCACCCACTAAGTGACCCAACCAACCCCCTAAAAAAAGGGGAAATAATTTTGAAGATCAATCACAAGGCAAAGGATAGTTAAACAAGCAAAATGAAACTCATAATTTGATTATGTGTTTTTAAGCCTCTGAGTACAAAAAATTGTATAATTCAACAAGAATGCCAGTATAGCTGACTTAAGTTTTTTTTTAAAAAAAAAATCTAACAAAAGTTTCAAATTATACATGTACAAACCTAATTTTCATTTACCCTCCTCCATTTCCTTTTTGATAAAAGGAAGGAAAAGAAAAGAACTTTAGAATTTTAAATGATTTTTTCAAAATGAAAGGAGTTAGGATTCAAAAAGTTTTCCTCAGTTTTCCCATAAACCAGAGTGTTAACACGCATCTTCTCTCTCTCGTGTGCGTGCGTGGGTGTATTAGTATCTAACAAGCATTGCTTTTCAAACTTTCAAATTGAGTCTTGCCTAGGAAGTTTTATTTCCTCTTAATTAATTAATGCGAAAAACTAAATAAATGAAAGGAACAAGAATTTACCTTCCCCCATAACCCATCGTCGATCTGGTTGCAAGTTAGATCCAGAGAAAACAACCCCTTGAATTGAGAAATTATTGTGGCATTCGGATACCATATTCCAAGCTCTTCTTCTCTTTCCCAGTCAAGAGAGATGCTATCAATATGCGAAGAATTAATGCCACAAGTGATACCAA